>JZKD02S1673938.1:68156-108682 GCA_000966675.3 Picea glauca
AAACAAGCATTTAAAAAAAAAAAGTGGAAACCTTATGTATCAAAAAATTTTAAATATCAAAAAACAACTTAAAAAGGGAGGGGGGTGCTACCGGTAGCATCATTTTTAAAAATGGGGTAAAAAACTTGACCCCCCAAAAAACGAGAACTCTCTAGAGTTCTCATTAAGTTGGTAACTATGTTTCTTGTGGAGTCAAGTATCAAAACATCATCAATTTCACTATCATTCACCCTTGAGTAATGAACAACCACTAAAATAAGCGCTAATTAAAATTGAACTAGAAACTTTTATTTTTAGATCTTTACACCAACAATAAACTAGGAATAGAGATTTGGAATAGGCTGTGAGGATAAATATCCAAGGAATTCAAGACAAACACAAAATATTATGATAGGGAGAGAAAATCCAACCTTCATATAAGTATAGTTGGGATCCCCTCTCACACAGTGGTTAAACATGAGGTTGCGTGCAAGAGAGAAACGAAGATTATGCTTTCCAAGGCTTAACCAATCGTACTGGAACGATCGTATATTGGGGGTTCTTCTTGAGAATCAATTTTTTTCATTTTTTCTTGGATATTCATGAATTCTAAATCCGCTCAAGGTCCTCATGATTTTACCAATCCATTTATCCTTAGTTATTTTGAAGAATTTCAGACTTGATATCTTGCCCATACGTTCGGACCCGACTGTCGACTGTACCTGCCTAGAGGTTGACTGTGAGTTGATATCCTTAGTGGCCATAATATTTAGGGTCTTTACATGAGGTGGCAACGAAGGGAAGTCTTTGTTGTACCAGGATCAGACGTTGGTCAAACTCACTCGGGATCCTTGGAGGGTAACCCGCAAGTAAACCCATGAGGGAACTTGCACCAAGGTGTAAGTATGTTAAGAAGGCTACCAACATAAATGATCCACCCGCTCAATCGTATACCCTTCTCGCTTTTTTCGTGAGATGTTGGATTTCATCACCAACTAGTACATTCGTTGGGAGAAGTTATTGCTTTTCTTATTGGTTTTCTAGATTTTTTAGCGAATATTTTTTGTTCACCCTAGCTATCCTTAAAATTGGTACTATCGTTGATAAAGGTCTTCAACAATCAAGTAGGATGAAATGGTTTCCTATGGAAGGTTACAAACCCATAACTCCTACATCACATGAAGACACTAACCGTGAGGAGGTTGAAAACTATTTGGATGATGAGAGTTATTATGAGGAAAATCTCTTTATGGCTAGGGTAAAACAAAACAGATGGAAATGACTACACAAATCAACTCTATCCCAAACATAAACTATATAAACTAATATGAAAGTGAGATAAGAAATAGGCCTACCTTGTTCAGATGTTCAATGAAGTCCATCGTTGAGCACTTGAAGCCAAAGATACATACCTGCAACTAGTTCTCAACAAATAAGCAAAGAAAGAATATGGTGATAATATAAAAGGTTAGCACATTAGATAACATAATCCATTAATAACATAACAAATAAGCCCATGGATAATAACTCATATATTTTCAAGGTATCAATTGGAAGGGAAATGAGTATTTCTATTAATAAATGATCATCAGAAGAAAAATAATTACAGCATGGTTCGGAACTGAGAAACTAAGTTCCTTCTAGCTGGGCCTCCACCACTTCAATCCTCCACCAAAGGAAAGATCACAGAAGAGAGACAATGGGGTTCTCCATCAATAAGGGAAGATCTTGGGGGATGAACACTGTGTTCAGACTTAAAGGAAAAAGGTAGACTCAATATGAAGTAATATTTTTTTCAAAATAACTTTGCTCTCAAAATTGAATTCTTCTCCTCTTCCATAGCTCAGAATTGGCCAATTTATAGCCTTCCAAATGGAAATGAAGGGACAATTCAGAACGTTTCTAGTAGATGGAAGGACAATGATCAAATATCTCTTGCCGTGACATGGAAAAATGACATTTAATTTTGATTTTATGGCACAATTCCCGATGTACGTGAGCTATAATGGAGCATCCTATGTATATGCTTGTTGTATGGTGTGCAAGATGCATATATGTGGAAAATATTGATTTTTGTCTCTGGATTTTATCAACAGGGAAGATAAGTCTGCATAGGGAAATGGAATGAATCCCTTTTCCCAAGATTGCATAGGGTGAGGCAAATATTGTTATAACATATGCCCCCTAATGTGTGAGGTCATAGGAGTATCTGGGATGGATGAAATACATTATAAATAACCCAGAAGTGGAGTGGTAGGGGACCAGCTGGATGAAATCGTTGCTCATTACATTCTGTAGTGACTTTGCATACATGGTTGCTAATAAAATTACACTGCAGATCCATGTGAAAAATATATCAAACAAGTGTCTGTGGCCATGAATAGGAAAATACAAATGTGGTTACATGCCAATAATTGTCATAGTCACGAACAAGACCCAGTAGAACTAGTCTCAAAAACCAATCTGAAGATATTTGTATACCACAGAGTACAATCTGATCTTCCATGATCATTGAATTTGTATAGGTACTAGTCCAATGAAAAGGAAGCAACATCTTAGGAAAGTTGTGGCCACACATTGATGTCTTAAAGTCCTCTATACAATCTGCCAAGGGTGCAAGTCTACATCATGTGAATAAAGGAGTTGAGGTCGAACACAATAAGAAATTGTTTGATTATTAGTCATTGAAGTATACCATTAAAAAATGTGAGACAACCTACCGATAATGAAAGTAGTTATCAAGGAACAGATTACATTATTACAAGTGTGAATAGAGGAGTCAGTGTCGAACACCTAAATAATCCATTGATCAAGATAAATTGATGTATTCCCAACTGTCTATGGCGAGAGAGCCTACCACTAACGACTGCAAGACTCTAGGTACTCATAATACTCTAGGTCTTGTTTATAGAATAAATGAGTTGATGTCGATGGAAAGAGACCTGTTGAAAGTAAAGCATTAAGGCATCTCTCATTAGTCATCATGAGGTACAAAGAAGGAGCTTCATGATTTGGTGGAAATCGAACAAAGAACATGTTTATGAACCAATGAACCTGTGTGTGTTTCGCATGTGCCAAGTGCAAGCGGTACATGAAAAAGACCCTTTGAATAGAAACCAATGATGAAAACTGCTAACAAAGGCAAGGAAACCACCAATAAGGCTAATGGAATCCAAGACACTGCACAAATCCTAATGTGTGAATAGATGTCTTGACGTCAAACACAAGAGAAACCACTCAGTCAATGACCAATGATGAAATGTCGATTGTTGGGTTCAAGGTTACCTACCAATGATGAAAGTAGGGTCAGGGTGCCAGATAGGACTACAATATCATTTGATTCTAAGAAAAACTGAGGGTATGACCGACATGAAAATTCAAGAGTTATGAGGACTGGCCGACACAGGTTTAAAGACTTCCTTTTAACAAGAGCATGATACATATTGAGGACTCTGGCAGCATCGACCAATGATGAAACCATGAGATGAAGGAGGCATCCATGAAATTATCTATAGGGACTGGAAGAGTAACCAGTTGGTAGAGAAGACTTTGTAACGAGCTTAGCTTACTAAGGCCACGCTAATTCAAAAATTATGATGATGAATGGACTCAATAACTTTGTGCTTTGTTCAAAAGTGAAACGACTGTTGCCAACATAATATAATACTCCCTTCATGCCCATATTTTTTTTGTTTTTTCATAGACAAATGAATGTTATGATAGAAAGGAGGAAACGAGTGTCACAAGTAAGAACAACTAGTTCCAATAGTGGAATGTACCAAGGAAATGCATGCAGGAGATGGACACTTGGGGGTATGTTCCCTCCTAGGTATAGGGTGTCAAATTGCGAAGAATATAAACAAGGCTCTGCTTGCTTGAGGATGAAAAATTGCTGAGGAAAATGATTTATAACACAAAGCGACAACCGACTGTAGGTTGAATAATGCAAGCAAGGGCGTGATATGAAATCACAACTTAACGCCAAAAATGCCATTTTTTATGTCTTTTATTATACTTGGTGTGAAAAAGGGGTAAACTTGTGCCAAATAGACATCTTTTCAAAACCAATTTACGAGTGTGAAAGAGACAAGTTCACTCGAAAATATTTTCACTTTTTGATAACGAGTCAGAAAATATATTAACTAAGACTCAATACCTTTCAAGCCTAATTTAACGAGTCTAAAAGGGACAAATCACTCGGAAATCTTTTTCCTTTTTAAAGACGAGTTGGAAAAGAGCTTAAATTAAACTCGTTTGGGAATCCTTGGGGTATAAAGTCACATGTTTATGAATGATAAATGAGGTTCAGCATAAAGTCAAGTATGATCTATGAGGGACTCCTAGTCCTATGAAAAAATCTCTGCATGGGCACCAAATGAAGTAGGGGATCTAACTAGGGAACCCATGTTCGGTAAGTCTCTACCACTTGATCATGAAACTAGTTTATAGAAGATGGAAGGTTCTGTGTTGCAACAAATGGGTTTGTACCTAGCGCATACAGAGTTACAGTTATAGGATAATGCGAAAATCCATAATGGAGTGGATACCTATCCTATATGTTGGGTCATGAAAATGCGTGCCCATGGTGACGAACGACCAACATAATGCTAAAATCAGTAAGAATCCCAAGTTAAAACTGCAAAAACCAACTCGATCCACCTTTTTATTAGTCCATTAGGTGAAAAAATGGCTTAAAACTATAGAATGTGGGTAAAAATAATTTATAAATAGTAACAAAATAAAAAATTACTATATACCATTTTGTTTTTTTACCCAACTAGTGAAAATTGAACCAAAATACCTCTAAGATTTGAATGACGATTGCGGGAGCATCAGGAAACGAAATCACAAACCGTCTGGATCAAGTAATTCTTGTTCTCTTCCTCTTCAATTTCGGTGGATTAAATTTTTGAATTAGGTTCTAAATTTTTAGTTATTGAGGGCGCAAAATGTGATTTTCGATGTACGCGGGTTGTCTTCAATTAGGTCGCGTATATGGCAAGGTATATGCCCCTATGTAAACTATAGGGAGTGTATATCAATCCCTACATGTGACTGTAATTGTAGGTCACATACAGGAACAAAAAAAAATATTTTAAAGGGTTCTAACTCAATTTTGTATTTTTCCTTGTCAGGATGGTTCTTGAATGGAGATAAATAGAGAACGAGGAGGTCGATGCTACCGTAGATTGAGATCCAGGGGGCCAAATGGCTTTAAAGTGGTCTGGATTGTATAAATTTTGGGTTCTCAAAGGAATGAGTGCCCAAGTGAGGTTGCTCGAGATGCTTGTTGGTTACTGGGACCCTGAGAGTGAGAGATTCAATCTCGATGGGCAACCATTGAGAATTGAGGTAGAGGAAATTCACTTTTTTACTAGTCTATCATGTTAGGGAGAGGTTGTAAACCTCAAATCACGGGGAGTAGGGATCAGGATGAAGATAAAGGAATATATAAACACTCACTTTGTAGAAGGGACTCGTAATGTAGGGAGTCAAATCCCTATCTAGGAAATAAACAATCTCAGTCTGAAGATTATTGTCTTAGTATTGACCAAGATCCCAGGTTCGGCCTCATTGCACAAGGCATTGAGGCTACTCATGTTCTATGCAGTGTAGTGTATGAGACCCATAGTATATTACTGATGTACCTCACTACTGGAAAACATGAAGAGCAAGTTGACAGAGTGCAAAAAGGGTAGTAAAAAAATTTTTGGGTTTGCCTCTATCCTCTGTGATTTTTTTTTTGAATGCATTCCAGGTTTGGTACCTAGAGTCGAGATTCTCTCGAGAGGACCTCGCAATCCAGCCATGGCATGGTGGATTGAGGTAATGAGATGGAAGGGGAGAAGTAGGGCTCTGACACCCTACAACAAGGATTTCTTCTACTAGTGGCAGCGACAGGTTATCACTCTAGATGACTATCCCTACAAGGGGATCGACTTCGGAGGATATCTAGACATGCCACTCCCACTAGGGACCACCTACGGTGACATAGGTATGTCAAGTGTTTTTACATATTTCATATTTTTGTATTTTTGTATAATAGAACAAAAATATTTTTGGGTGGTTCTTAAGTATTGACTAGACATTTGTGCAACGCAGACGTGGGTCCACGATGGCCATAAGGATTCCCTCAACATCTTTTGAGAAACCAGGGAGACGAGGTGGCGAGAGGAGAAGCCGAGAGGTTCCTACAAAATGTACAGGGAAACTTGTTGCGTTTGACTCATAGGATACCCATGGTTTAGGTAGAGGATCTACCTAAAGCCATGCAGTGATAGGTGGTTTGTGTACCCGACCAGGGCATGGGTACGACTCTTTCAGTGTCTTGCAAACATCGTGGTTTGATACCATGACACACATCCAGCGCCACAGGTGTACATGCCATGGGATATTGTAATACCAATTTTATATGTGTATTGAGGGTATTAGCCCCAATTTTGTACTATAAACACCATATTTTTTTTGAAATATATATAGGGGATCTTTCGGCTTTACTTATATTTTAAAATGTGTACATTGATGAGATGGTTTTCTTTTCTTTAATTATGTGACAAATGCCAATCTAAAATGAAATTAGCATAAGCGTCAGATACATGATTAGAAATCCTAGGATTATGATAATATGTAATATAATCAAATTGTCATTCTAAAAGATGTACCCATAGGAATCGTCATAGTAAAGTAGGATCATGCACGTGGTCACTGTTGTTCAACTAACATAATACTAACTCGGAATCTAGGTGAAATTATAAACATCGAATACCATGTGAGATAGCATCACATAAAAGTTCTATAATGACGCTATATTTGACCACATTGTTCGTGGATGACCGTAGCCATACGCCACCTGAAGATACTAGTAGACCCTCAGGTGAGTAAACCACCCAAGCAATGGAAGCCAAGTTTTGTGTATGACGAATGGCTCCATCTACGAATCCTAGGTAAACCGAAGACTCCGTTGACATCTTTCAATAAAGGGAAAACTCAATAAGCAAGATGAAGATGGAAATAAAGGGGGGAAGATATATAAACTAAATTACATTAGTATAAAAAGAGTTGCACCTAAGCTTGGGGCTCAAGCATAGTATCTTTTCAAGTACAGCCCATTTCTGGGCTCAACCAACTTATACCCTTCATAATATTCTAACTCATAGGATCGTTTTTCTAGAACATGTCGCACAATGTAAGGACCATGCCACATGGGTTTAAATTTTCCTTCCCCCAGTGATTCTTTGGCTTGATCATACAAGTGGACCAAGTCACCCTCAACATAAAACTGAGGACAGATAGACTTATCATACAAGACCTTGACACGTCTTTTGTTCACCTCAATAGTTGTAGAGGTGTCTCGAAACTGCTCATCAATATTCTATAGGTGTACAAGGCGTCTCTCGAGATCGAAAGTGTCAGGTAGAAGCATGACTACCAAATTAAGATAAGAGATTTCTCATTCAATAGGTAAAATCGACTCCACAACATGTACTAGATGGAAAGGGTAAAATCCAGTGGTAGTCTTGATAGAGGTTCGGTATGCCCAAAGTGTGGGATATAACATGATATGCCAGTCAGATTTACTCTGACTGATTTTTTTTTGCAAAATGGTCTTGAGAGACTTGTTGACGACCTATACTTGTCCATTTTTCTGGGGGTAATAAGGAGAACAATGACCATGTCTAAACCCCATCTTAGCTACTAGTTCCTCCATCGTATCATTCTGAAAGTGACTGACATGATCACTAACAATATCACTCAGGATACCAAACCGGGCGATAATCTAATTGGATACGAAGAAGGTGGGAGTCTTCCCGTCGGATTTAACTGTAGGCACAACCTCGTCCCACTTATTAAAGTAGTCGATGACCATGATAATGTGTTGATTCCCCCCAACCGAAGTTGGGTTACAATCTATGAATTCCACCCCCCACTTAGTGAAGGGACCGACGATAATGAGTGGGTGAATAGGGGCTAGATGAAAGTACATTTTCCAACTGAACACCTGGTAGGGGTGACACTTCTTAACCTATTCAATACAATAGTAGGCCAGAAATAATGGACTCACAAATTTTTTTGGGCTGTCACAAGCCTAGATAGATGACCACCACAAGCCCCACTATGGAAATAATTCAGAACAGACTCAAATTATCCCTGATTTAAACAATGATACAAGATATCATCTATTCCTCGACGATTCAAAGTGTCATCGATGATAGTATATTTATTATCTTGGTATGTTATACACCGCCGATCATCTTGTGAGAGATGATGAGGGAGGTTCAAGGTATGAAGATAGAGAACAATGTCTCCATACCATGGGTCAGACGATGAGACAAGAAAAATGTGTTCATCCACAAACAAAACAACATGGATAACATCCTTATCTAATCATGGAAAATCATATATTAGCTCCGCAAAGACTAGGGATTTCTTGGATTTTGCAGAAGTGAAATTGAGATCAAACTCTTGTAAAATGGTAATCCATTTATTATATTTCCCCCCTATGATACGCCCGGTAAGGACATATTGAAATGGATTGACATCAACAACCACAGTAGTTTTTCAATGTAATATATAGTGATGCAAATGATGGACTGCGTGAACAACAACCAAAGCTAGCTTTCCAACATGAGATTAATTAAGTTTAGGATTGACAAAATTTTGACTAAGATAGTAGATGACGTGCTCACAGAGCTCATCATCCTCCTGAACGAGGACCATGCCAATCGTATCATCAGACACGGCGATATAAAGCAAGTAATATCTACGGAAGTTAGGAGGCTTCAGCAGAGGCATCGATACCAAGGCTTTCTTCAAGGCATTGAATGACTCTTGGGCTCTCTCATGCTAGATAAAACGAGTGTCCTTACTCAATAGACACATGAAACCCTTAGTGATATTGGCATAATTCACTATAAACCAACGAAGAAATTTAGATTTCCCCTATAAACCCTAAATTTATCTAATTGTGCGCGGGGGAGGAAACCAAAGTATTGCCTCAAAATTTAGTGGATCCACCATGATCCCAATCTCGGAAATTAGAAAACCCAAAATAAGACAAGACTTAACGCAAAAGATGCACTTGTGAGGGTTCAACCAGATTCTATAGTAATGACATCTTTCAAAAACAAGTCGAAGGTGTATAGCGTGATCCTCTCTCTTGTGATAGTGAGCAGCAAGATCATCAAGGTAAACTTCAACTATGTGCTTAAGATCGTGAAAATTGAAAGTCATGGCATGATGAAAGGTTGCTCCGAAATTTTTAAGGCCAAAAGGCATTTTATGGTATGCAAAAGTACCCCAAGGGAAAATAAATGCCATCTTGTGTTGATCCTCAAGTTTGATTTGAATCTCATTATATCCTGAAAATTTGTCCATAAAATAAAATACTTTTCTTCTCGCACACTCGTTGAGAATCTGATCGATGAAAGGTGTGGGAAAGTTGTCTTTAGGACATGCCCTGTTTGGGTCATGAAATTCCATACATACATGGATGGTTCCTTGCTTGTTATCCACAGGAATGGGGTTGCATACCCATTCGGTCAAGGGAATCGAGTAGATGAAGCCAACATTAAGTAGCTTCTCCACCTCTGCCTTAATGCAGGGGCCTTCTAAGGGTTTACAAATCTAAGAATTTTTTGAACAGGTTTAGCATCCAGATAAGTTCTAATATCATGTTTGAAAATATGAGGGTCAATTCCTGGCATCTCTTCATAAGACCAAGAAAATACGTCTTGAAAATCCTTGAAGAGTTCGGTGTAGATCAGGATTTCTTCTGGCGAACAATTTGCACCGATATTTACATTTTCAACCTTGCTAGGGTATGAGAGATGTCGATCGTGATGGTAGGAGAAATTCTCTCCATATTTCCTTCAGCATAAATTTTGTGCGTATCAAGTGGAACTACAACGTGACTAACTATATCACTCAAGGTAGATCAAAATTCGTCTTGTTTGATTCTTTCAAGCTCTATGAGAAAATAAGAGCGATGATGGATATCATCCCAAGGTTTTTCAGAACCATTCATGGCTTCGATGATGGCTTTGTCTGAAGGTAAAGTACCATTGAGGAAATCATGTGAACAAGACAATGAAGTGGCCCACACAGGCCTAATAACATGATCCTCAATGTTCGTCGGTGAGGGAATAGGATCAGGATCGACGGAAGAGTTGAGAACAACTTGTTACGCAATCATTATTGTCAATAGTGGTATATCCATTCCAACATGCAACTATCCTTCACAAGATGAAGTCAGGGAAGGTAGGTTCCACGAGTCACTAAAATAAGAAGTGCGGAACGAAATGGACCTTTCTTTCCAGATGGGCCCACTGGACATGGCATAAACATGATGGTTCAATGTCGAGAATTCGAAAGTACCCATAAGGGAGGAATACATTCTGACACCGATATTCTCAGTTGTCAGTTGAGAATTGTAGATCACAGGGATGGACGGTACAAGAGATGCATTAGGAATAGAGCACGCAAAGGATAATTGATTGATCATCACGATCTTCCCTTCATGAGGAAAACAAAGAGCATGGAAGATGGATGACATGATGATGATCATAACATAAGTGCAATTGCGACCTAGTAATAGGTTTTAATCAAGAGGCACATCAACTACCTCTACATCCACCTCTACTATATTCCCATGTAACTGGACTAGAAAGGAAGGGAGAATACCGTGAGGGTGGAAGGAATGACCGTCAAAAGCAGTCAACATGTTCGATGACTTGGAAATATTTGGAGAATTGAAGTATTTCCAACGAACCAGGGACATCACACATTTAGCAATGCCTTCATCAACAATCGCACGTTTGATGGTATACTTTGAGTACTCCACGTGGATTTGGAAAACCACATGGTAAGGCAAGTGAGGCTTAACATCTATAATGTCAAACTTGATAACTTTTGAGCCACTGGGTTCTAGAGCTCCTAAGGCACAGAGTAAGGAATTCCTCTATGAGGGACACGTCTAGCGTACCTCCAAAGCTGACATTGCACAGGGGGTTTGACCCAGTTCCTCAACAATAGAGTAGTTTTGGGAGGCTCTAGAATTTGGATTATGGGTAGAGCACTTGAGTACTCATTTTGGAATATGAGGAGGTGCCTCTGGTTTCTTAATATATAAAGTCATCTCTGGAGGACGAGGAGGAGATTCTAGACCAGGAATAACTTGTTTAGAGATATAGTCTTGAGATCAAGTGGCTACATTAATTTTTGCATTAACCATATTGATACATAAATAGTCGTCGTCTTGTGATTGTTTCTTTTGACTTCCACCAACCGCATTTCCGGCATTTGAGGAGCTTGGGGCTAAGTGTTGATTATGTGGGAATGGAGTCGTCATCACAATGGGTGATTGAGATAATAACCTCACAACTTCTACAATTTTGGGGCATAAATGCGTAAGGTAATCATATGCGCAAAGCTTGCAGGGAAACTTCACCTTATGTCTTTCTCATTTTCCCTCTCCAACATTATCATTAGTCTTCTCATTATTTCCATTTCCCTTGGTTTGATTACCATTTTTTCCACCCTTACGAGTATTACGTCCTTTCTTCTTATTCCCATCTGGTTGTTGGTTACCATTTGGGTTGGCCGACGATTGCATAGAATGTACATCCTCCAACTGAGTGGGGTTGGAAGACACAGATGAAGCTGGCCCTCTTGCATACTGGCTTAGAGACAATTCTTTAATATGGCTTGTCACCGAGTCTACAAAGTTTACATTGGCGGCACCTACAATGCCATCGGCATTAGGTCCGAGACTTTTCCTAGGGTTGTAAGTAGACTGAGGTGCATCATGAATACTGTGGTATAACATCCCAAACTAAGCGTATATCAAGTCTAACTGCTGGGATCTAAAGATCGCTTCTTCCTTAGTGGTAACCCTGAAAGTGGCAATGTCCTTCAAGATAGGAGCATGTAAAGACTTAAGAAACCATTCTAAAATAAATGCCAGCGGTATAGGGGTCTTAATCAACCTCTTCCATCTTTGCCACTCCTTGATATGGTATGAGATATGAGTGGCGGTGTCCTGGGGTAAATTTGACAACAATTCTATGGCAGCATCGTAACAGATGGGAAATTGGAAGTTTTTAAGAAAGAACAACACCAACTGACTAAAATTCCCATATGCCCCTTTAGGTAGGTCAATATACCATTTCATAGGAACTCTGATGAGGGTGCGTTGAAATAATCTTAATCGAATAGAAATGTCATTAAGGGAATTCGATGAGCACCAAAGGTGAAAGGTAGTGACGTGATCACCAGGATCCTCTCCATTCTAACCCTCAAACTTTGGGATGTCTGAAGGAAGTTTGGTGGGGATGGGGGGCCATGTAGGATCATGACTCACAAGGTCGTTCATTAACTTAGAAAAAACTAGAATATTAAGCATGGCCAAGAAAGGGAGACGGGGTTGCAGCATCTGGCCCCAACATCCCAGGAAAGACTGTGCTTGTGGAACTATAGGCCATCCAGGGTTCTGGTAAACACCATGGCCCTGTTCAGGATTATAAGGCCCTCCTCCGGGATGGTTCATATAGGGTTGGTTTGGCATCATTCCAACAAGAATGTTCTGTTGAGGGTTACAGAAATTTCCCCCAGCCAGATTGGATCCAGGTTGGGGGTTTCCCAAAGCATGAAACTGACCTCCTCCAGGTGGGAACCTAGAGTATAGAGGTGGATTCGTCGTTCCAAAAGTATTGGTCGAAACCTACACCAATGAGGTAGGGTTGTAGGATGGAAATTCAGTCAAAGATTGTCCGCTAGGTTGACTATTCCACCCAGAAGTAGTAGGATTGGACCTGGGGTTAAAAGTAGGCATGCCTCCCATATTAGGAGTCATTTGAGGGATTTGAGATCCACCAAACAAAAAATGAGTGTAGGGAGGTGTACTACCCCCAAGCTCAATGCTAGCATTAGGGCCAACAGTCGGGATGGAGTTTGAAAACTATGAAGTGAAGTTGGGCATACCATAAGAAAACAGACTAGAAGCCATAGGGATTGTTGGCCCTTGACCAAGTTTTGAAGAATAATTGGTCATATTTGACCATTTTTGGGACTTCTACAGCTTGCCAAAGATGGAGCGCAACATGAAGCGAAAATTAGGGAAACTAGACCTATTTTTGGGCCCCTTTAGGGTTTTGGGTTAATGTAATGGGAAAGGGATGTCAGCTCGTGGGTTCACCCATGTTTAGGCCCATTTTTGTAATCTATAAATAGATACTTAGGAAATGAAAGAAGAGGGAGAGTAGTACATCTATGTGATGTATAGATGATGGCTTAGTGCTAGGAACTGGATCTGTGTGATCGGATGTATCGTGTAAGTTCTTTGTGCATGATTGTACGAAGCTCGCAAGTTGTTTTGAGCTAAAGTGCAAGGAAGAAGGATCTACCGAGTTGCACAGATCTTCTGTCCTATGCGAAGCAAGGATTGTTGAAGATCTGTTTTGTAACTGCCCGACTAAGATAATAAAGAAGAATATCTTGTGGATGTAGCCCCAGGGTGGGGGTGAACCACGGTAACTTTGTGTATTGTGCAATGTGCTTCGACCTAATGTGTTTACCTCCTTCTTGGCTAAGTGCTTGATGTGATTAAATAGATTCAGTTATGCTCTGTGCTTTTGAGATAGGAATGAATGTTAGATGTGATATGTAATATTCTTAGTGCTTGATTTGCGGAACCCGATCTATCTTGTTGTGGCTAAGTGTCGAATTATCTTAGATCTATGTACTCACTACGATACTCTGTGCTATCTGCAAAGTGATGTAAGGGTTGAATATTGATGGATAAACCATGCTAGATGGTTTCTAAGTGCCATAATTACATATCTGTGTCCCAGCTAAGGTTGCATACATCTGAGTCCTGCAACCACCTCTGCCTCTACCTCGGGTAAGACTTCATCTGCTTCGTAGGTGTTGCCAAAAGGGTCGGTAGTTAGGGTTTTGTTGGTGCACTCTTGAGCGTTGAACCCTGAGTCTTCCCCCGTGCCAATAAATGGTTCCATTGTCGAGACCTGAAACTGTTATTGCTAGGAACTAAAGAAGAAAAATCTTTGTGCAAAATAAGCTCTATGCGTAGATCTATTGCCCTAGTGTGCAGTATTCTACTTGACCTGCAAAGCTTTGTGCCGAGAAATAAAGGTCAGATCTGGAAGAAAAGAGGTTGATACTAAAGAAAAGAAGTGAGATCTGATCACTTTGTTCTCTAAGAAAGGTAAAAGTAGAAATTTCTACAGAAAAGAGGTAAGATCTGTAAGCTCTAGCCTCTAGTAAAGGTAAGAATAGTTAAAATTTTAGATCTGAAATCTTTGTGCCCCGTGGAAGAAAATAAGTGAAAAATTTTACTTCTAACGTATGGATTTAGGTATGCTTGATAAATTTTGTCTCCGCTTAAAAACTAGAGCATTGTTAGCTGATAGAAAGTTTGATATGAATAGGTCTGATAGGAATAGTGAAAGATATGTTATACCTATCCATAGAAAGAGTTTTTGGACTAACTAATGGATGCAGGACCCTAGAGAGAAATTTTTGCAGGCTCACCCTTATGATCCTAGCATGTAGTACAAAAAGAGGTGGGGATCATTGAAGAGAAAGAGAGGATTAACTCTTTTCTACAATTGCAGAAGACCATGAAGTATTGGATTGCCTTAGAATGATTGCTAGACTTGAAAAGTTGAATATGGAACAAGAAAACTATGAAGGAGATCAAGAGACTAAAATTATAGAGGAACCCCATAACGAATCAGAGATCATGTTACTGAGAATAAAAGAAACCCTAGATGACCATAAGGATGTCAGTTTGTCAAATATCTTCAAAAAAAAGGAGAAAATCGAAGTAAGAATAAGAGACTTCTACATTGACTGTGCTCTGGATGAGGGAACATCGATGAACCTTATTACAAAAATCACTTGGGAAACCCTAGGAAGGCCTTCTCTGGTCCCTTCACTAGGAACCATCGGATTGTTTAAAGGGAAAATGGTAACCCTATGTGGCAGAATTACCCAGATAGCTATGAGTACCCATGGAACTTCAACAGAGGAAGAATTCGAAGTTATTTAAATTTATTGAGGACCGTGCCCCTTTTCTAGCTTTGTTAGGCAGGATATGGATTAAAAAAGACCAAATCCGGAGAACAAAAGAAAAGAATGCTCTATAACAGAAGAAGCAAAAACTCATGGAATTTATGTCTAGAAGGATCTCCTACTTGATGAAAGAACAAGATGACAGACCTAAGCCATTGAACACCAAGGACTTGGGTATCGAAGTTATAAGAGAATTAGAGGAACCACAAAAGACCGAAATACCTAATCCATATGATGAAGGAGTATTACCCTTGGATCTGAAGAAAGAACCTAAGCAACRTGAAGTGATTATGTCAAGAGAAGATAAGAATTAGAATGGAAAAAGGATGACCGAGACACAACTTACTGGGAAAAGGGCTAGGAAGCTAAGTAAGAAGAAGGCCAAAATTGGAAATWTATAGAAGACTCCAGAGGAAAGTTCACAGAAGCAAAAATCACAAGAATCGAGCTTCGTCAGGATATCAGAACAATGACCTATGGCACTTCGCCAYGGCACAAAAATATAGCCRTTGGAAGCCGATATAACCGTTCGAATTCCACTTCGAATAGGTCAAAACACCTTTATGTCTCACCACTAGACCATTAGACCACACCATATGGACAAAACATCAGTTAATGCAACCTCTTATCTGTTGCAAGCCGATCATTGCTAAGTTTCCCTACTTAGTTCATCGCACCACACATCGACAATAATTTTGCTAAATGAGAATTTGAGCCAGAAACTTGAGATTACTTCACCCTTTGATCATTGCCTTGTTCCCATACTGTTCATCATAGTCTCTGAATTCATTTTCACACATGAGCTAGTTGACCCAAGATTGTATGTTGGATGAGCTCAATGTTGTTGAGAAAGTAGTTGAAGAAGTTTTGATTGACTTAATGACTGAGAGAGTCATGTCAGAAAGAAGGATGTCTGCAATTGTGAAAGCATCATCAACAGGAGGAGTCCAAGCTTCTCCCTCCGCTACTCACAAAGTAGGACCTTCCAGAACCATGACTGAGACAAGAACAAAGCACATAGACGATATTGCAAATGCCAAGCTAATCCGACGCATTATGTCGGCTTACATACCACCTTTGAGTGGAAAGATTAACCGCAGCAGTGTACCCAGAGACTTTGAGTACACATTGATCACCGCGTATCTTTTGAAAGGGGTGTGCATAGTACGTGCTGACCAGGATAAGCTCGCACCACTGAAATTTAATGATTTTAACCTTGGAGATCGCAAAATTTGCCACATGTTAGCTCTGCATAAGTACTTAACCAAGACCAAAGGTAGAAATCCTAAGATTATCCTATAGTCCTGGACCCAGAACCTTGCGCAATCCACATTGCTCAACGTAATGAAGATCCCTCACTTTGGCAGACACCAAGAAGTCAACGCATGCATCAAGTTGATGCTGTCTTATTACCATGATGGATACTTATGGTTGGACTGCCACATCACTGTGGATTCAAAGCTAATCAATTATATCATAGGACTTAGCATGCAAGGCCCTGACCCACAAGACTTTTACCCAGGGAAGACCTTAGACTAAGCACTAGCACAGCGGATAAAAGAAACTTATGGTGATGTAGAGAAGGGTATGTGAGGCTACAAGGTAGCCTCTATCCATAGTGGCACAATGCGTCTTACCTGTCAGTTGATCATGGGCAAGTTAGTTCATAAGAATAGACCAACACAGGTGACTGGCTTCGTAGTTGACCTTGCAGGGAAGTGTGCCAAGGGAATACAAATGAATTGGGCACATTATCTTGTAAACCAGTTAGAGATGGATTGTAGAGGAGCTCAAGACCAAGGGTATGAGTTCCACTTTAGTTGGTTGCTCATACTCATCGCTTTCATCGCTTGGGAACTGCCAGCGGAAGCCACTTTTCCGAAGATCAAACCTTTCGAACCACTAGCCACGAAGTTTTGTACGTTGTGGTACTCCAGGGACATGAACAAGTAGTGGCAATCCAATGTTGTCTTCCACACCTATTTCAACCAACTTAAGAATACAATTCAGTCTACACCACGAATCACCCCAAACATACTTCATAGGTTTAGACCTTTGATGAAATTCAACGTAGACTACCACTTCACCTATATTACAGCGCATGGTGATGAGCATAAACAACAACTCCAATCCTACTACAATTTTACAAAAGATGACATGGATGAGATTACCAAGGAATGGTCGGTGACCCTCCTTGTTGCAGTGGACCCGCAGACATTTCCGACAAGTAAATCCCTGAAGCTATGTCGGATACACCTGGGCCAAGCAAGAATAAGAAGGATGATGAAGTTAAAGATGTCCCTAGCACATCCATGAAACCTACTTCAATCTCACCTGTGTAGGGAGGTGATGGTGACGAACTAGGCGACATAGAAGTTGAGAAAAATAGAGATGAGGATACTCCACCTAGAGAGGAGAAGGATCCCTCAATGAAAAGAAATATTACACCTCCAAAGCCCTCCTCCCGAAAGAAAGATAAGGCCACCCGGACCACACTTAAAACTACCCTTACCTTGGATGACTTCGACTTCTTAATTGTTGCGTTGAATGATGTTTCACTAGAGCTCACAGAAAATAAAGAAACAAAGCAGGAGGAGATATTAAATTGAATCAAGGGCGAACTCCAAGAAGTGCAGCAAACACTCTAGTCAAGCCGAGCAGTTTCTACAACGCCCTTGATAAGTGGAACATAAGGAACAGGCGATGATCCCACTCAATTACACCAGATCATTGATCAAGTCGAAGCTCGCCTTAGACGAGCTTAAGAAGATGCAACACAAGCCATCCAGGCTTTGATGCAAGAATGGGAAAATATTTCCCTGAAAGCGAAGTGGGATGAGGAAAAGACACAATTACAATAGCGCAAGGACTAGTTGCTAGCAGAGAAACTTGAAGTACAGGAAAGGGTTCACAAAGCACTTCACTATGTGATGGTCATACAAGTGAATATGGAAGACAGTCTCCCACATTAGGTGACCCAAATGGAATAAGTAATCCAACAACTCCAACAACGCATCACAGATCTGGAGATTCGCACCGTGCCCGAGACCCCTCAAGAAATAAGAGATCTAAGAGAGGCCATTGCTCAAAGCGCGGTTGGTCGATTAAAAACCTTTGCTTTGGAATGCAAGCAGTTGAGCACTAGAAGCGCCCAAAATTATGAAATCCTCGCAAAGAATCTAGAATTACAGACATTGGAGGCACAACTCCAAGAAGCAAAGAAGCATGCAGACATGCTACAGGTGAAAATAAAGACTTTGACCCGAGTCGAAAGAATGAATAGGTTCGCATAACAATGCACAACCCAACAATAGGTACATACACTGCAAAGTAAAGTGATGGAAGTCTCCCAACAACTTCAGCAATCCAAGAAAAGGCATGCCAACTATTCATTGAACTTGAAATCTAGGGAGATGAACTCAAATAGGTTGTCATCACTACAGAACAATGCCTGGAAGGACCACTCAATGACACAGTGATCCAGGAATTCATTGAGCAAGAGGGTGTCGCACTGCAGCAGGTCAAAGTAGCTCGAGCCAAGCTCAAGGCATTCAAGGTGGAATTGATCAGACCAGAGTGACTCGGGATGAGTCACAGGTGAGTGTTGGGGGAATTTTGTCCCTTGACCAAGTTTTGAACAATACTTGGCCATATTTGATGGTTTTTGGGACTTCAACAGCTTGCCAAAGATGGAGCACAATGCGAAGTGGAAATTAGGGAAATTAGACCTATTTTGGCTTCCTTTAGGGTTTTGGGTTAATGTAACGGAAAAGGGATGTCGGCCTATGGGTTCACCCATGTTTAGGCCCATTTTTGTAATCTATAAATAGATACTTAGGCAATGTAAGAAGAGAGAGAGTAGTACATCTATGTGATGTATATTTTATGGATTAGTGTTAGGAACTGGATCTGTGTGATTGGGTGTATCTTGTAAGTGCTTTGTGCATGATTGTAAGAAGCTCGCAAGTTGTTTTGTGCTAAAGTGTAAGGAAGAAGGATCTAGCGAGATGCACAGATATTTTGTCCTATGTGAAGCAAGGATTTTTGAATTTGTGTGCTGTAACTACTTGACTGAGATAATAAAGAATAAGATCTTGTGGATGTAGCCCCAGGGTGGGGGTGAACCACGGTAACTTTGTGTATTGTGCTTTGTGCTTCAACTTAATGTGTTTATCTCCTTATTGGCTAAGTGCTTGATGTGATTAAATAGATTTAGTTATGATTTGTGCTTCTGAGATAGGAATGAATGTTATATCTGATATGAAGATGCTTAGTGCTTGATCTGCAGAACCCGATCTATCTTGTTGTGGCTAAGTGTTGAATTATCTTAGATATAAGTACTCACTGGGATACTCTATGCTATATGCAAAGTAGTGTAAGGGTTGAATATTGATCGATAAACCATGCTAGATGATTGCTAAGTGCTATAATTACAAATCTGTGTCCCAACTAAGGTTGCAGACATCTGAGTCTTGCAACCACCAATGCCTCTACCTTTGGTGAGACTTCATCTACTTCACAAGTGTTTCTGAAAGGGCCGGTAGTTAAGTTTTTTTTGGTGCACTCTTGAGCGTTGAACACTGCGTCTGCCCCTATGCCAATAGGGATGGACTGAACATTGTAGCTCGATGCGTGGCCAAGAGACCCAAAAGGATTCAAGGGGGTAGCTTGAGAATTCACTATAGGCCGAGCCATAGTAATGATAGGTGCCTCCAACACTACAACCATGAAGTTTGTAGGATTTGAAGGGATACCATTAACTATAGAGGGTATGGGAGTCGAAGGGATCCTAGAATTATGAATACTAGGTTCAATACTCATCCTTGTAGAATAACAATTCTAAAAAGTGGATGTGTGTGTACCACTCCTAATAACTCTATGCCTTTTAGAAGGTAAAGACTCAAAATCCAGTGGTAACTGTAACAAGCAACGAGACCGGCAGGGAGGCTGGTCTGACTCTATGATGACTTAATATTATAAAGATAAAATAAAAATATCCTAAGGCCAACTAGTAATCAAAGAGCACACCAAAAGTCAAACAACCAATATGCATGCAAACGGGGCAAAGTGGTCGAGTGGCCTCCCTCTCTAAAGAAGGTATGTCTCTCCCAAGAGGGGCATGAGACTCCCTGCTAAAGATCAGAGGTAACATAATCAGTTATAAGGGCCCTCGTGGGCTTAACAACCAGTTAGTCAGCTCCCCCACGGAGAGGTAATCCTCCATAAAGGCTATGTTTTTTTTTATCCTTATCTGACTCAAGGTACATGCAGAATAACTTCTGCAAGTAACTTATGAGACACCTAAGTCAAGCAACTAATAAACCACTATATAATCGATGCACAGGTGAGCAGTCGTAAGTTAGGTCTACCGTATGGGTAGGGTAGCAAATATTGAAATCTTTAAAGGACTGCCTCTCATGGAGGTAAAGGCACTAGAAAGATCCCTAGATATGAATAGATCCCCAGAAATATCTCCGATGCTAGGAAGGTATTGGGGGGATATCCCTTCAACCGAATTCGCGCAACCTCATGATTAACTCCAGTGTGAGCGAAGCCTCTTTATCTTACCAATTATACAATGGATTTCTCCACTCCATGACTCAGACACATATGTTTATTTAATTGCCTTGGAGAAGTTTACTCACAAAATCCTATTCCAAGGCACTAAATCCTAGGCTAGTTTGTGCACCCTAGAAAATAAAATTGTGACTATTCAATTTTAAATTATAGCATTAATTTTAATGGTCGTGATTACTCAAAAAGGTATGGTAGTGAAACTCAAGGTGTTATGACTCTGCAAGGAAAGTAAATATGAAAATAATGCAAAGTCCTAACTTTAACTTTTAATGAATGATATGCTTCTAAGAAACTATGCAATTTTCAAATTCAACTCTACAATTCTGAAGTAAAACACAATCTTTCACTATATGCACTAAGCTAATGATAATGACTTCAAAAGAAAAAAAGGCCAAGCAATGCAAAATGCCTATTTTTTTTGTATTTTCAATGTAACAAACTAAAAATGCATGGACTGAAACGTAACTTGATATATATCCCTATTGTGTATAAAAAGAGATAACTCAAGTAAGATACCAATCAACAAAACACCCAACCCAGTGTACATGGACAATAAAAAATGAAATTATGGTGAGAAAGAATTCACCCAGAAATTCAACCAAAAGAGGGTTTCCTGTCATCCCACAAGCACTCAACAGGCACTACAGGGACCTAAGAAGACTCAACAAACATCAAATCCCACACAAAAAATGCCAGACTAGGAAAAAGGGCAAGTCAAACTGTTGTACATGACTATTTAGGAAAACATAGCATATATACCCATCTTGCAGTGAGACAGACCGCGTGTATACTCGATTGTCAAGGAAAAATGTGTGTATATGCTTTAAAACAAGGCCATCCAAGGAAGAAAGATTGAAAACTCAAACCTGGAGTGAATAGGAGCTGTCAAGCAATGATACGACAAGAAACACAATAAAAACAAGAGCAATCTAAGGAGAAAAGTACTTCAAACCCTAAGAAAGAAGATTCAATCCCCAGTATGGTCACCAATTCTGTTACGAGGAAAATCTCTCTATGGATAGGGTAAACCACAACCGAAGGAAATGACTACAGTAATAAACTCTATCCCAAACATATTATATATAAACTAATATGCAAGTGAGATAAGAAAGAGGCCTACCTCACCCAGATGTTGAATGAAGTCCACCATTGAGCACTTGAACCCAAAGCTATATACCTGCAACTAGTTCTCAACAAACAAGCAAATAAAGCATATGGTGATAATGTAAAAGGTTAGCACATTGGATAGCATAATCCATTAATAACATAACAAATACGCCCATGGATAATAAATCATATATTTGGAAGGTATCAATTGGACAGGAAAGGAGTATTTCTATTAATAAATGATCAACAGAAGTGAAAACATTACAGACTTCTGTGTCAGCATAGTTCGGAACCAAGAAACTAAGCTCCATCCAGCTGGGCCTCCACCACTTCAATCCTCCACCAAAGGCAAGATCATAGAAGGGAGACAATGGGGTTCTCCATCAATAAGGGAAGATATTGGGGGTTGAACACTGTGTTCAGACTTAAAGAACAAAGGGATGCAGACTCAATATGAAGTAATAATTTCTCCAAAGTAACTTTTCTCTCAAATTTGAATTCTTCTCCTCTTCCATAGCTCAGAATTGGCCCATTTATATCCTTCAAAATGGAAATGAAGGGTTGAGTCAGAATGTTTCTAATATATGGAAGGTCAAGGATCAAAGATCTCTTGTCATGACATGGAAACCTGACATTTAATTTTGATTTTCTGGCACAAATCCTGATGTACGCGGGCTGTAGTGGAGCAACCTACGTATATGCTTGTTGTATAGTGTGCAAGATGTGTATATGTGGAAAACTATTGATTTTTGTCTCTGGATTTTATCAACAGGGAAGATAAGTCTACATAGGGAAATGGAATGAGGCCCTCTATGCAAGATTTCAAAGGGTGAGGAAATTTTTTCTATAACAAGAGTGATGCTACTTCTTTGATTGAAAATCATAAGGGAGAAATAGTAGTAGTTTAGGAAGGTCCTATCCCTCCTACAAACCCATCTTTGACAAACCCTTACAATCCACTCCTTCTGTGAGTAGACTCCTCATGAAACATCGTAGTTGAATATTATCCTAGGCTACCATCAAGGCCATACAAAGAAGGTGGCATGGAACCTAAAAACCAAAATCTAAATGAAGAATATATCGCCCCTATCTGCTCTACTGAAATGGTATATCCACATCAAACTCCTATTTATCCTATATGGATAACTCAATCAGGTCGTGATCTTTATGAAAAATTTAATTTTAACCAACCACTCTTTAACCCTCCACATACATCTTTCATCACTGGTGTGGATGCAGGACCATCGAGTCAGTACATTAACCATCCCGTTGAAAAAAAATTCAATATTGTTAGCATTTCAGGAAAAAGAAGGAGTGAAATATGATTTTTATTACCTAGTCATTTGAAAAGTACCTTCATGATTACACTTACAATCCCTCTTCAAGAAACAAATTCATACATGCCACAAAATCTCTTTGGGACCCCTTCAAATCATAGAATGCAAAAACCTATCACAAAACAAAACCTAGTTGCAGGACAAGTCCTTGTTGGGAGGGAATCCCCTGTTAGCAAACAAATCCCTCCCGAGGGACAACCCTAGGTTAGTGCGAAAATCCCCAATTGGAGGACACCCTATTCACTCAAAAAATTCCACTTGTTACCCAACCTATGGTAGGGGGGAAATTTCAAACTTCTTTTGTTGGAAACCCACAACAATCCTGGGGACCACCCTAGGGAGGACCTTTTAATCAACCATATCAGGGAGGATATTCAAATCCCAACCCATAAGGAAGATGTCTAAATCCAAATCCTTCTGGACTATATTATGGACAACCCTTCCTAGGTGTCCTGAATCCTACTTGGAGTCCTCAAGGAAAATCATATTTTCCTACATAGAGTCAAATCAATTACCCTCCTCAGAATCAACCTGGGTACCCACCTAAGGTTCAACCTGCTTACGCTCCTCAGGGGAAACTTGGGTACCCACCTCAAGGTAAAAATTTTTATCCTCCCCTGGGATACACTAGTTATTCTCCCCATGGCTAAATGGGTTTTCCTTCACCTTTTACGCAAATTCCTCAACAAATGAATCCCACTTTTGTTGGCCAAAATGCACAACAACAACATATGAGAGGACCTTCTAGATACAACTACCCACCACAACTAGTTTAAAGTCCTATTGGTTTTCCTATGCCTCATGAGTATCATACTCAAGCTAATCGATAATTACCTTTCTTATCTACTTTGGATCTATCAGATCCGTCGATATTAACAAATGATCCCATATTCCACTCCCCTTTTTGGCTGATAATTCCATGCAAATTGCCATCTTATATTCCAAAATTGATGGTAAACCTGGAGAAGACCCAAATAACCACATCATGACATTTCATCTATGGTGTTCATCAAACTCATTGATGCATGACTCTATTCATTTATGTCTTTTCCATCATACTCTTATGGGTTCAGTGGAAAAATGGTACACTGAGTTACAACGTGGAACTTTTAAAGATTTAAATTCACTTTCCATGGATTTCCTCACCCATTTCCAATTTCCCATTATATACAAAACCAACACGGAACTCTTGACCTCCCTTTTTTAGACTAACTCCGTACATATTTATGATCATATTCATGAATGGAGACAACAATAAGATTTCATCAAAGCCACAATTCCTGAGCAGTTGTTGGATGAATGGTTAAAAAAATCTCTATTACCTCATATTGCTCGTGATGTAGCAATGGGTGGTGTAGCTACAGAAGAGGAAGCCATTTCTTGTGCCTAGTATTTGGATATGGTTTATTCCCAATTTGGTTCTTTGTATGAACTGATCCAAAATGTTCCTCGCACATCAATTGATCCATCGAAACCATCCTCCACCACTCATTCAGATGGTGTTATCGGTTCCATAAAAAGCCATCCTATCTCACAATCGACTAGCACAACCAATCATTCAATAATTGCCTCGACTACAATTCATACTCCTCTCTCATCAAATTCCACATCTACTAAAGTATCTGAAGTGAATGTAATTCAATCTACTTCACCAGCACAATCAGTGGGGAAAAAAGAAAAATAACAATAAACCCAAGAAAAATAATAATCAAACTAAAAATAAAAAAGCATAAGCACAACCACCTATTGTTGAAAAGAAACCACAGTGCAAACCAAAATTTCCCTATCTCATATGTGTTGAAGATCATTACACACAAGACTGTCCCCACCGGGAAGAAGTATCTAAATTATTTAAAGGAAATTCTCAACCCAATGTTTTGACACATCCTTTTCCACATCAGTAGTCATTGGTTGCACAAAATCCTGCACCTCCATAAGGAAGAAACTCATGTGATCCTCCTAATGAGGATGATTCATCAATTGCACATATTTATATGTTATTGGTGTATATTTGACCACTAGAACTATGACATATGACACACCCCCAGGTAAACCTAGTAAGTAAAGTGTAACTAATGAAACTATGAATGATCCACCTTCCACTTCATTTACCCCTCCATTTAGACCTCTCTAGATTGAGAAACCTAAGACTCTATATTACATCCATCCAAGAGTAGAATAAAAGATTCAACCTTTTATCCCAACTCTCATGCTGCCCAGAACTACAACATTGTTGAAGATTTGGCTCAAGCACAATGTGCAATGTCGACTCTTGAAGTTATGCAACACTGTACTAGCCAATGAAGGACTCTCTAAGAAACAATTAGAGATATATATCCCGAGTCATAAAATAATATCACCTTTAACCTGGACAATTATAAATTGAAAATATCTCACAAAATTGCATTCCAAATTGATGTTATTGTTCATAATCAACATATTCATCACACTATATTGGATGAGGGAGCATCAACATGTGTCATATCCTTATCCTGTTGGAAAGGCCCTAAATCACCTAGTTTCAATCAATCTCCAACCATGTTAAAAATTTTTGATGGACGAGGTTTCATACCTCATGGATTGTTACAATCATTATCCATTCAACTAGCAGGGCGGGGGGGGAATTAGTTTCGTCGATGTAGAAGCAGTCAAAGCTCCTCTAGATTATAAATTATTGCTTGGAAGAAGTTAGTTTTATGCCATGACTGTTGTAGCCTCCTCGTTTTTTTGATGTGTTCAATTAACTCATCAAGGAAAAATAGTGACCATCGATCAGTTAGATGGCTACACCCATGATACTTGCACTCAAACAACGAACAATATTCCATTTTTTGGGGATTCAAAAATTACTTATGAAAGTGTGGTGGTAGGATTACTAAAAAATTCTTCGCTCATGGTAACATTACCCACACCTATTCCCAAAAATACACAACATATCACAACAATCAATATGATTTCAACTATGGTACATCAATCCCTTGAATCACTTGATCCATGGATCGTACCTAGTCGCTTAGAATTCGATACAAGGGTGACATTATGCCACTTAGTCTTGTAGATGACGAGTACGACACCATTCAATATACCTCTCCTTCACCTGATGATGAACATTAGCTGGTGTCTAATTCCTATTTGTTACCATCTTGGTTAGATTCCCTATCCTCCACTTTTGATTACATCGTATAAATTTTTCCATCCAATGAATCCATTATGGAAATGATTGATATCGAGGCACCATGGGATGAAAACCACCATCTCTCATTCTTTCTTCCCAGTTTGGATGAAATTAAGAAATATATTTCATCTATCTTTCCCACTGATATTGTCAACACTCCCCAATCTCTGATACTCACTCAGGATACAATCTCTGAGGGAAATTTTGGAAACATATCTCAAACAATTAGTGTTGACATATCCACAAAATAAGGTGTTGTGGAAAATACACAATTAGGTGAAAATTATTCAACTAAAGAGAATGAAACTTACACCTCCTTGTTTAAATAATTCTGCAACATCTTCACCTAGAGCTATGAAAAAATGTCAAGGATCGACCTTTTGATCGTTGTGCATGAAATAAAAAATTACCCTGGAGTTACACCTGTAACTTCACCCCATTCATCCCAAGAAAATTGCAACAATCAAGGAAGAAGCAGAAGAGTTACTGAAATCTGGTTTTATTTATCCCATACCTATGACCGAATGGGTTTCCAACATCGTTCCGGTTGTCAAGAAATGAGGGACAATTCGTGTTTGTGTCAACTATAGGGATGTAAATAGGGCTTGTCCAAAGGACAATTACCCTACACCCTTCATCAACCAAATTATCAATAATTGTGCCAGAAGCGCCATTTTCTCTTTTATAGATTCCTTCTCTAGCTATAACCAGATTGATATTTTACCTACTGATAAACACAAAATAACCTTCATCTTCTCATGGGGTACTTTCTCATATTGTAAATTACCTTTTGTCCTTAAAAATGATGGAGCCACTTTTCAGTGGGCTATGTCATATGCTTTCCATGACATCAAACATATTTTTGAACACTATCTTGATGACTTGCCATCTCATTCAGCTAATAAAAAATATGTTATTCTTCACATAAGAGAAATCTTTCTTAGATGTATGGATTACAATATACATTTGAACCCCCAAAATGCATCTTTTCTATTGAATTAGGGAGACTCCTCGGCTTCGTAGTATCCAAATATGGGGTTAGGGTGGATCCCTTAAAAGTCAAATCTATTTTCACTTTACCTCCTCCCAACAATCTCACCCAAATTCAATGTTTGGAAGGGAAGGGGAACTTTCTATGTCATTTTATCTGCAATTATGTCAAAATTACCAAAGGATTCATGAGATTATTGAAAACAGATGCCCCTTTTATCTTAGATGCAATTGCTTAACGCTAATTTGATGATATCAAACATGCTTTAACAAATACATCATCGTTACATCCCCCAAACTATGCGAGAGATTACATCCTTTATTTGGATGCCTCTGCTTCCACTATTGCTATGGTGTTAGTACAAGAAGATGATAACAACATAGAACATGTGATCTACTATTTAAGTAAGAGCTTTCCAGGTCTTGAACTCCATTATTCACATGTTGAAAAGTTGGCTTTGATAGCTGTCATTGTTGTCCAAAGGTTTCGACACTATATTTTGATTCACACTACCATGGTCATTGATTACTCAAACCCCCTGTACCACATCTTGAATCCTCAAGTAATTGGGGGAAAATATTCAAAACGGATCGTCATTCTCCAAGAATTTGATTGATTTTTCCAAATTCAAAGTAAATAAATCGTTGGTTTTTGTCAAATTAATTTGTGATCTTCCCCATACTAATGAGGATACTGAGCCCAGTGATTCCCTTCCATATGAGTCACTGTTGCCTATTAGTATGTCTGACCCATGGTCTGGAGACATTATTCTATATCTCCAGATCCAAATATTCCAACAAGGTATTTCATGTGATGAGCGACATCTTATTATACACCATTCAAATTACTACCTTATCATAGACGACACTTTGTATCTTCGAGGTATTGAAATTGTTCTACTATGTTTCTTAACCCATGAAGAGCCTGAGCAATTTTTAAATGAATGTCACATTGGAGCGTTTTGTGGTCACCTTTCTGTGATGGATACAACCCAAAAAATCTTACGTGTCGATTATTTTTGGTCTTCTATATTCAAAAACTGCGTTGAGGCCATTAAAAAATGCCCACCCTATCAAATCTTTCAAAAAAAAAAACATGTACCCACCCAAATCCACTCCATCCATTTGTCTCCATTGGCCCCTTTGCAAAATGGGGTATTGATTTCATGCAATGTAAGCCTACCTTAGCCAAGGGGCATGGTTATATTATCGCCAGATTTGATTATTTCACTAAATGGGCTGAGGTTAAGCCTACATTTATTAATGATGGCCAAACTACAAAACTTTTCATGTTCAATCACAACATTGCTTTCTTCGGAGTCCCACAAGCTATTATAACCGATCATGGATCACATTTTCAAATATAGATGATGGGTAAATTGTGTACCAAGTTGAAGTCATCAACAAAGTCTCGAAGACCATGCTTCAATGCATGGTAGGGGTGAATAAAACTTCTTGGCATTTGAAAATTTTCTCAACACTTTGGGCCTATCGGACTTCAGTTAAAACCACCACTGGATTCACACACTTCCAGTTGGTATATGGGTTGGAAGTAGTGTTGTCGATTGAATTTGAGATTCCATCCATGAAACTCACCATAGATCTCCTACCCCATACTTCTGCCAAAGAAGAACGGTTTTTATATCTAACAAAGTTGGATGAAACTCGTCGTGATGTCGCTCTCATTAATGAGACATATAAAAAATGAATCAAAAATAAATACGATAATTCTGTTCAACCTCGCATTTTTGTAGAAGGAGATCTGGTCTTGGTCTATGACCAAGATCATGACAAACTTAGTGCAGGTAAGTTAGAACCTATGTTGCATGGGCCATATATCATGAAGTGTGTGCTACAGAGAGGGGCCTATGATTTAGTGGATTATGATGGATTATCTATCTGTTAGTCCCAAAATGGGATTTATCTGAAAAAGTACTATGCATAGAATATCTCACATGTGTTATTTGTACATTATTTTACTATATGTTTTTGGTTTGGTGTTTCTTTACTTTAGCGTGCATGAGTTTTTCCCCATTTTTTAAGCTACTTACCCTTTTCTTTCTTCTTGAATGCATAGATGACAACATCCTTTCCTATCTATTTCGGATTTGCAGATGGTGCTAGTTGACATACCCATAACATAGCTTCTGCAACTTGGGTCATATACCACTCTAGCGAGTTAGTGACTTCAGGAGGAATTTTCCTTAGATCTGGAACCAATAACGTTGCAGAATATCATGTTTTAATTGAACTTTTAACTGAATCTTCTTCTTTAGGTATATCTCAATTGATTATCAACCTTGATTCTCAACGCGTGGTCCATCAACTTAAACGTGAATACATTGTTCATAACCCAGTTTTGCTACGTCTCTATCTAATGGCTCGTCATCTTGAGAGATATTTTGACTTCTTAGAATATAGAAATATATCGAGAGAACTTAATACGATTACGGATTCATTAGAAAATTACATGTTGGATTGGCACATTACACATAGATAAGCATTCAAAACATAAAACATGTAAATTAAAACATAACATTATTTTAAAACATAAGTAGTTATGGAAAAACTCATATATATGTGTTTGTATATAAAGTAACCAAAGTGTGTCAAAATGCATCATCCAAAAAGTACATAGCAAGGAAAAAATGTGGGCCATCATGCCCATGACATCATCATAAAAGACTATTATGAAAATAGACTCTAATCATCTTCCTACACTACATTGTGCTCAACATAGCACACAAACACCATGGACACTCGTCATAGTAGGTGACTGAGGCCTTACAACACTCCCACTGTGTGCCTCTAAAGGTGCAAAGGTACATCCTGTATCCTCATAAATGGAACAACCATGGTCAATCCATGAAGGTTCTTGTAATATCCCCAAGGACGAGCCCTATTGTAATCATGTTTTGGAATTGTAAATCATGTTTTGTAGGCTGGTGAGCCAAGTATTGATAAGCTAGTAAGGATTATGAGTTTATTAGTCCAGAGAGCCTATTTTTGTATATGTAATTATGCAGAACATTAATCAAAATATGAACACCACTGCGTGCATACTGACCATGATGAATGAGTGATGGGGGACTAAGATTCCATAGAGTGGGTAAGGGAATGGGGGCTGAAAGGTGGAAATAAAGGCTAAGTGTTGGACCTAGGGGATAATCTAGGGGGCTTACCTCTAGAAAGGGATAATAATTTATTATTATTATTTCTTTAAAACTAAGGTGGACAATTTTGAGTGTTTTCCTAAGTTCTTGGAGTGGAATGCATGCTGATGGAGCGCATGCAGCTTCATGGGCGGCATGTGTCAGCCTAGGCACATGTAGTTAAAAGCTACAGAAGTCATCCGTGGAGGGGGTTTTCTCCTCATTCTGACATACTCCGCTTAAGTTCACGGGGAATATGGGGCATCTTAACCATTTTTCCTATGCGTCTACCTTTGCATACACGCGCACAGTGAAGGAAAACCTCACGGGAATATTGTTTGCTATCCATTTTCCCATCCTCCATGAATTCTGTTGAGATCTAGGATCGACCCTTGCATAACCTCACGCATCTCTAAAAACAGAAAATCATGAAGCCAACCTATGTTGTTTTATTGTGAAGAAGAAACATCCTAGATATCGCCTGAACCATGTTGTGTCTTAGTGTGGTCTATTGTTGTTTTTGGATGTCCATACCCAAATTCCTATTGCTTCTGTCACCTGTGAGTTAACCAAATTGCTGTTGTTGTTGTTGTTGTTATCCTCACCTTGCGGGAATTGAAGTGGAATCTGGTGGAAGAGTCTAGTGGTTAGCCTCATGGTTGAAGAGGTAGGTTGTCAGGCCTATGAGAAGCTCTTTCTAGGTGAAGGAGTCTATTGGGATGTGGTTTTCTCCCAGAGAGAGTCCAACACCAGCTACGAAGCTCTGATACTTCCTGATCCGGCCTATTGTCAAGGCCCAAAGAGGGAGGTGAAGAACTGATGGACTCTGCTTATGAAGGTGTATACTCCCAGGTAGAACAGACATGTGGGGAATGAGAGTCCGTGAGTAGTGGGCATAAGAAAACATCCTGGGAAGAATCCTTCCAGTTATTTTGTGCAGTTTCCCTGTAATCTCAACCTAGTTTAGGATTCCCTTATCTTGGGTGGATCTTGGTCCCAAATCGAGTGTGACCCACTGCTGAGAGTGATGAGCAACATGGTCTAAGGCTGGGAGGTTCGTTGAAGGACTGCACATGGTAGGTGGAGTTACTACAACTTCAAATATAAGTATTAATGTTGTACTTAATTTATATGTGATGTTAGTTTGTGATACTTACTATATTATCATGGATTTCGTTGTGATGATGCTTACTATTGATTTCATTAATTCTGTATGATGGAAGTAATTATATGTTACTCTGTTAAGCCATTTAACTTCATTTAAATGCATATTACAGATGTATGAGAATGTTGTTCTACGCAGTAGCATTTGCCCAGCTAGTGGGATGACGGTCGGGGACATCACAACATGGTATCAGAGTGTGGTTTACAACACTGAACCTGAATGGGTTGGATAAGTGGTCATTGGACCTGAAGTTTAGGTGGGAATCATGTTTGGAAGAATCAATTTTTGTACCTTTGAATGTTCCTGAGTGCCAAGGAGTCACTTGATTTTGTTACAAAGCTCAGGAGGTGTAGTGGTATTATAGAACCCGCAACTGGTGTGGTATATGGCTATAGGGAGAGAGAGATCTCAACGCATGAAGTGTTGGAGCCGTTGGATCTAATCGGGAGGAAAGGAGATCCCTTACGATCGTTAGATCTAGAGAAGGTGCCGGAAGGATATCCGAGAAGCCTTTCGGGAGTTTGGTTGTTGGGAAAAAAGAGGGGAGCGCTGGGACACAGAAACTTGAAAATCCGAGAAGATCTACATCGTAAATCTGGGAGGAGGGCTCGACCGTTAGATCTTGTGGACTCACGCTTGAGTTAGTCACGAGAACCTTTCATATTTCGCAAAGTCGGGAGATAAGAAGTGAGGACAGGTGAACACCTCCGAAACCTGAAACCCCAAAATCCCAAAACGATCTACACCGTAGATCATAGGAGATGAGCTTGACCGTTGGATCAAGTAGATGAATAGACCGTAATTTCAAAATTACGGAAAATGAAAGTTTGAAATGTGTGGATGCACGAACTCTCGATGCTCGAAACTCTGAAATGAAAAGAGAAAGTGGTGGGACCCTATGACATCACCAGAAGTGATGTGGACGTTCTTAAGGACACCATGTGTCACTACCTTGGTTGGCGAAAGCTATACTGTGGGCCAGGGGGGAGAGAGGTCGAAAGTTTGGGAGTCGAGAGTTGGAGAGGGAAGTGAGTGCGAGAACCTCCAGGACCAAAACCCCGAAACCCGAAACCTCAAAACCCCAAAATCACGAAACTCGAAGTTTCATTTGGAGAGCCTTGCAGTACCTAGCAGTTTAGTGTTTGTTCATGACCCATGGATGCATGGATTGGGGACTAAGAAAACAGGGGCTATCGCCCAGAAATTGCAGATCCAAACAGAGATTAGAAAATTCATGGAATCGAAACGTTTTCTTATTCGCATTGGTTTATGAATGATGTAGTTTTATTAAGGGTTTAAGGCCTGACAAACTTCGATTGACTTCACATTGTGTGTGAAGAGTTCAATGAGTGTCAGGACAGTCGTGAATCGATGTTGAGTATAGAAATGGAAGAGGTGTGGATTGCCTCCAATTTAGAGAACAAAAGAGAAGGAATGGATGTCAACTTGGGAATCGAAGGATAGAACTCCAATGGGCATGGAAGATAATTGGATAAGGAAGGACAAATGATGAATATCATTGAAAGATTGCAGAAATATGCCCAGGCTCACCGAGCCGATAACTGAAAGCTCATGAGGGTCAGGGATCAACAGGGTGAATTCAACTTAAAGATGTTGAAGAGCTTAGAAAGAATAGAAAGGAAATTGGAAAAGGAGAGTGACACAAGCAAAACAGGGAGTTGCGGGACCCCTGAGAGAAAAAGAATATCGAGGAGTGGTAGCAGACATCATTGTTTCTCCCCAAAGCATTCTGGTAAGGAATCACATAGTAGTTCGAGCCCATCCCCTACTAGAAAACACCAAAGATATAGAGTGGATGAATTGAAAGGGGAGATGAAAAAGATTAAGCCTCCTACGTTTTATGGAGAACATAAGAAGGAGGAAGATGTCGAAACATGGTTGCTTGGCATGAGGAAATATATCCAACTGCAAAATTATTCCTCTCATGCAGAAGGAAGAATTGTGATGTATCAACTAAAAGGAAAAGCATCCATGTGGTGGGATCAACTTATGCATATGCAACACATTAGAGAGAAAGATATCACTTGGAAGGAATTCAAGAGGTATTTCGAGAGGAAATACTTGACTAAAAGATACTATGACAGAAAGATGAAGGAGTTCTTTGAACTCAAGCTGGGCAACATGACCATTGATGAATACGAATGAAGGTTTTTGGAATTACTAAAGTATGTTCCATTCATCAAAGACGAGGCTGTCAAGATTCAGAGGTATCTGAGTGGACTGCCATCTCCCATTGGTGATAAGATTCAGTATGATGATCCTAAGACTATGGAAGAAACAATAAGAAGAGCGAAATGATTATATGAACAAAAAAGAGAAAAGCCTACCTTTCGGAAGGGTTGGTATGACCAGAAGAAGTTTAAGAAGGAACAGAGACAGAAGGGAAACAAACCTCCCTTTTTTATAAATAGTCCTCAAGGAAAGCCATCATTTAGAGAGCTGAGAATGGCTAAAGTGGGGAAATAAAGGTTGAGACAGACGCCCATTCAGTGTTGGGGTTGTAAAGAGAAACACAAGTACAAAGATTGTCCCCATAAAAATGGTAAAGCAAGAGTTGTCCATAATGTTCCACAAGATGAAACAATGGAGGACATGGGCAGTAGAATGCCAAGGATCTATGCGGGCCTGGAAAACAAGCAAGATGAATTTCATTCACACATGATTGAAGTGGAAGGTATGAATAACAACCAACCATTTACTATTTTAATTGATTCAGGGGCTAGCCATAGTTATGTAGATCCTAGAGCAGTGGAAAGTTTGCATTTATCAAGAAACAAACATGAAAAGTCTTGGTTAGTGCAATTGGCTACATGAACCAAGGGGAAAGTCACTGAGTTGGTTAAGTCCTATCCTATGAACATGAAGGGATTGAGCATGAAGGATGAATTGAATATTCTTCCTTTAGGCTCTTATGAATGTTTAATTGGGATGGACTGGTTGGACCAACACCATGCCCTCTTGGACTGTCGTAACAAGGAATTTACTTGCTTGGATGAGGAGGGGAATCGGAAAATAGTCCAAGGAATTCCCAGAGCTGTGGTTGTTAGAGAAATCTTAGCAATCCAACTGAAAAGGTGCTACATGAAAGGCTGTCAATTGTTTGTAGCCCATGTGGAGGAAGCATCCAGAGATGAAGTCTCAAAGATTGGAGACCATGTGGTACTAACAAAGTTTGAAGATGTATTTCAGGAGGTACCCGGACTACCTCCGAAGAGAGATATTGATTTCTCTATAAATTTGATGCCTGGAGAAGCTCCAGTGTCGAAAGCTCCTTATAGAATGAGTACACCAGAGCTGAAAGAGTTGCAATTGCAGCTTGAAGAGCTTCTAAAGAAGGGGTACATTCGCCCAAGCGTGTCACCTTAGGGTGCCCCGGTCCTGTTCGTGAAGAAGAAGGATGGGACTTTGAGGCTGTGCATTGATTTCAGATAGTTGAACAAAGTAAATGTCAAGAACAAGTATCCTCTGTCGAGGATCAACGATCTTTTCGATCAGTTGAAAGGTGCAAAAATATTTTTGAAGATAGATCTCAGATCGGGATATCACCATGTAAGAATAAAGGATGAAGACATCAGCAAGACCACCTTTAGAACAAGGTATGATCATTACGTGTTCACAGTGGTACCATTTGGGCTATCGAGCGCACCTATTTTTTTATGTGCTTGATGAATGCTGTATTCAAGGACTATCTAGACAAGTTTGTCATAGTCTTCCTCGATGACATTCTAGTGTAGTACAAGTTAGAGGAAGAGTATGAACAACACCCGAGGATGGTGCTGCAAGTGTTGAGAGAACACCAACTATATGACAAGCTGAGAAAATGCTTGTTTTATCAAAGGAAAATCCATTACTTGGGGCACATTGTTTCAGAAGAAGGGATCACCATGGATCCTGAGAAGGTTGAGGCCATTAGAGAATGGTCAGTACCAAGGAATGTGGTGGAAGTTATATCCTTTATGGGTCTATTAGGATATTACATAAGGTTTATCGCAGGGTTCTCAAAGATAGCTCACCCTATCACTTCCTTGCAAAGGAAGGAGAAAATGTTTCAGTGGACTGAAGAGTGTGAGAAAAGTTTCCAGCGATTGAAGCAGTTGTTAACCAACGCTCCAATATTGAGGATTGCAGATCCAAATGTAGATTTCGTGGTGTGCACATATGCATGTAAAGAAGGGTTGGGAGGAGTTCTCAGTCAGAATGGATTCATAATTTGTTATGAGTCTAGGATGCCAAAAGAGCACGAAAAGAATTATTCCACTCACGATTTGGAGTTGGCAACAATCATTCATGCTCCAAGGAAATAGAGACATTACCTCATGGGAAGGAGATTTGAATTGAGAATAGACCACAATGGTCTAAAATAATTGTTTGACCAACCTACCTTAAATGCCAGGTAGAGTAGGTGGCTAGAATTTCTATGTGAATATGACTTTGATATCAAGCATATCAAAGGGAAGGAAAAAAAGGTGGTCAATGCACTCAGCAGAAAGGTGCACAACTTACATGCTTCAACCATTAGCATGTACATGACTGATATTAATGATAGAATTTTGGAAGTTGCAAATGCAGATTTGCAGTACCGAGACTTGGTAGCAAATCTACAGTAGAGTGAGAGACCACAAAAAGAGGAAAATTACACCTTGGAAGCTGATGGAATACTTATGTACAAAAACAGAGTTTATATACCCAATGTCCAGGGTTTGAAACTTGCGATTCTAAGAGAAATGCATAATGTGACTTATGATGGGAACCCTGGATATCAAAAGACTGTGGAAACAGTCAGTAGCCATTACTTTTGGCCAGGTATGAAGAAAGAGATTGTTGAAATATCGCCATATATATGGAATTCCAGAAGGTTAAAGCTGATCACAGGCACCCAGCAGGGTTGCTACAACCTTTGTCGATTCTTGAATGGAAGTGGGAAGTAGTGACAATGGATTTTATTACAGGATTTCCCAGAACAAGCAAGCTACATGATTCAATCATGGTGGTGGTGGAAAATCTTACAAAAGCTGCCCATTTTATTCCACTGAAGACTACTCACAAGGCAGTAGATGTTGTTGATATTTCATGAAGGAAGTGGCACGATTGCACGAAATTCCCAAAACAATTGTGTCTGACAGAGACCCGGAATTCACCTCAAATTTCTGGAAAGGATTGTTCAAAGGATTCAGAATGAATCTGAACTTTAGTAAAACTTATCATCATGAGTCTGATGAACAGACAAAGAGGGTGAATAGAGTGATAGAGGACATACTGAGAATGTATGTGATGGACAAACCATGAAAATGGGAAGACTACCTACACTTGGTAGAATTCTCTTACAACAATGTGTATCAAGCATTATTGAAGATGAGCCAATTTGAAACACTTTATGGAAGAAAGTGAAATACTCTAGTAAGATGGGATAATCCAGCTGACAGGGTAGTAATTGGGTCAGATTTGCTCAAGGAAATGGAAGATCAAATGATTAAAATTAAGCCGAATTTAAAAGTTGCCCAAGACAGTTAGAAAATTTATGCTGACAAAAACAGAACCCATAGAGAATTCAAAGTGGGTGATCATGTTTTCCTGAACGTAAAAGCTAATAGAAGTTCCTTGAAGTTGGGAAACTATGCCAAGTTGGCAGCCAGATTTTGTGGGCCATTTGAAATCCTAGAAAGGATTGGGCCAGTTGCATATATGCTTACATTATCTGCATCCATGAATGTACATAATGATTTTCATGTTTCATTGCTTAAGAAATATATACCTAATGCTTATCATGTTATCAATTGGAATGTGATTCAGGTGGAGCAAGAAGGTATCCTGCAAGTGCATCCTGTGAGCATATTGGACAGGAAAAGAAAACAACTCTGTAATCGAGCTATAGGGCTTATAAAGGTCTAGTGGACCTGGTACGGTCCCGAGGACATGACATGGGAGCATGAGGTGCTATGCGGGCAGAATACCCACATATGTTTGAAGATTTTGGAAATCTTGTTGATGTTGTGTGAAAGTTGCACTGAGGATAGTGCACAAATGAGGGGAGGGGATTGTAATATCCCCAAGGACGAGCCTTGTTGTAATCATGTTTATGAATTTTAAATCATGTTTTATAGGCTGGTGAGCCGAGTATTGATAAGATGGTAAGGCTTATGAGTTTATTAGGCCGGAGAGCCTAAGTGTTAAGGCCAGGAGCCTATTTTGTATATGTAATTATGCAGAACATTAATAAAAATATGAACACCGCTGCGTGCAGACCGACCAAAATGAATGAGTGATGGGGGACTAAGCTTCTACATAGTGGGTAAGGGAATGGGGGCTGAAAGGTGGAAAGAAAGGCTAAGTGTTGGGCCTAGTGGCTAATCTAGGGGGCTTACCTCTAGAGAGGGATAATAATTTATTATTATTATTTCTTTAAAACTAAGGTGGACAATTTTGAGTGTTTTCCTAAGATCCTGGAGAGGAACACATGCTGATGGAGCACATAGAGCTTCATGAGCGACATGTGTTGGCCCAGGAACATGTAGTTAAAAGCTGCAGAAGTCAAACGTGGAGGGGGTTCGCTCCTCATCCTGTCATCCTCCGCCTGATTTCACGGGGAATCTGGGGCATTTGAACCATTTTGCCTATGCATTTGCCTTTGCATACCCGCACACAGTGAAGGAAACCCTCACAGTTATATTGTTCGCTATCCATTTTCCCATCCTCCATGAATTCTATTGAGCTCTGGGATCGACCCTTGCATAACCTCACGTATCTATGAAAACAAAAAACCATGAAGCTGACCTGTGTTGTTTTATTTTGAAGACGAAACATCTTGGATATGGCATGAATTATGTTGTGTCTTAGTCTGGTCTATTGCCATTTTTGGATGTCCATACCCAAATTCCTATTGTTGTTGTCACCTGTGAGTTAACCGAATTGATATTGTTGTTGTTGTTATCCTCACCTTACGGGAATTGAAGTGGAAGCTGGTGGAAGAGTTGGGTGGTTAGGCCCGTGGTTGAAGAGGCAGGCTATCAAGCCCGTGAGCAGCTCTTTCTAGGTGAAGGAGTCTGTTGGGAAGTTTTTTTCTCCCAGAGAAATTCCAACACTAGCTACAGAGGTCTGAGACTTCCTGATCCGGCTTGTTGCTGAGGCCCAGAGAGGGAGGTGAAGAATTGATGGACTGTGCTTGTAAAGGTGTATACTCCCGGGCGAAACAGACATGTGGGGAATGCGATTTCATGAGTAGTGGGCGTAAGAAGGCATCCTGGGAAGAATCCTTTCAGTTATTTTGTCCAATTTCCCTGTAACCTCAGCCAAGTTTAGGATTCCCTTACCTTGGGTGGAGATTGGTCCCAGCTCGAGGGTGACCCACTACTGAGAGTGATGATCAACATGGTGTAAGGTTGGGAAGTTCGTGGAAGGTCTACATGTGGTAGGTGGAGTTACTACAGCTTCAAAGATAAGTATTAATGTTGTACTTAATTTATATGTGATGTTAGTCTGTGATACTTACTATATTATCATACATTTCGTTGTGATGATGCTTACTGTTGATTTCATTAATTTCGTATGATGGCAGTAATTATATGTTACTCTGTTAAGCAATTTAACTTCATTTAAATGCATATTACATAAGTATGAGATTGTTGTTCCACGCAATAGCGTTTTCCCGACCAGTAGGATGATGGTCGGGGACGTTACAGTTCCTCTTCACCTTAGGGAGTCCTCCTACTCTGACATCATCCTCTGTTTCTTCTTGAACATCACCACAACCTCCAAATACTAACATCCCTACCGAACGTGACATACCTCTGTCTGCATGATGAAAAAAATGATTTAGTTCCCTCATTGTACAACAAAAAATACACACACACACACACACACACATATAACATTGTTTCAAGGTCATTATATTTTGTATTTTACCTGACGCATCCCACTGTGCCCCTTTGGGGAGACCTAAATTTGCATTGCCCCTAAAATCAACCCTGACATAAGGGTAATCCTCTATCACCATGATCTTCCTTCTTCGTCATGTAAAGAAGTCAACAGTAAAATGAAAGGCTGAGGGCTCATTCCCAAACTAAGGAGAGATGCTCACCCATCTCTCCATTTGGGGCTCAGCTATAGGAAACACTATCGATGCAACCTGTGGTTGCATCTATGATACTTGATCTAAAAAGAATGGCACCAAGAAATATTCATATCCAAATTAATTCTTCCTACCCATTCTACACTTAGAGATTTCCTCATTGATATTTCTTAGAAACTTTGCACACCAATTAAAGATCCTGGGTTCCAGACAATGAAAAACATACACTATCTTTGATTTGGAGGAAAGATGGGCATTGGTGCTTCCCGCCAGTTTAGTGATGGAAAAAAGCATAGATTGAAGAGGAAGATCCATCACATCTTTGATGACAATTCTTCCCCCTACTAAGCTATATCATGACACACAATATTGAGGAGCATATGCATCTGTTGGAAATGGTGTAGACTGGTGTCCATATAAAATGATTGGTCCTCCCCTCTTTGAAATCCCCATCGGGAAGTACAAATCCTTGATATCGATCTCAAGCATGTGATATCCCACTTGAAATTCCTGCTCATCACTGTCCCATTGTCCAATCAAATACTTGAGCAAAAGGACTTCCTTCCTCATGTTCTTTAGCATGAAGTATTTCAACAAACCATAGCTCCGAAGAACTAACTTCGCTTTAGGGTATTTTAAATATGCCATATCGTCAAACTCATTCTCTCTTTATTTTCATCTGATCATTTTGGCCGATGAAAACGTGCAAGCCAACAATAAATCACATTAGCCAAGTTTTCAAAAAGGGAAATTTATTTTTCATAGGTAAAACAACTAATATTTTTTAACTTTTTAGCCCAACGGGCCGTTGAAGAAAAAAATAGAGTGCTAGTTCTCCCCTAAAGGGGTTACTAGGGCATTGATATCT
>JZKD02S1673938.1:115075-139106 GCA_000966675.3 Picea glauca
GAGAGAGAGAGCGAGAGGAAGAGGGGATACAAAGGGAGAGAGAGAGGGGGAATAGGGGGAGAAAGAGGGGTAGAGAGAGATTGATAGTGAGACTAACAATGAGGAGAGACAGAAAGAGTAGGAGAGAGGTGGAAGCGAGAAGGGGGAATAATAGGGGAGGGAGGAACAGATGGGTAGAGAGAGAGAGAGAGAGAGAGAGAGGAATATGGGGGGGGGTAGAGAGGGAGTGGGTGTGAGAGTATGAGGAATATCAAGGAAAGGTTTAGGGTTAGGTATTTCCATTCCTTGTGACTCTATGTCTTGTCGTGTCTAGATATTACCATGTATACGAGTGTGAGGGAGAGATAGGGAGACCAACATAGGGGTAGAGAGGGAGAGTGAGAGGGAAACATAGAGAGGGGTAGATGTGCCACAGAGAGAGAGAGAGAGAGAGAGAGAGAGATAAATGAAAAATATTAAATAATTTATAAAAGTGCATGCATGCTATTAGGAGCGCATGTGAGTTCCTATAGTGAGTGTGCACTATTAGGAATGCATGCACATTCCTAGAGCATGTGTGCATTCTTTTGACTTCATTTTTTTTGGGCAAGATTGAGAACATGTATGTTAACTTGACTCGGATTTAGGTTTGGGATGAAAACCTCGTGGTTCGATCTACAAATTGATAAAAACCTCTATTTTTGTGAATATCTCTCTATATTTTTATCTTTGACATTATTTTTAATCTATTTTTGTCTTTACATATATCAAAATCCTAGAATAAATACCTCTCTTATTAGTGTTATAACTTTATGTCCACGAGCTATATGCGACACTAGAGGAGACCCATACCTAAAATCTAGAATATGTATATATATATATATGTGTGTGTGTGTGTGTGTGTGTGTGTGTGTGTGTGTGTGTGTGTGTGTTTGTTTTGGTCATGTTAAGACCCTCTTATCGTGCACGAAAAAAAATATTGACTTTGATAATTAAAAAAATATATAAAATTAATATTATAAATTTACAAAAAATACAAAGCACAAGAGAAATGATTCTCTAAAAGTATACATGTTTTTGGAATGAAATTCAAGAAAAAAAACACATACCTTATATTTTGTTGGAAAAATAATATACCACTATTATAAAAAATCAAATTTGATTCACAAATTCTATGAATAAAAGTTGTATATTGGGAAAACTAATTCAATTTCCTACCTTTCATATTCTTACATTATATTCAAATTAATTGTAAAAGTACCTTGAGTAATCCTTCCAAGTTAACAGATGTTTGCATTACCACTAACCCATCATGAGAGACCGTATTATAGTTATTTCAATATAAGAAAGGTATCCTAGATTAACCTCCAATTTTATTGAAATAAAATTTAAAATATAACATTATCTATATAAATTGCAATTTAAAATAATATATTTTTAGTATTTTTAGTATAAAATATTATTTCACCTCATTACTTGGAAAATAGGTCCATCTTCTTTGTGCTAAAGCCTGGACAAAATCCCTCCATTGAACTTTTATCCAAGTACATAAATTATAAATCACATTTTTTCTTAAGCGTTTATAATAATAAAAAAATAACTTTTCCTATTTTAAAATTGATTTTTACAATATTATAATTCAATTTCCAATTTTGAAAACGAAGTTTGTTGTTTATATAATGTTATATACATATAAAATAATGTAGTTTCCTATACACGTTTTTGAGTACCCGATCAAAATTGAAATGAAAAAAGTTTGAATACTTAAAATTAGAGAATAACACACTACGCTCACACATTTTCTTCTTCATTGATTAGAAATACATTACATATATAGTTGTAGAAAAAAAAACTGATTTTAGAACAAAGTTTATAAAATAGGATTTCAAATCACTCTCATACCATACTTATGAAAGTATTTAAAAATTCAATAACCTATTCCTAACAATATTTTAATTTCTCAATTATTTCTCCAACACTCTTTTTTAATGGAAAAATGGATTGTGTACAATACTAATGCCTAAAATAAGTAATGCTAATCTTAATCTCACCTAGGCTTACAACTTGACTCTAACAATTTCATCTTGACCTTTCTTGTTGTCAAATAGTGATGGATATGGATCTTGTTCCTTAGCTTGTTGCTCCAAATATGTTTCATCTTGACTCTGTTATGCTTCACTGTCATTGTCATCTTGGCTTTGTTCTTCTTCATTTTGGAACTTGGAAATTGACTATTGTTTTTTTCCCTCAACACTTATGCAGGTTCTTGGAAGCGTTTTTCTTTAATGCTTGCAAACTCTTCCAACTTTGTATAAGTGTGTTTCTTCCCTTTCTAGATACAATCATCAATGTAAGCGTTTTTCTTTAATGCTTGCAAAGTCTTCCAACTTTGTATAAGTGTGTTTCTTCCCTTTCTAGATACAATCATCAATGTCATGCTCAGTGGATTGTTGCAACATCAATTCATAATAATACTTTATTTCGTCCGGGCACCACACCATAAAAATTGACTCAATATTGTCTTCCTCAATTTCTTCATTTTCTTCCATGTTTTCTTCATAATCAGTGACTACTCAAAATGAACTATTGTCTTGTAAACTTGCACACTTAAAAACATTGTTACAATCACAGGAAGAACCATACTGGTTCTTTTCATTTTTCTCTTCTAAGAGAGCTTTCCTTTCTCCGTCTTCCTTCCATGCCTCTGATATTGCATAATAATCTTCATTTTCACCTTCAGATGCTATCAAAACTAGTTGTTTCATGTATTCAACCTCTTTGTCAGCTCTATGAGTACAAATAAGTTTTCTTTCACTTGGTTTGTGTATGAAAATGAGCTTCTCTTCTCACCAAACAATAGCTCATCAATAAGATGTTTCTCATGCAATAGATTTGACCACTCTTCGTGAGATGAATATTTTCATCAAATTTGACTTCATATGTCTTTGTTTCACAGAGACTTTCTTCCATAAGGCTTTCATTCTCATGGGTTGTTTTACACTTGTCTTCGTCAACTTTAACACATTCCACTTCATCAACAATTTTAGTTGTTGAATTCATCAAATTACTACATACTACATCATTGGAAGTTTCTTCATTATCACAGGGCTGCTTTATTATTAGCTACAAACACACTTTCATCATGAATCATTGCAATTCCAATGCTATAATTTTCAGTCTATATTTTAATTACAAGGTTTTCAAGACAATCATCATTTTCAACAACAATATCTTCATCAACTTCATCTTTGTAGCTCCACTTCATATCCACTTCATACTGTACTTCATTTCAAGAATATCCCAAAATTATAAACCATAGTAATTTTTTCATTTCAGTTACCCAAGTTTTATAATTTATACCTAAGAAGAATGGAAAATTTAGAATCACTATTTTATATATTTTATATATTTAGTCAAATTCTTCATTGATCGGGTCAAGTTCTGCATTCTGAAAAAAATAAGGAGGAACACCTTTCTTTGGCGAAAATAGGTAGAGATTCACAACTCTACTTCCAGGTACAAAATATTCTTCTTACCTCAAAATAGATGGTAGAGACCAAAATGGTCCCACGTTTCCTCACGACGTAGTGACTTTCCGAGTGTTGGAAATGTTCACTGGCTGCGCCCCCCTCCTCTTGTGGGCGACACACCTTTCTAGCAGACGACGACTGTTCCTTTCAAGCTGGTTCCTTCTATCCTCGACGCACTGGTTGCGTTATTAGGTAACACGCAGGTATCTATAAAGTTATCCCTCCAGGAAGACTATATAAAGTTGTTGCATACAAACACAATTCACTCCTACTCCACGTGCACTATGCCACAACACCACTGCAGATTTCACACCAGGGATCAAACGCCTTCATGCTCCAGCCGACACGATGGATCACTGTTTCAAGCTCCATGGATCACATGCCTCTAACAAGCCACTTATCGCACATGTTTCTAGAAACATACTCACTGTTCCTCGTTTGCTAGGGCATAAGAGATTCACAATTCCTCCACGCAGCAGAGCCCTCTCAAAAGGGCGACTCCTCTTCAGCTTGACTTCACACGGGATCGTTCACGTAGGTCATCATTGCATGTTTTCCAGCCTCCACGACCTACGCCTGCCCGAAGGCGTCCAACAACAACCACGCGCCAATTTTCAGATATTTCGCCTCCTTCACAATCACAAATTTTCCTTCTCTTATGCTGGGTTTTCTCTAACGCTTGAGTGGCTGTGTTTTTTCAAGGGAGTTCTCTTCCTTCCACGCAACAACTTCATCAACAGAGTTCGTTCCATAACCCAATACGCCATTCCAAAGAGCGATTTACTTCTGGTGTCTTAAAGGCATAAATAACGATGGCTATTTATAAACATCGAATTGGAGCACCACTAGTCAAATAAACCATCAAACCTAGCAACAAATATCCTTCGCAACAAACTCTTCTTCACGCAGAAAACTCACAGTAAAATCTTTTCTACAGCGAATCAACGATTTCCTGAACAGCGATTGGCTCTCTTATCTTGAGGTTTACACCAAAGTATGCAGCGATTTATTGAGCAGCAATAAAAGATCTAATAATAATCCTTTAAACAAAAATTCTAAACACAACAGCGATTAGAATTTACACAACAACAATCAGAAATTCCAAATACAGGTTCTTTGAATAGATTCACGCCCTCTCTCGACAGTGATCACGCTCCATTCAACGAATAGAACTCCTTTGACAGAAATTAAGGTCATCAAGTCCAACGTATCAGGTTCAACTTCTTTCTTGACAACGACTTGATTCTAAAGTAGCGTCTTCAACAGCGTCTACACAAGTGGTGTCTGAAGCACACACTTCAGTCTCCATGCACCAAGCTCAGGTTTCTATGCAGGTCACGCACGTCGTCAGTCTCCACGGTCAGAAAAGTTGCGGGTTGAACTCTCCACGCTCACGTTGACAGTCCAAACTACCCGAACAACACTCGCCAATAGAGAACAAACTCGCCCAAACAATCTTCTTTGACGTCTCCTGCACTGCCACGCATGACATGTCACATGCCTCTTCTTCCAAGCTCTGATACCAACTTAAAATTAATGACATGTCACATGCCTTTTCTTCCAAGCTCTGATACTAACTTAAAATTAATGAATAGCATAACATCAGTGAGGTCACAAGGGCTCACACAAGTGACACTGTATTCCACACCTTTTTTTTCATTAATTAGAAATTCATTGTATATATAATTTTCAAAATGACTTCAGAACAAACTCCTATAAAATAAGATCTCAAACCACTCTCATACCAAACTTATGTAAGCATGTAACAATTCAATAACATTTTTCTAACAACATTCTAGTTTCTTCATTATTTCTCTAACATTAATTGCATAAATAACAATAAATGGTTGATGATAAATCTTCAAATTAAATTAAAAAGGAAGAATTGAAATAAATACCGGATTTATGGCCTTGTCTAATGGATAAAATCCCTCTACTGAACTTTTATCCAAGTACATAAATTATAAATGGCATTGAACTTTTAACCAAGTACATAAATTATAAATGGCATTTTCTTGAGCATTTATAATAATAACAAGGGAGGTTGCAGTGCAACTAGTCCCTGCCTTAAGTGAAAGGAGTTGGAAGGAGTTTGTATTGGATTGATGAGTATAAGCTAGTTCTTAAAGTCTCAGCCAGGAAGAGCATGAGATGCAATAGTCATGGTCTTTGCAGCCGCTGTCCAGCCAATAACAGGGAACTTCTCCATTGCAACCTATGAAAAACACTTCGCGTTAATAGAAAGATGACTCCACCAAAATGCCATGCCATGACAAATAAGTCAAGCAGACTTGCCCTTCAATCAACTCGTTATCATAAGAGAAGAGCTATATTGTTGGTCCCTTTCTTTGGTTTATGAAACATTGATGTTTACAATGAGTTATGTTGTATTTTTTAATCATTAAAGCTATATTTTTTTTGCATCCCTCTATCAATTGATACATGTCCGTATATTGATTGTTGCTCGTATATATCTCCCCGAGATCCTCGATCTTTATACTGATTGAGACCCGTTTCTCGATTCTTGTAAACTAACTGGAGGTAATGAACTTGACACAAATTTGCTTGATGCCTGGCTAGATTGTGGGCTCGCAGTGGAGAAGCAAGGGGAACACAAAGACGTGAGAAAACAATTAATTAGATTCTCATTTTCGTGCCCTGAAAACAACCTTTTTGAGCTTTTTTGATACCTGAGTCTCTTTACTAAAATTCTAAGGGGAAGGTATAAATTATATCTATGAATAAGGAGGCAAGCTTCATTATAAGATTACCATATTTTTTCTTTTCAGCATGGTAGCCTTCGGTCCTTAACCAACTATGCCACCATAGAAAAAATAAACTCGAAATACTTCTCCAAAACAAACTGGAATCAAGAGTTAATTAAGATTATTGCATGTGATGAGGAATTGGGTTTGCTTCCTTCCTAGGGCTTTGTTGTGAAGAATGGAGCCGAATCGGGTTTCGGTGATTACAAACGTCGAACACAAAAACAAAACACAACGTAGATTCCCGAATCGCGAAATGCGAATAGGCTATGGGCCCAGGCAGATCAGGGTTTGGGGTTTGCAAACACCCAATGCAAAAACAAAATAAAACAACAATCACCGAATCGTGAAATGCGAATAAACTATGGGCCCAACAATTTTGGGTTTCGGCGTTTGGAATAACAAAAGAACTCCACGCACATTTAAGTAGCAAGTCTCCAATGCAAAATAAGGCTTATTGGAATTCGCGGTTCGGCATTTACAAATATGTAACACAGAAACATAAAAAAACTAAGTTTTGAGACTAAAGAACTCCACAGAGATTTTAACAAGTACACTCCGAGTTTGATAAAAGAATGAAAGACGAGTTTACAAACTCAATAAGATAGAATGTAAACGCAGAGATTACCTCTGAAAAATCAAATAGCAACTTCGATTAAAAAATGTTCTTTTTTAAAAAACCTCTCACAGATTGCAATTTGTTTCGGGTATTTATACACTAACATAGATTAAAAAATTGCCCCTTCGTTCTTCTACAATATTTAATCAATGGCGGTGATGGTGTCTTGATGCCTTCAAAGGTTAAGGCGACCACTGCTTGTGCTAATTGGAGTAAACCAATGGTGCCTGATCCTTGAGTCTTGAAGGGTCAAGATGGCCACCGATGCACTGTTTGCACAAGCGGTGAAATGATTAATACCTGACATTTGTATCTATGAGAGATACTTCCAAATCATACTACTTCCAAATCATACTTGACATACAGTTCCATGAATTTATTGAATACATGAGGATTGATTCTTACCAAGATGAGGTTAATAGGAGCTACAAGCCTTGCCTTGTATTTTTCAACTTCACCATCTCATTCAACTTAGTCTTATAAACCCACTTAACACCAATATTGTTCTTGCCTTCAGGTAAATCTACAAGATCCCAACTGTTATTTTTTTCAATGGAATCAATCTCCTCATCCATTGCTTTTATCCAGACATCCTCTTTAGTAGCTTCATCAAAACTTATAGGATCACATGCCATTAATGCAAAATTTGAAACTTGATCTACTTCTTCATTCTGATCATACAATTCTCTTAAGCTTCTAGTCTTCTGTCCTTTAAATCTGTTTCTTAATGAAGCTAATGTGGGATTTGATTCACTACTTACCTGTGAATCTGATTGATATCCCCCATGTCCAGATGGCTCGCCATGCTCATGAGTTCTGGGCATTCTAAATTGAGATGGGCTAAAATCTGATGCTTGCCTTGTTGGACTTCTTGCTACAGGCGTATGTGCATGTGGAACCATCTGTCCATCTTCTTCATCCTTCTCAGCTCCATCATCATCTTCATGGGGTAACACATCTCCCTCTGAAATTGAATTGTCAATAATTCCATCCCAGGCTTCATCTTCTTTAAATTGAACATCTCTGCTGATTACATATTTCTGGGTAATGGGATTGTAGAGTTTATATGCCCTGGACTCTTCACTGTATCCAACAAAGATACTTGTCTTGCTTCTGTCATCCAACTTCCTCCTCATTTCTACAGGTAAATGCGCAAATGAAACACATCCAAAAATTCTGAAATGAGAAACATTGCAAGTCTTACCATCCCAGGCTTCCTGAGGTACACGATCCCTTACAGTCTTGGTCAGACTTCTATTCAAGATAAAAATAGATCAAAGAACTGCATCTCCCCAATATTCATTTGAAAGATGCTTCTCTTTCAACATTCTTCGAGCCATATCCATGATGGTATGATTCTTCCTTTCAGCCACTCCATTCTGTTGTGGAGTATATCGAGCAGTAAACTGCCTTTTAATTCCATGAAGATCACATAATTCAATGAATTCATTCAATTTATACTCACCTCCTCTTTCAGACCTCATGTTCTTAATGGTTTGACCACTCTCATTCTCAACCATAAACTTAAACTTCTTAAAAACTTCAAAGGCTTCAGATTTCTGCTTCAGCAAATACAACCAAGTCTTCCTACTAAAATCATCAATAAAAGTCATAAAATAAACACAGCCAGTTAAAGAAGGTGTTTGCATCGGTCCACATAAATCTGGGTGGACAATTTCCAATGGATCTTTTGCTTTGTGGGAAACACCTGAAACAAATTTCTCTCTGTGGTGTTTTCCAAGTATACAACTCTCACAAGAATTTGTTGGTTGCTGAATACAAGGAAACCACTTTACCATGTGCTTCTTCTGTAACAGATCTAAGCCACCAAAATATAAATGACCATATCTCAAATGCCATAACCAAGATTCATCTAAGCTTCAGTCTTTATAATCATTCAAAGTACCACTCAAATCATTTCTCATAACAAGTGGAAACATTCTATTCTTGGTCATCTCTACTTTTGCAATCAACTATTTGCTGATAAATTTATCATAGATTGTACATAACTTGTTTTTGAAGAACACTCTGTACTTTTTCCCCATCAGTTGTCCAACACTAATAAGATTGCATTTTAAACCAGGCACAAAATAAACATTGTCAATATTTCTTCTCTGATTATTCTTAGTGTAAACTGGAACTACACATTTACCATTAACTATAACCTTACAGTCATTTCCCAATTTTACTTCAGACTGAATACTAGTATCAATAGAAGAAAATAAATCCTTATTACAAGTCATGTGGTTACTGCAACCACTATCCAAAACCCAAATATCATTAGCACTTTCCTGAGTGACATTACAGGTCAAAAACACAAGATTTTGATGATCCTCAGACTCATTTGTGATATGTGCAGACTGTTTTCCAGCATCTATCTGTTTCTTCCAACATTTGTTAGAAAAATGCCCAAACTTCTTACAATAATAACATTGTACTTTAGTCCTATCATACCTCTGATTTTCTTGTTGCCAAGGTTTGGCGCTACTCCCTCTTAAATTAGGAGGATTGCGCGGGAACTTCTCCATAGATACTAATTCAAATCTATTGTCCCTTCAACCAGAGCATCGACCTCCTTTTCCACGAGTATGAAACCTTCCTCTGCCTTTGCCTTTGGTAACATGCAGTTGTGATTTGAAAGCATGCTCCAATGATCCTTCTTCATATCTAGATATCCTAGATTCACGAGCAACAAGAGAACCAGTTAATTCATCAATTTGCATTTGACTTAAATCCTTAAATTCCTCTATGGGTACCACAACATGTTCAAATTTCTTGGGCAAACTTCTTAGCACTTTCTCAATGACTCTCTTATTATAAACATCATCTCCATACTACCTGAGCTGGTTCACAACACTCATCACTTGAGTCATGAAAGTATCAACACTTTCATTATCTTTCATCTTCAAATTTTCGGAATCCCTTCTCAAATTCTGCAACTTGACTGTCTTCACCTTGGACAGACCTTGATAACAGGTTTCAAGAATGTCCCAAGCCATCTTTGAAGATGCAACACTAGAAATCTTTGTAAAAATGGATTCATTTAATCCTTGCTGGATTAATCCAAGAGCCTTGTTTTCTTTTTTCCTGTTTTCCTTCAGCAAAACACGGTCAACATTAGAGAGACCAATTCTGCTGCTACATCAATTGGCTTAGCATAACCATCAATAACATAGGTCCATAAATCCCAAGAACAAAAAATCGTCCTCATTCAAATGTACCAAGAGTCATATGACTTTTCACTTAGGACAAGAACCTGAACCTGAGAAGAACTACTACCATACACAACCATTTATAAAAATTTGAAAGAAATCAAATAAACCTTCACGGAGGAAAATAAGAAGGTGAAATTGGGCATCGAAAGGAGTTATCAGTACTGAACTGAGCAACTGAGCAACTAAGCAATTGATAGGATGCACTACAGGCTCTGATACCAAATGTGAAGAATGAAGGCGGATTAGGTTTCGACGATTACAAATGCTGAACAAAAAAACAAAACACAACGCAGATTGCCGAATTGCGAAATGCGAACAGGCTGTGGGCACAGGCAGATCGGGGTTTGCAAACACCCAATGCAAAAACAAAATAAAACAACAATCGCCAAATCACGAAATGCGAATAAACTGTGGGCCCAACAATTTCGGGTTTCTGCTTTTGGAATAACAAAAGAACTCTGCACACATTTAAATAGCAAGTCTTGAATGTGAAATAAGGTTAAACTCTTAATTTGATCAAAGAATGAAAGACTAGTTTACAAACTCAATAAGATAGAATGTAAACAAAGAGATTACCTCCGAAAAATCAAATAGCAAATTTGATTCAAAAATGTTCTTTCTTAAAAAAACTCACATATTATAATTTGTTTCAGCTATTTATACACTAACACAAATTCAAAAATTGCCCCTTCATTCTTATAAAATCTGGTGATGGTGTCTTGCTTCCTTCAAAGGTTAAGGCGGCCACCGCTTGAGATAATTGGAGTAAACCAACGATGCATGATCCTTGATTCTTGAAGGGTCAAAACAGCCACCAATGCACCTTTTACACAGGCGGTGAAATGATTAATACCTGACATTTGTATCTATGAGAGAGACTTCCAAATCATACTTGACATACAGTTCCATGAATTGATTGAATACATGAGGATTGATTCTTACCAAGACGAGGTTAATAGGGGTATATAAAGAGTTCCATTCAACAATTCCTGAAATTTCTCCAATCAACTTAAGTATATGGAGGTCGTATAACATTATCAGGGTCTCCTAAAATGAAGAAAAAATCTTTGTCAATGCCAAATAGAAAAGCATTGCATAACAGATTGAAATGCTATCCATTTTCGTTATGTTCATCCTTTAGTGGAGATTAACATGATAGCTTATAAACTATAGAAATTTATCAAAAAATATTTCCACTTAAAAAAAACAAAACAAAGAGCTCGGTGATAGTGTAAAGAAAATATTATTTTATTGTAACAGATATACAAGTTTGTATGTTCGGTCTCTACAAATATGCAATGCAGAAAAAACAGAGAGCCTTTCCATAGAGGAATACAATGATAAAATAGTTGCAATACATATACAAACAAAAGAAAGAGATCCAAAGAATGATTATACATTTATTTATCCAGACAACGCACCGGTGTTGTAGACGAGAAGGGCTCCTCCTCCAATAAGTGGTGCAAATGTGATTTCTCACATCAGAAGGCTCGTTTTACCTGCAACCAACTCCACCATCATAAAATTTCCCGTAGGTGAGACACTCTTAAAATTATTAGATGGGTATTTTCAATACACTTGAATTATAAAAAAAATTACGTGTTATACCAAGTGACTCACTATGCTGTCCCCTGTACAAGTTTTTTTTTGTTTTTATTGCAACCGGTTTAATATTAGAGATGTGAAGAAACCTATTAGATGTGATTAGATCACCTCGTCCAATGGAAGATCTGAAGTGTAATGAACAAGTTTTTTTTTAAAACCTAAGTCAGTTTATTTCATGACCTGGAGGTCGATCTAATTGAAATTGGATGTGTCTATTACAAAACCAAAAAAAATTCACTGTAAAAATTTTGGAATTTAGTAAACGCTAACTCCAATTGTTTACTACAATAATTGAGATATATATAAAGAAATAAGTTGTAAAGGAGAGATTGTTCATACAAGTTGAGAACGTTACTTTGAAGTTGTTAATTCGAAGTTGTGATAAGATGTCCTCAAAGCTTCTTTTAGCTGTTCGGAGATATAATTCATTTCAAAAATCCTTCTTGTGATAATGGTGGAATGCAGCGTTTTAAACGAAGTAAACACACATTTTTTTTTTTAATTGCAACCTGTTTAATATTAGAGATGTGAAGAAACCTATTAGATGTGATTACATCACCTTGTCCAATGGCAAATCTAAAGTGTAATGAACATGATTTTTTTAAAACACTAAGTCTGTTTATTTCTTGACCTGGAGGTGGATCTAATTGAAATTGGATGTGTCTATTACTATACCAAAAAAACTTTCATTGTAAAAATAAACAGGTTTTTGTGAATATGGCAGAATACAAGAGGATTTGCTTCAGTGTTTTTTTTATTTCTCGTATGGACTCAACATTATGTGCAGGCAAAATGTGTGGAGCTTCAATGTTATTTTTGGCGTATCAAGCCTAGCATGTGGACTGTATGAATCCATTGGCACACCATTTATGGAACAAAGACAACTCTACTTAATCATGAAGTGTGCATCTTGGGGTAGAATTAATGACAACCTGTCAGTTTTAATAAATAATATTTTCCATCCCATCAATAAGACACCCTTTAAGGGTGGGCCGTCCACTTGGTTTACATGCACTATGTCTGTGCATCTGCCTACACTTCACACTCATGCGTTACACTTGGTGACCTAAGTTCAATCTGTGCTAGTGTTTAATCTATCTTCAATGTATTGTTGAAAAGGGGATTAAGACATTACCCAAAATTTATATAAAACCAAAACCTAAGAGGCCCGATGTTGAGAATACCTCATTTCAAGAGGAGATTCTAGTTATCGATATGTTTGGGTTGAAGGATGAGCGTCGATATGTTTAGGATGCAGAACGATCAAGGAAACATGAGATGCTTGTAGAGAGTGGGTATTATTACAAGTGTTTAACAATGGAATAGATTCAATGTTTGTTGGATAAAATTTTGTTGGTTCTTGTCTTCTAAACGATTAATGGTCCCGGCCTACAAATGTTACAGAACTACTAAGTGGAGCAGTGCAATATCCTTGCTCATTGCAAATAAATATTTTCTTTATTTACCGCAAAATGCTCTGATAAAGGGGGGAAATCTTTAGCTTTTGATTTTCTTAAGGAAAAGATGAGTTGGAAAGCCATAGTTAAGCCAGCCACAAGGTTCGGGCTGTTGATATTATGGTAGTTGGAGGATGTATTTACCTCCACTGTAACCCTGACGAGAATAGAATATTTCGGGAAGAAATAAGAAACCCTAATTAGTTGTCTAATAACCCTAGAAGACAAGTCGGCTCAAGAGAATGATTTGTATTAAGTTATCAGTATCCAAGAGAAGAAGTCGGCCCAACTAAGTGACTTGGAGAAGTATCTAATAAAGGGCGCTTGATCTCATTTGTAGACACACCTCACAATTGCAGTGGTGCACAAGTTTGGAGAAGAGTTGTAGTTGCAGCTGCTGCAACTAGCAGATTTTGGTTTTGGCTAGGATTCTCTCTTGGTTATGGTTTGGAATTTCTTCTTGGTTATTATTTCTTGGTGCGCTATCCCTAGAGAGAGGTGAGCTATCTTGTTTGGATACATATCCTAGGGTTTTCTTCCGGAATAATTATCTGTCAAGGATAAGGTGCTCGGGGGTGACTTCGACCTATAGTTGGGTGACAATATTGCTATATTTTCTATGGTTAAACGAACACATCCATTACTTTCTAACAGGTTATGGGCCCACACTATCTTCGGACAATCTAACCGCTGGAAGATAGATTGGGAGGATTTGCTTAGTTGCAGTTGCAGTTGCAACCATTTTTTGCTGCAGCAACGAAACCCTAACCCTCTCATTGAGGCACCTTAAGTGAAGATATTGAACTAATTTCTGGATAGCCTAGTGCACCCTAGCCTAGTGCATCTCCTGGTACTCTCAACAAGCTACGACATCAAGTTTTAGTTTTTGGTCAAAATCAAGGGTTGACCAAGTCAAAGCAATCATGACTTAATCTATGAAGTCAGAGAACAAGCTAGAAGGGGATTCTATCTTCAAATCATGGAAGACAAGGATTGACTTCATCCTTGCCAAGAATAAAGTGTTGGATGTCATGGAAGGAAAGATCGTGGAAACACAGTTCGAAGAAGGAAAAGAGAAGGAACCTCAGAACGTTGCAGTTATGGAGAAGTTCAAAGACAATGACATCAATGCCATGAGTATCATAGTGGTCTATAAAATACCACTTGATACCCTACATCTCCCATATTGACTCATCTAAGAAGATGTACGATGCCCTAACAAACCTCTTCTCAGTAAGAAACATTGGACAATTAATGAGTCCGAAGAATGAGCTCCGTGACATGAAAATGAATGATGATGACAACATAACATCATACTTTGTGAGAATATCTCAATTAAGAGATCAACTACAAGCTATTGAGGAGATCATTTCAGAGAAGGAACTGGTAAATATAGTACTCAATGGTCTTCTCGAGGCATGGGATGCATTTGTCGCAAGCATGAACACAAGGAAGGAATATCCTACATTTGAAAAACTTTGGACTTGTTGTGCAGAAGAAGAATCAAGGATCAATACAAAAGAAAAACCCCAAAAGGAATACGATGATCAAGCCTTCACAACAAGGTTCAAGAATTTCAGGAATAAAAGGAAGTGTGGCTCTAGGAAGAAATCAATTCAAGAGAAAGATATGAAAAAAATACAATGCTTCAACTGTCGAAAATATGGTCACTACAAGAATCATTGTCCCGAACTAAATAAAAGGAAGGAAACACACGAAGAATCAGTTGTCGAAGAAAGGAAACCCTCAAACAAGACTAAGCAGGATAAAACCAACTTATTCTTCTAAGACAAGGTAACAATACTCTTCATAGTTCTTGTACATACCATGTTTACATAGTTTATGTACATATCTTGCATACCTATTTCTTAGAAGATAATATGTTCAAAGAGAAACTATAACTATGGAAGAACAACAAGATAAGGATTGTTATCAGGATGACTACAAATCATGCAATACACATGAAAGGATGAAGTACATCGACAACCCCTGGTAACAATTCACGTGGAATCTATTAACATAAGTAACAACTGCAAGATAAGTCAAAATCAGAATCAAACTTGAAGAAACTTGGAAGAAGTAAAAACCGAAAGAAGTCAGAAATCAAAAGGAAAAGACTCATGACACTTTGTAGAAGGAAATAAGGACGCAGACGGAAGCATGGAGTCTCTTAGATGAAGGGAACTGATTATATAATTCCAAAAGAGGAGAATGCATTCATGCATGAAGCAAGGATTAGGAGGAATCTAATCCTAAATAATCTGATCCATTGAGGATTATGAAGTATCTATCTCTGTTCCCATCAATGGTAGAGGCCATGAAAAACAACACGTGTTAACTTTGACTTTAGAAGAAGTCTTCTTGGAAAAGAAGCCTTAAAGTATTCCTTGTTCTCCATCCACAACCATGATCCTATGATGAAAGGAAGAAGTCAGAATCTTCAAGGCATGGAATCTATAGAAAACTTCATGGACCCAAGAGCTAAAGAGAAACATGAAGAAGAACATGAAGATTCCAAGAGAGAAAGAAAAGCCAGAACATCCAGTCATTATATCGAGAATCACAAGACTACCAGCTTGATCTTAACCCTCTAGAATAAATCAAGCACAAGAAATGGAAGTTGTGATAAAGAACAGTGTATGGAAGACTCATGAGTGGAAGCATTGCAAGATCCAGAACTAAAGGTTCTCTAAGATGGAGGGAGAAGACTATGATGATAGCTTGTTCCTGTAACTAGACATACCTGAACCATTATATATCTTGCAATATCCATGGGTTGGAGTTCACATGAGCTAAATGTAAGGATTTTTCTCCTCAAACAAAGTAATTGAATGAAGAAGTGTATGTAGAGCAACATCAAGATTTTGAGGTATACTAGAAATAGACTCTTCTATGAAGATGGAACAAGATCTTGTATGGATTCAAACAACTTGGTGCATAGCCTCCAATGCACAATAGAAGCGTGGTGAAAAAATTTCTATAACATAGATATTGTATCAGAAATGTTACTCAGAAGTCTAGGATGATGGTTTTCTAATCCATGACAAACTCTAATGATGAAAAAAGAAGTACCACTTTGATATGTTCTAGTTTGACCCTGGCCACGATGTTATGAGCTAGCAGGAAACAAAAGAGATGAATCCAACTATGATATACTATAATGATCAGAGATATATGAAGCCTTCAGAGAAAACCAATGTTCCAGAAAGACCGAAGTACATTGAAATCGAGCATTACATTCTCAGTGATGAAGTCCAGAAAAGAGAAGTGACTCTCCAATATCTATCTCGATAAATGAGAAAACAACATATATTTTGGTAAATCATGTGTCCAAGATGAAAGAGTTTACGTACTCAAGTTGGAGCTCATGGAGACGAATTCCTTATTGAAAAAGGAAGAGATGACTCCTAGGTTGGGAGCTGTAATGTCCCTAAGGCCGAGCCTAGTTGTAAATCTGGTGTATGAAATGAATTGTAAATATATGTTATAGGCTGGTGAGCCAAGTTTGTAAAAGCCGGTGGGCTTATGTGATTGTTAGGCTGGAGAGCCTAAGGGTTGGAGGCCAAGGGCCTGATCTTGTACTTGTATGTATGCAAAACATTTAATTAAATTGAAAACACCGCCAGGTGCAGACCGACCACGATCAATGAGTGAAGGGGGACTGAGCATCCACAGAGTGGGCAAGGAATTAGGGGACAGAAGGTGGGAAAAAGGGGCTAAGTGTTTAGCCTAGGGGGCTTAATCCTGGGAATAATATTTATTATTATTCCAAAAGAAGATGTGCCATTTATATTTTTTTATCCTATGTTCCTGACCAAGGAAGGTGATGCATGTTGGTGGAACGCATGCAGTCTCTAGGGCGACAAGTGTCGACCCTGGTGTATGCGAATAAAACGACCAGGGTGGAACATGAGGGGGTTCCCTCTTCCATTCAATCGGACTACGTGAGCGTGTATGGGCTCTGAGAAGTACGACTGTCTCGAGTTATGCAGAGAACCTTCATGCATACCTGTGATCTGAAAAGTCTGTGTCTGGCTCTGAGAAAACCTGTGTGTACATTCCCTAAACCAGAAGCTTGTGTTGATTTCGAGAAAGTGTCTGTGTTTGTTTTGGAAAGTCGGTACACCCCTTCCTTGTTCTAAACCGTGGAGTCTGAGTCGACCGATGTGTGGACAACTCGTCACACATGCCTAAGAATCCAGAGTGTGAGTCTATCCCATGTTGCCAGATTGAGAAAATGGAAGTGTCCCGTCCCTGCTAAGCTTGGTTATGTTGTTGCACCTGTTTGGAGCTGCCCTAGGGTGTTCGTGTCTAGATTCCTATTGATTGTGGTGGACGTCTATTGTTTGATCCTATGTGGCTTGTTGTCCAGTTTGTACAACACTCTCTCCATGTGAGAGAGGTGGTTGAAGTTGAAAGAACAGGTTGTTGGGCCTGTGAGCGACTCCCTCCAGGTGAGAGAGTGTGCAGAGGAAGGAGAGAACTCTTGGAAGGAACCTTGTAGCTGCCATAGAGCCCAGAGACTTCCGGTCCGACCTCTTCCTATAACCCAAGGAAAGGGAGATTAGTAGTCGAAGGACTGTCCAGGTGACAGAGAAGGTGTATACTCCTGGGGTGGAATAGGCATGTGGCGAATGAGGGTCTATGGACAGTGAGCGTGAGAGGTTCCTAGGAGAGAATTCCATCCTTGTGCTTGTGTGTTTTTTCCCTGTAACCTCAGCCTAGCCTAGGATTCCTCGTCTTCAGGTGGAGCTTAGTCCTAGCTCGGGGGTTACCCACTGTTGCGCTGATGAGCAGTGCGGTCTAAGGCTGGGAGGTTCGTGGAAAGCCTGCACTTGGTTGGTGGAACTGCCACTGTTTCAAAGATAAGTACTTGATTATGCTTTAATCATGTTTTTCATGAATGCTCTACTTACGTTATCATGAATTCCATTGTGTATATGAATTAATATTAAATAGCATTGATTGTTGATTATGCCAGTAATTAGTATGAATACTCTATGTTGAATGTGTTTATTTATTTAAATGCATGTGGATTATATAATACCTGTATGAGTTATGTACAAAGTGGTGTTATAGATTTCTTTTAAGAGCGTTTCAACCTTGGTAGCCAGAAAAGGTGCGCTATAGTTTGGTATCAGAGCCAAGGTTTCAACACTGAGCCTAGATGGGCCAGTTGGGTGGTCTTCGGACCGAGGGTGAGACGAGAAATTGTGTATGGAGGACCAATTTTGGACCTTGGTATGGTCCGAAGTGTCAAGGAGTTACTTGAACATGCCTATAAGATCAGGAGGTATAGCGTGTGAAACCACAACCGGTGTGGTCTATGGCCATAGGGAGAGAGGACTCCACACCAGTAGTGTTGGGGCCTTAGGATCAGTTCGGGAGGGAAGGTGAGCCCTCGTGACCATCGAATCTGGAAAATGTGCACAGGGATTAAAATCCATTTTGAATTGCACAGGAGTGTGGGGATCGCGATACACAAACTCCTAAAAACCTGAAAACTCGAGAAGATCTACGTTGTAGATCTATGAGGAAGGCTCGACTGTTAGATCTAGCGGGGTCATGCTCGAGTTAGTCGCGAAAACTTTTCGAATTTCGCAAAGTCACGAGAGGAAGTGAGGAAGGTGAACACCTACGAAACCTGAAACGCCAAAATGATCTACACCGTAGACCATAGGAAGGTAGTTGACCGTCTGATTCGGCGGAGGAGTAAACTGTAGATTTGAGGATTTTGGCAGATGGAGGTTCTAGATGTGGGGTGCATGAACTCCCGATGCCCGAAAACCCTGAAATGCCGAAAATATTTGCGCCGTTGATCTGAGGAGAGGATCTGACTGTTGGATTCCTTGCTTGGAATGGACATGGGCGCATGAATGTGTACCACGTGCTAGTGAGTCGAGAATACAGGTGAGAGTAGTGGGACCCGAATATGTCATTGAAGGTGACGTGGACCCTCTTAAATGTACCACATGCCATGGTGGTGAAGGGCAAAAGTTATGTTGTGGGCCCGGAGATTAAGGTAATTCGTGATTTCAGAATTCGCAAGGGAGGAGCACGAAGGCTCAACACTCCAACTCGAGAAGTTACGAGTTGGCGATGGAGTGTTGGCACTTATCCCTAGCCTATGGTCATGTGTAGCAGGTACTAGCGAGGAGTGAACCATACCGATGTCGCATCTTGAGTATTGGCGTTCATAGGAAATGAGTCGAGGATCTTCGAATCAAGAACTCGCAAGATCGCGAGTTGCGAAAGGGAGACTTTGGTTATGAAGATCTAACTATTAGATCTTCTTGGACCAAGATTCTGAAGTTTCGAAGTCTCGAAATTTGTAGAGCCGAATGAGAGCTCATGAAACTTATTTGAATCGTAACGTCTTTTGTTCTTGTTCGTATTGGCTTATAAATGTTGTGGATTGTACGTGAAGTTTTAATGGCCTGACAAACTTCGAATTGAATTGCATAGTGCATGTGCAGAGTTCAACGAGAATCAGAACTTCAGTTAACCAACGCTAAGTATGGAGAGGGAAAAGGTGCAGATTTCCCCCGAAGCACAGGACAAACGAGAAGGAAGGGATGTCAATGTGGAAGTGGAAGGATCGAAATCCAATGGGCATGGAAAAGAGAAGGATAAGGAAGGACATATGATGAAACTCATCAAAGGATTGCAAAAAGATGCCCAGGCTCGCCTAGCTGATAGCCGAAATCTCATGAAAATCAGGGATCGACAGGGTGAATTCAACTTAAACATGTTGAAGAGCCTGGAAAGAATAGAAAAGAAATTGAAGAAAGGGAGTGACACAAGCATATCAAGAAGTGTTAGAACCCTGAGAGGAGAAGAAGATCGAGGAGTGGTAACAGACATTACTGTCTCTCCCCAAAGCATTTTGGCAAGGAAACATACAGTAGTTCAAGCTCATCGCCTACCAGAAAACACCGAAAATATGGAAGGGATGAATTGAAAGGGGAAATCAACAAGATTAAACCAACTACATTCGATGGTGAACATAAGAAGGAGGAAGATGTCGAAACATGGTTGCTAGGTATGAAGAAATACCTCCAACTGCAGAATTATCCTTCCTATGCAGAAGGAAGAATTGCAATGTACCAGTTGAAAGGAAAAACATCCATGTGGTGGGATCAGTTGGTGTAGGTGCAACACATCAAAGAGAAAGAGGTCACTTGGAAGGAATTTAAAAGGTATTTCGAGAAGAAATACCTGACTAAAAGGTACTATAATAGAAAGATGGAGTTCTTCGAACTCAAGTTGGGTAGCATGACCATTGATGAGTATGAACGAATTTTTCTGGAACTACTGAAGTATGTTCGGTTCATCAAAGACAAGGCTGTCAAAATTCAGAGGTATCTAAGTGGACTGCCGCCTTCCATTGGTGACAAGATTCAATATGATGATCCTAAGACCATGGAAGAAACCATAAGAAGGGAAAAATGCTTATACAAACAACAAAGAGAAAATCCTACCTTTCGGAAGGCTTGGGATGAACATAAGAGGTTTAAGAAAGAACAGAGGCAGAAGGGAAACAAGCCTCCCTTTTTTAGGAATAGTTCTTGGGGACAGTCATCTTTTAGAGAGCCTAAGAAAGTTGAAGGGAGTGAGCAGATGCCAAGACCTCCACCTATGGAGTGTTGGGGCTATAAAGGGAATCATAGGTACAGAGACTTCCCCCACAGAAAAGATAAAGAGAGAACTATCCATGTTGTTCAGCAAGCTGAAACAATGGAGGATATGGGAAGCAGAATGCCAAGGATCTACGCAGCCTTGGACAATAAGCAGCAGAATTTCGATCGCACATGATTGAAGTGGAAGTTATGATTAACAACCGACCACTTGTTATTTTAATTATTCAGGGGCTATCCATAGTTATATAGATCCTAGAGTGGTGGAAAGTTTGCATTTAACAAGAAGCAAACATGATAATTCTTGGCTAGTGAGGTTGGCCACAAAAACCAAAAGGAAGGTCACTAAATTGGTTAAGTCTTGTTTAGTAGACATGAAAGGAATGAGCACTAAGGATGAATTGAACATTCTGCCTTTAGGCTCATACGATTGCTTAATTGGGATGGACTAGTTGGACCATCACCATGCCCTTCTAGACTATCATAAAAAGAGGTTTACATGCCTGAACGAAGAGGGAAATCGGGTAACATTCCAAGGAATTCATAGAGTCGTGACTGTTAGGGAAATCTCAGCCATGCAGCTGAAGAAATGTTACTGGAAGGGCTGTCAATTATTTGCATCTCAGGTGGAAGAAGCATCTCGAGATGTAGTCTCGAATCTGGAAGACCATGAGGTACTCAAAGAGTTTAATGACGTATTTTAGGAGGTACCTAGACTACCTCCGAAAAGGGACATCAATTTTTCTATAAATTTGATGCCTAGAGTAGCTCCAGTTTCGAAGGCTCCTTATAGAATGAGTACGCCAGAGCTGAAAGAGTTACAATTGCAGCTCGAAGAGATACTAAAGAAGGGATACATTCACCTCAGTGTGTCACTGTGGGGAGCCCCGGTACTATTCATGAAGAAGAAATATGGGACGCTAAGACTATGCATTGATTTCCGACAGTTGAATAAGGTAACTGTCAAGAACAAGTATCCCTGCCAAGGATTGATGATATTTTTGATCAGTTGAAGGATGCGAAAATATTCTCAAAAATATACCTCAGATCTAGATATCACCAAGTGAGAATAAATGATGAGGACATCAACAAGACCACCTTTAGAACAAGGTACAGTCATTATGAGTTCACAATGGTGTCGTTTGGATTGTCAAATGCACCTGTCGTTTTCATGTGCTTAATGAATGGAGTGTTCAGAGATTGTTTGGACAAGTTTGTCATAGTCTTCCTGGACGATATCTTGGTGTATTCCAAGACAGAGGAAGAACGTAAGAAACACCTGAGAATGGTGCTACAGGTGTTGAGAGAACACCAACTATACACAAAACTGAGCAAGTGCTCATTTTATCAAAGGCATATTCATTACTTGGGACATATTATTTCAGAAGAGGGGATCGCTGTGGATCCTAAAAAGGTTGAGGCCATTCGAGAATGGTTAGAACCGAGGAATGTGGAAGAAATTAGATCTCTTATGGGTCTGGGAGGCTACTACAGAAGGTTTATAGCCGAATTCTCAAAGATAGCTCACCCTATCACTTCCTTGCAAAGGAAGGAGAAGAAGTTTCAATGGACTGAAGAGTGTGAGAGCAGTTTCTAGTGATTGAAGCAGCTGCTAACCAGCACTCCAATATTGAAGATTGCAGATCCAAATAAGAAATACGTAATGTGCACCAATGCATGTAAGGAGGGGCTGGGAGGAGTTCTCAGCCAAGAGGGATTTGTAATTTGTTATGAGTACCGAAAGTTGAAAGAGCATGAAAGGAATTATGCCACTCATGATATAGAGCTAGCAGCAATCGTCCATGCCTTGAGGAAATGGAGACATTACCTCATGGGAAAAAGATTCAAGTTGAGAACGTACCATAATGGTCTGAATTATTTATTTGATCAGTCAACTTTAAATGCCAGGCAAACCAGACGGTTGGAGTTTCTGTGAGAATATGACTTTGATATCAAGCATATCTAAGGGAAGCAAAATAAGGTGGTTGATGCACTCAGCAGAAAAGTGCACGAATTACATGCTACAACCATTAGCATGTATAGGAATGAGATGAAATATAGAATTTTAGAAGCTGCAAATACTGATTTGCAGTATAGAGGTCTTGTAGCAAAGCTACAACAACGTGAGAGACCATAGACCAAGGAAAGTTACACCTTGGGAACTGATGATTTACTTCTATATAAAAACAAAGTGTATGTACCCAATGTCTAAGAATTGAAGCTGACAATTCTAAAGGAGATGCATAGTGTGGCTTATGCTGGACATCCCGGATATCAGAAGATTGTGGAAACAATCAAAAGCCATTATTTTTGGCCGAGTCTGAAGAAGGAAATCATTGAATACATCACCAAATGTATGGAGTGCCAGAAGGTTAAGGCTGAGCATAGGCACCCAGCAAGGTTGTTGCAGATTTTACCCATTCCTGAATGGAAATGGGACGTGGTAACAATGGATTTTATCACAGGATTTCCTAGAACAAGCAAGCAACATGATTCAATCATGGTGGTGGTGGAAAAGCTTACTAAAGCTGCCCATTTAATTCCACTGAAAACCACCCACAGGGCAGCTGATGTTGCTGATATCTTTTTAACGGAAGTTGCACGCTTGCACAGAATTCCTAAGACAATTATGTATGATAGGGACCCAAAATTCACTTCAAATTTCTGGAAAGGACTGTTCAAAGGATTCATAATGAATTTGAACTTTAGTACAGTGTATCATCCGGAGTCTAATGGTTAGACAAAGAGGGTGAACAGGGTAATAGAAGACATACTGAGAATGTATGTGATGGATAAACCATCAAGATGGGAAGACTACCCGCATTTGGTAGAATTCACCTACAATAATGGGTATCATGCATAATTGAAGATGAGCCCATTCGAAGCACTTTATGGAAGAAAGTGCAACACTCCAGTGAGATGGGATAATCTAGCTAACATAGCAGTAGTTGGGCCCGAGCTGCTCAAAGAGATGGAAGATCAAATGATAAAAATTAAACAGAATCTAAAAGCTACCCAGGACAGGCAGAAAAGTTACGCTGATAGTAACATAACCCATAGAGAATTCAAAGTGGGTGACCATGTTTTCCTGAAAGTGAAGACTAATAGGAGTTCCCTGAAGCTGGGAAGTTGCACCAATTTGGCAGCAAGATTTTGTAGGCCATTTGAAATCCTGGAAAGGATTGGGCCAGTTGCATACATGATTTCACTACCTGCATCTATGA
>JZKD02S1673938.1:152392-175473 GCA_000966675.3 Picea glauca
ATTTATATTGATAATAATTCTGCAATCGCTTTATCTAAAAATCATGTCTTTCATAAACGGAGCAAGCATATTGATACATGATACCATTTCATTCGAGAATTGGTAAACAATGGTGTCATATATCTTGAGTTTTGCAGGTCCAAAGAACAACTAGCAGACATTTTCACAAAGCTGCTTGCAAAGAATGTTTTTGAGCATCTCCGGGAGGAGATTGGTATTGCAGACATACATGGCAGTGAAGATTAAGGGGGAGTGTTGGTGACGTAGATCTCCAAACTTACTAATCTCCCCTGCCATTAATTTCTCAACAACTCTCACAGCTCCCGCATTTAATTCTTCCCTCCTTCTTCTACAGTCTTCTATGTATCTGGATTCTTCTGCCAGTTAGTGTATTCGTGAAGCCTCTCCCATCTCAAAAAATACTCTGTTTTTGTAAATGCACGCAGTTTTTTCTTGGAACCAATGTATGCTGCATACTCTGTTTTATCTGTAGCGCTGTGGATGCTCTGTTTTAAAAAAAAATGCATGTATTCTGTTCTGTTTTAATTGCTGAAATATAAGCTGTTTGTGTTCTTTCTTTTTTTTATCTGTGGGCAATTTGTATTTAAATGCGTCTGATCCAGCAGAAAATCAATGCATGCTCCCAATAACACTACATTTATAGGACATATTCCGCCTGATCCCCTGCCCGTGACGCCAGGTATCGTTGCAAAAGGACTGACGCCAGGTAAGGTTGCAGGAGGAGGACTGTTATAACCGCTGCTGCTTGCCATGACAAGTGCGGGCATGGTGGTTGATACACCAATCAAAACTATAAAAAGCAATGGCACAGCCTTTTCCATCATCAATCAAATCCGTTGCTGGAACGTATATGAAATCGAATCAAAGGGAAGAGAAGGAAACAACCGAAAAGGCAAACGAACGAAGGAGTCGCAAGTTTGGCCTTGTGGGATACGGATTTTATAGCAGGTGTGTCACGGTAGCATTTTCTTAATTCAATATTATTTCTATCTCCAATCCTCATTATCTCAAAAGGTCAGGCGTTCCACATGGCACCCTGGGCGGAATTCCTCGCTGTACACACCATTTCATCAAAATGAAAATTGCTATTGACTTCCATGGGAACCTAAAACTCATGACTGTGAACGACAACTTGAAGCTGATTAGTGAAAAAAATCTAATCTTGGAGTTTTTTTATTTTTATATAGATAGGGTATATTTATTGGTAATGTGCACAATTAATGATATTTTAATCTTAAATCTTAATTTGATTGTTGTGCATTGAAGATGTTGGCATATTTTTAGTAGTCCTCCAAAATTAATGAGTGAAATTTATTGTTCATAACTTTCTTGCATTTATGAAAGCATCAGTTAACATGTTTACTAAAATTACTGTAAGGATATATAATTGACACCTTTAAATGATTAAGAAAGATTAATATCTATACAAGCCACCTTTATATCATTAAGAAACATTGCACACCTTTCATGTTGGGGGCAGCCATTAGTTTATTGAGTCTGAACAGTCTAGTTCGTTTACTATGATTTGATTTCTTTTACTGCATTTATGTTTTTTTTATTTACATTCTCTTAAGAGCCTTCAACTAATGCATGTCTCGACACCTTCCAAGCCACAACCAAGTGCCCCTCCAATGCTTGTTGTAATGGCCAGCCACGAGTTATGTTGCTGAGCTAGTTAAGCATATAGGCTTATACCTATTGACAATGTGCACAATTAATGATATTTTAATCTAAAAACCTAATTTGATGGCTAGCAATAAAAGATGGTAGCATATTCTTAGTGGTCATCTCAAACCAATGAATAAGATTCATTGTTCACAATTTCCTTGCATTTATGAATGCATCAGTGACCCGTTTACTTTTTCACATTTATCTAATCATATTAATAAATTACTGTAAGGCCATTTGATTGTCACTTTTAGATGATTAACAAAAATTAATATCTGTGGAAATTTTTATTGTCAAATTTACATAATTAAACCACAGATTGATTGAAGTGTTGGAATGTGAACCGCCTATTTCCACATTTAGAGTGTGAATGAAATTTGTTTTTTTTTATGGAGTGGGGTTTTAAAGCTGGTTTTAACATCGATACCTATTGGCCTTCACTAGCCGACTTTGTGACTATGCTAGTTATGTTTATGACTAGCGCAACCACATAACCCGTGGCTGATCAAGCGGATAGGCTATTACAACTAGCATTGGAGGGGCACTTGGTTGTGGCTTGGAAGGCGTCCAAGCATGCATTAGTGGAAGGTTGTTAAACGGGTACTTGGTAAGGAATCTGGATAGTATCTATTAAAAAAATGTAAATAAAAAAAACTTAGATGTAGTAAAAGAAATCAAAGCATAGTAAATTAATTAGACGGTTCAGACTCCATAAACGAATGGGTGACTCCAACATGAAATGTGTGCAATGTTTCTTAATGTGTGCAATGTTTCTTAATGACATGAAAAGTTAAAAAAAAAAATCATGTTAAAGGATGCTTTCATAAATGCAAGAAAATTATGAATAATAAATCTAACTCATTGATTTAGGAGGACGACTAAGAATATGCTAGCATCTTTAATTCACAATCATCAGATTAAAATTTAAGGTTAAAAGATCATTAATTGTACCCATTACCAATAGGTTTACTGTACTTAATGATAAACATAAATACCTTTTGCCATAGATAAAAGTCATAAATGTTGGAAAGAGGAAGGATGATATTAAACTCAAACCTATCATGTCTGTTTTTTGCCCTATCGTCCGAGATGTTCGTTTCGTTTTTTCCTTGATTGCGGCCAAGTGTCTGTGTTTTTTAATTTCAGCCATTCTCCCCAGCCTGACCGCCAAAGATGTTTCTGATCGTGGCCAGGCTGTACGGGCTGTTTCTATCGCGTAGATAGGCGACCATGCAACCGTCCATGTCTTTTATCACGGCCACCTGCTTGTGCTTCAATTTCCCAGCGAATTCAGTGAGAACAGTAATTTGGCTGCTTTCAACACTGCATCAAGAATTACAGATGCATACCAGGTCGGGGAATTGATAGGCTCGGGCCGCTTGTATTACAGTTTTTAAGTTTATGTTAATAGTGTAATGTTTCTTTCAATCCTTAATGTGGCGTTAACATATGTTTGCAGTGAACAACATCAAGAAGGCGAGGAGGAGGATTCGTCGGTCTCGTATTTGAAAGCCGCGTTGGATCAACTATGAGTCGGGTGCTTTTGAGTCGCTTTTATATCGAGCATGGCGGTTATAGTTGATGATCGTTGTTGCTATGAGTACTAGGATCGCCGTTGCTTCTGATTGCACCATTGCTTAACTTACACAAATCATATATCCATGCATTTTTTACCACTAGATATCTTGTCGTTTGCCGAGTTTTGGGTGTCATGGCAGGTGTGAATTCACTGCTTTACTCTTATGGGATTTCGCACAACTAGAGATAGCTAGTCCTCTGCGGTTGGTCGAGCTAGGGATAGTCCTGGGTCATATATGCATGCATTTTTTACCACTAGATATCTTGTCGTTTGCCAAGTTTTGGGTGTCATGGCAGGTGTGAATTCACTGCTTTACTCTTATGGGATTTCGCACAACTAGAGATAGCTAGTCCTCTGCGGTTGGTCGAGCTAGGGATAGTCCTGGGTCATATATGCATGCATTTTTTACCACTAGATATCTTGTTGTTTGCCAAGTTTTGGGTGTCATGGCAGGTGTGAATTCACTGCTTTACTCTTATGGGATTTCGCACAACTAGAGATAGCTATGCCCGACCCAGGGTTTGAATTTCAATTCATTTTTATCAGTCAAACAAATTTATTTTTTTAAGTTTTGAGTTTTACATATTACCCTTCAAAAAATGTTGTCTAAAAATGTGTTCTTCAACAATATAAGAAGTTAACTCTTCAATATTGAATATTATGTTAAAGATCTTTGTCTAAAAGTGTGTTTTTCAACAATAAAGTTTTAATAACAAACTAGCATAGCAGCAAAATAGCTGCTGGTGAACCCAAAGGTTGAGAAGATGAAATGAATCTTTAAAAGAATATATTAAATTTTATTATCTGTTAACAAATAAATTGTTGGGCTTCATTTATCTGGTGTTAATATTTTAATTTATGTTAATCACTTAAGTGACAATCAGTTAGCTATCAAAGTAATTTTTAAATATGATTAGGTAAATGTAAAAAAGTAAACACATAAACTAATGTCTTTATAATAGTTAGGAAGTTAATGATTGAAATCACAGCCATTTATTTTGTGTGACTACTAAGTATATTACAGCCATATTTAATCTTGTCCATAGAAAACTTATTAAGCACTAAACCCCTATTAAATCTGCCTATTGTCAATAGGTGTATGCCTTTCGGCGTAATTAACTCTTCAATATTGAATATTATGTTAAAGATTTTAGTTAGTGACCCCATTTTTTGAAAGAATGTATTTATTTCTAGAGATATAGGGAGTATCAGATGCCTCCTCCCTACTCTCATAATTATGAGTTGCTCCCTACACTACTATACAATTTTCACACCAAAGAGTTCATCAACTATTTGAAGATTAATATTTACAATAATTTTTGGTTTTCCTAAACTATTTAACAAAACATAATTATACATAATTTATTTCCATTCCATTTAATAGAACTAGAAAAATGAATCTTATAAAAAAACAAATAAAAAAGAGCACACCAACAAACAAACAAAAAAAAAACCTACCATTAAAGTGCACTCTCAAATTTAAAATCCTACATGTCTTCCCTTCCCTTCCCTTGCCTTTGTTAGGGAGCTATATTAAAATATGAATTAAAGAGCAAAGCTTCTCATATTAAAATAGATATAACATTAAAAAAAGGGAAAAGAGAGAGACATTGCAACAAGTCCAATTTGACATATTTAAAATCTACAATGAAAAAATCTTTAATTGTTTTCAAGGTTCAATGAAGAAAAGGCCTTTAAAATGGATAAACGTGAAGAATGTTTAGGTGTCCTCAAAATTTACGGAAGAAAAAGTCTCCAATGTTTAAGAGTAGACATAGGGATTTTATGCTACTAAGAATTTATAAGTTACATAAAGATATTATTTATTTGGATTTCCACCTAAAAAAGTTTTAATTGTATTCAAAGTTAAAGGAAGAAAAGACTCCTATATGCATAAAATACACATCAACTAGTTGATGAAGTTTTAGCTGTATTGGAAGTTAAACAAAAAAAGTCTCTAAATGCATAAAAATAGACATCAACTTTTAAAAAAATGTGAAAAAATATTATTTGCAATTGCTGATTAGTAATATTTTTTAATGTTATTTTTTAGAATTTTCAATTGTAATCTTGATTTAGAAGGAAAAGATTTATAAATGAATAATTATATTATTACTATAATTTTACATATTATTTATGTCAATTTTGAGGAATTTTCACTTACAAGAAAACAAAATAAATAAATAAAATAGACCAAATAAATTAAGAGGTCCTCATAATTACCAATTCTTCTCTCAATTCAACTGCACTGTGTGATAGCTCTTATGAGATCTTTACATATTATTTATGTTAATTTCACAAAATTTAACTCAGTTTAAAATAAAATAAAAAGCTATCCATCTCCGAAGTTTGACAAAAACCCAAGGGTGGCCTATATCTAAATCTCTCAATTAAGCACCATTTACAAGTTTGTGGGTATCTTGGTGGAAGCACCATTTACAAATTTGTAAGTATCTTGGTGAAATTATTAGTCATTACTCCAGTAACAGACTATAATTAATAACGTTTTATACCATTATAACCCGTCAAAAACATGTTATCTCGGTTTGAATGCAGACGGCTGAGTCAAAAAATTAAACGTAAAATACGGCCAAAATGCCTCGTGATGGGCGTTTTGCCCGTCAAGTTCCAACCCTGGCCCGACCCTTAGTGATTGTATCCGGCGCTCTGCGCGAGAATCATCACTGTTATCATCGTTCTCTCTTCTCAGTGGTAGAGGTGACTTTAAATGCCATTCATTTCATTAAGTGCTGTATAGATGTATATTGGTTGTCAAATTGTAAGATTTTCTAAAAGATTTGCTGAATTAAACATGTATTTTAATTTACAAATATTACATTGATATATACTAACACAGTGACAAAATTATGGTTAATGAAAGTTGATACAACAGACAAAATTATGGTTAATGAAAATTGATACAACAGATAGTAGAAGAAAAGAGTAATTTAAATTAAATTTACTCTACATTTTGATGTAAATATTGTTGTTAGTATTTTACAATTGAAAATGTACAACATCAGATAACGATTTCAATGAATTTTGACCAAATAAAAAAAATGAAATGTTTCAGATTTTAATTCTTGCCCTCTCCAGTTCTGAAACCACACTTGCAGAACCTAACCCAATTATGGAGATTCTGAAACCACACTTTCAGAACCTAACCTAATTATGAAGATTGCAACAAAAGAAATTATTAATAACTATTCATATCCCACACTAAAGGTTCATTTTGGAATTTAGGTTTTATTAATGAGATAAAATGCAAATTACCTCTTCATATTCTTAAATATCATTAATTAAATAAACTCACTTATCCAAGAATTTGCCATCATATACCCTAATTTTCATAAATTCAAATTGGCTCTTCATATTCCTAAATATCATTAAATAAATAAATAAACTCTCACTCATCTAAGAATTTAACCTCATATACCCTAATTTTCATAAATGCAACATAAACCCTAATTATATGGCATAGCTGTTACAGTAAAAAAAAATACCGAAATGAAAACTGCTAACAATTAAGAAAAAAGACAGTAAAAATATTAAATAAATAAACTCTCACTCATCCAAGACAGTAAAAATATTAAATAAATAAACTCTCACTCATCCAAGAATTTACTCTCATATATTATAATTTTCAGAAATGCAACATAAACCCTAATTATCAGAAAATTTAACTATAAAAAAATAACATAATTACTAATTCTAAAAAATGTAACTTAGCATAGTTGTTACAGTAAAAGAAAAAAACAGAAGTGAAAGCCCATAATAAAAGCAAAAAAACAGAAGTGAAAGTGCACAATAATTAAAAATAATAATAATAATAAACTTTAATATTATTCTTATGCTAATCATTTTAATCACATATTTTAATGAAGAACGAACATGTATTATCATCTAAAGTTTTTTTATACATTATAAATTTTTATTAAATTAAAAAAAAAAAATCAACTTATAAATTATTAAGTTAAAAAGAAAACAAATTAGCTACTCATTAAATGCTGTATCTATATAAATACTAGTTTTAAAATTGTAAGTTTAGTTAAAAGATTTGGTAAACAGAAATCTGAATGTCACGAAACTGTTATATTGTACATTCTGTCATATGAGAGTTGATGGTCTAGGTGTTGAATGTAAGGTGACATTGAATTTGCCATTAGTGTTTAATCATATTTATGTAGTTTAAATGTTCATAGTTTTTAGATGATTTTTTTTGTTTAATTTTGTTTAAAATTTGGTGAAAAATAGTTGGATCTGTAGATTTGAATGGTTAAGTTTGTGTAATTCAAGTGTTTTAGGAGTTTTTCACCACCTTAATTTCATTTATACATTCAGAAGTACAATTTAAATAACAGAAAATAACTATTTTATCCAAATTTACATAACCGGATTCAGACCAAAAAAACCTAAAAAAATAAAATGTTTAGCTAACACCATATCTTTACTGTCCAAACCAGTTTCCGTGAACTGCCGTACCATTTTATTTTATATGCGAGAAAGGAACAGTACTATTTATCATCTGCTAATATTTTTTCCTAATTAAAATTCGTAATGCATACTACTTTGACTTCGGAGTTCTTCCAAGAAAATTTGTGAAAAGACTAAATGCAAAGGTGAAAGTAGAAATTGACTGCCTTCTGTGAGAAAATATAGACTTTTGTAGGATAACATTTTTTTCCGAAGCATGAAAGTAGAAATTAACTGGTTTTTCTGAGAAGATATACACTTTTGTTGGATAACATTTTTGTTGGCAGAATTAATGCATGGTGTGTTAGTGGATCATTGCTTTTTACCTTAACATGAAATATTTGATCCAGTAAACTGTTCGAAGAGATTCGTAGATTTTTGGGTCGTATTTATTTTTATTAAAAGTAACCTTGTTCATTTAAAGATGTAATCTAGAAGGCATAATTGGATTTATGGATTTATATTTATAATCTTTTGCATTTCAAATTTTTCGTTCGAATAGATTTTTGGATTTGTTGGAATAGATTTTTGGATTTGTTTTAAGAAAAGTGATTTCTCTTCACTGATAACTTGTTTTAACTAGATTTGTTTCATGTGTTTATTTTCCTAATTTGTTTTATGGATTTATATTCATGATGTTTTGTATTTTAAATATTTAGTTTTAATAAATTGTTGGATTGATTTTAAGAATTGTGAGTGTTTTTTTTTTGGTTTTAATAATTTTTTTTTTTTTTAAAGATGAACAGAGTCTATGTAAAAATGAAAATTTAATATTTAAAAAAAATAAAATTAATAATAAATTAAATTTAATAGATAAAATAATATAATTTAAAAACTTGTATCAAAATTTTTAACAAAATGAAAATAGAAAAATTAAAATTCAATAAATTTAATTAAATAGGTGAAATAATATAATTGTGAGAGAATGGATAAATTTGAAATAAATATCTTTCTTAAAATTATAGAATATAAGAAAATTATAGAATAATTAAATTCTATTTTTTGTTTTTTTTAATATATCTATATAAAACAATTAAAATTTAAATAATTAATTTCTTGTTAAAATAAAATAGTTATAGTTATAAATTATAAATAGTTTTTTTATAAAAAAATCCACGTTTTTATGTATTTAATGGATATGAAGTTTTAACTTCTATAAAGGTGTTAACATTTAATAAATACTAAAAATAAATATCAATAATTAGTATAATGTAAATTATTTCAATGAAAACATTGTTGATTTTTGTAGCTTCTCATAGGTATTCTCACATGACTCTAGGTTTTGGGCATGTGGAAATGGTGGGCATCACATCACACTTTCAATTTGGTGAAAATCCTCTTGGATTTGAGTTGGGGCTTCATGGGTTTAGTGATGGACTTTGTGGGCTTGTGTTGGGGCTTCACATCCATAAGAAAAACCTAATTTGATGTTGACTTGTGGAGGGGATTCTATGGTAACCCCTAAAAATTGTATATAAAGAAGAGAGGTCATTGTGACATTACACGTCATGTAGAATGTGTGCAGACATGATGGAGATAGCATAAGTGAGTCTACACTTGTGCCAGGAGGATTTGTGATATCAAAAAAGGGAAAGTCTACAAGGTGGCGAATCTGGCCCTGAATAGAGAAACGAATAAGGTCACATGTGTGGAGTGAATTTTTCATACAATATGCGGTTTGTAGGAGGATGAAGTGCATATATACACATGTTGTAGAAGGAGGAATCACATATAGAGTATACATGATTTGCAATGGAGGAAACAATGTATGTCTGCGTGTTGCTAGTAAGGTGAATTACATATTTGGTTTTTTGGGCAGGTACAGATCCATGCAGGATGATAGGTGATGTTAATAGGCTATACAAGTGGTATACAACATATTTGTGGGCATAAGAGATTTCCTTACTATTGATGAGGTTTGGTCTTTTGATTTGTATGGCTATTGAAGGACAAGGTTGTCCTCATATTTGGTGACATTGTATTGGTAGAGAGGATTGGTTTTGTCTTCAGTCTTGGTGACATTGAGAGGACTCTTTTTCTCCTCAAATTTGAAGGATTGGATAAAGTTACAGAACATAATTATTGTGTCTCTTGTGCATAATTATTGTGTCTCTTGTGTATTAGTGATTCATCTATGATCTCGTTGCTTTTGTTGCATACCTTTACAATCAATAATTTCAGTGTAAAGTTGTTCAGTGACAGTTAAATCACTAGGAAGCAATTTTCGTATATGAAATTAGTAACATAGAGTTCCATGTGAAAATTGACATGGTATCGGAGCTTGGGATCTAAAGAACTTGGGTATCATCTTGAGACACATTTTGGATACAATACTAGAGGAGTGTTGTTATTATTCTTTTTCTTGTTCTACGAAGGTCACATGTGACAAATCTAAGGAAGAGAAGGAGTTAGCTCTGAGAGGGAGCTACATTGACGATTGTAAGTGAAAACATGTTAGATGGTCTTTGGTTTGAGACATGCAACAAACTTTATAGACAAGGATTTGTGGGATATTGTAGCTCAGTGGTGTGGTAGGTTGGGAGTTTTGGTGGATTTGCAGAGAGCCTGATTCACATCAATATATTGTGTGGCAGATTCCCAACCTTGTGAATGGACTTCTACTGACTTGTCATGGTGAGTTATGATGGGTGCAACTCAGGTGATTTGGTGCGAATGAGATGGATTCAAACATTTGGTAGGTTTTTGAGATAGAGTCTTCATTGGGTCGAAGAGTTGTACATTGTCTAGGTATGACAATGCATGAGGTATTTGACCCATGAGGATGAGGACTTTTGAAGAGATGAGTTGTGGACATATAGAGTGGAATAGAATGAGTGTCCATCCGCAGTTCGAGATTTTTCAAAGAGAGTACATAGGTTCAATTGCAGTGTTTGTGTGCACATGTTTTTTTGGTGACTTGGATGATGGAATTGGGAAGAATTTCATCGGATTTTCATGACATGGGGAAGCATGATTCTTTCCTTGGAGGAATGTATGGTTTTTATATAGTGAGAGACACTAGTACATGACAAGGGCACAAGTTTTGCCTTTGAGACTCACAGTGTCTGACTCAAGTATGTACGAGGATCTCGGCAGGAGGACAAGGCATGTAGTACAAGCATCAGGATCAATAACCTATTCTAGATGGAGTCAGAGGGTCTGTTGAAAGTGGAAAATGTGATATGGGTGCAATGAGTGTGTTCTCAACCTCTAGGATTTAGGAGTAGTATTATGTAGTGTTGTTCTAGTATGGACAAGTGTTATTAGATTTGGAGTTGGTAGGCCTTCCCAGGGCATGGGAACCTTTTTTGCAGGGGATCTGTGCACGAGATATGCTTTCAGGGTTTGATAGGATATGGAATGATTGTATCCAAGAGGAGACTCGGTTCGTGTCTATGGAGGATACAAATGGTTTGAGTGTCATGACTATGGTCATTTTTCTTCATAGTATCCATACTAGAGGAGAATGGGAAGAAGGAATTGGCACCAGAGGTTGATGAGCTTGTAGACAAGTTATAGAGGGAGATCTTGTTCGTTTCCTCCGTTTCAGGTAGAGTTTCCAGCAGGGGGACTTGGTTGGTGGATAGCAGAGCATATTTCCATTTGACACGTACTAGAGATTTGTTTTACACTTTCATAGAGGCTAGATCAGACTTGTGTGTGGAACTTGGCATGGTAGCCAAGCATGTAGTACAAGGATTTGGTACATCTTGATCCGATTGGAGTCAAGTGAGGTGTTGAGGGTGTCAAATGTGTTATCGATGCCATAATTCAGAAGGAGTGTCCTCTTAGTCTCATATATTGAGAGGAAGGGGTACCACATATTATTTTGAGATGGACATGTATTGTTTATTCCCATAAAATCTATCTTCAGATCAATGATGGTTCTTGGAGCTAGTTCGAGGGGCCAACATATGCGTGATATGACCAACAAGAAAAGAGAGACAGATGAGGAGGAGGTGGTTCCACTAGTGGTGAGGCAGGTGGCCCCACCAACAACACATGTACATAGGGAGCAGATAGCTCCACCAATATTACAGGCTCAAAGGGAGCCATAGTTCATAGGGAGTTATCCCTTAGGATCCAATGGGGAGGAGAAACCTCCCAGAACTTTTCAGAGTACAATGAACAATGAGAAAGTAGCTCTGGAGGTTTTGTAGATTCAAAGGGAGTCTGACTGCAAAGGGAGTCAGTGGATTCAGAGGGAGCCTAAATTTGGAGGGAGTGAGGAGGCTCAATGGGAATCAAACTTCAGAGGGAGTCATGAGGGTTAGAGGGAGGGTCATTCATTCAATGGGAGCTAAACTTTAGGTCTAGATGGGAGAGAGGTATCTTCCAAGACTGTTAGGATGGTGTCATGGGTTGATATGGCCATGAAGATTACATAGGAGGTTCATAGGAAGGAGGATTCTAGGAGAAAGGTGTGTTCCTAGATGGGATCATCATAGACAACATGATTTTCTTCAGTGACTGAGGATGCATCCATTCAAGAGGAATGGAGAATTTTCTTCGGTGAGAGAGGCAACAATGAATCAACTTGATTGGAGAGTAGTTTTGATAGAAAATCTAGGATGGGAGATAGAACTACTTCCAGGTGATTATGGAGGATGGATTTCTTCCCTCATTAAGAGGGATTGTCGATGTTTTTGTAGCATCGAAAGGTATTCCCACTTGTGGAGTGTGGTGACAATACCTTCCTTGCTAAGACAGAGTATTGATTTTTCCATCTTTAAAAAAGTATTTTCACATGACCCTAGGTGTTGGGCATGTGGAAATTATTGTGGGCACCACATCACACTTTTGGTTTGGTGAAAATCCCCTTGGATTTGAGTTGCAGCTTCATGCCTTTGGTGATGGGATTTGTGGGATTGTGTTGGGGCATCACACCCACAAGGAAATCATAATTTGATGTTTACTTGTGGAGGGGATTCTATGGTGATCCCTAAGGATTGTATATAAATAAGAGAGTTCATTGTAACATTACACATCATGTAGAATGTGTGGAGACATGATGGATCTAGCATAAGTGAGTCTGCACTTGTGCTAGGAGGATTTGTGATCTCAGCAAAGGAAAAGTTTGCAAGGTGTTCTATCTAGACATGAAGAGAGAATTGAAGATGGTTGCACGTCTGGAGAAAAATTTTCGTACAATACATGGTTTACAGGAGGATAAAGCATGTATATATGTGGGTTACAGAAGGACGAATCATGTATCAGGTATATGTGTTTTCCATTGGAGAAAAAAATGTATTTCCATGGGTTGGAAATAAGGTGAAGCATGTATCTAGTTTTCTAGGAAGGTACATATATGTACAAGTTGACATGTGACATTAGCAAGCCGTACAAGTGGTCTATAACAAATTCGTGGGTAGAGGATATTTCCAAAATAATTTTGAGTTTTGGTCTTTTGATTTGTATGGTTATTAAAGGACAAGGTTATCCCTATATTTGCTGCCATTGTATTGGCTGAGAAGACTAGTTTTTTCCTCAATCTTGGTTACATTGAGAGGACTAGTTTTGTCCTTATATTTGAACAATTGGATAAATTTTCAAAACAAAATTATTATGTCTCTTGTGTATTGATGATTCATCTGTGATCTTTTTGTTTCTGATGCATATGTTTTCAGTCAATAATTTCAGTGTAAATTTGTTCATTGATAGTTAGATCACTATGAAGAAATTTTAATATCTAAAATTAGTCACATAGAGTTGCATGCGAAAATTGACAAAAACAAGTTAACATAGTTGCTTGATAGTGATATATAATCATGTTTTAGACAAATATAAACTTGGGTAGTTGATAAAATGGGAAACTTGGGTAGTTGATAAATAAAAACTTATAGATGAGTCTAGTGATATCGATGACATATAAATACTTTATGCAAGTTATTTCAACCAAAAAATATCATATAAATCTCTTAATTAACTTAATATATTTCCTTCAATCATTTGTAATATAAATGAGACTTGGTGTGAAAAGTCTGCAAGTTCACATTTAGCTCTTCATTTCATTTCATGCAAGCTTCAAGGCACGTCTGCAACTTAGGAGAGATATTTTTAGTCCCAAGGCTATTATACAAGGAAAATGCACAATAATATTGGAACATGATTTAAATTATAGACATACTTACAATATTAACAGGTTTTTAATATTTGAATTTGCATCAAGCCGTTGAATGATGACGACACACTGAAATGCCATTGTAATAACTATTTTTCTAAAACATGATTTAATTATGACCATAGATAAATTTAAGAGGGTGTTGCAATGGCTTGTGCAAAATACACTTTTTCACATCTTAGAGAACATTTCTCACTTGGATTGTTTTGCACCAAAAAATACTTTACTCACATCACACAAAAGCTTACGTTTCAATGTAATGAATATAACACAACATCACAATGAGACACACATAACCTGACATCATAGTGTGATGATCATAGCCTAATGTCATAATGTGTAGAAAAAATTCCTACATCACATTGTGATGAACATGTCTGAATGTTGCAATTGAGCATAACCCTTTACCAATATTATATTAGGATGCAATATAACCATAGTAAACAATAGTTAACAATAGTCAAAGATAGTCAACCATGGTCTAACATAGTCAACCGTGGTTAACCATGGTCAACCATAGTAAACAATGGTCAACCATCATCAACATGGTCTACCATAGTTTACCATAGTCTACCTTGATCAACCATTTTCAACCATAGGAAACCATGCTGAACATGGGAAACATGATCACAATAGTCAGAAATTGTAAACCATTGTCAACCACAGTAGACTATAGTATTTCATGGCCAACAATAGAAAACCATAGTCAATCATGGTCAGACATGGTCAAGCATAGTCAACATGATTAAACATGGTCAAGCATAGTCAACATTTATACATGTTCAACCATATTCAACATTATCAAACATGGTCAACCATACCCACAATAGTCAACATGGTAAACAATTGTCAACCTGGTTAACTATTGGAAAGTATAGTCAAGGATAGTCAACTATAGTCAATATGGTAAACCATATTCCACATGGCCTACTATAGTCAACATGATCAATCTTAGTTGACATGGTCAAACATGGTCAATCATAGTCAACCATATTCAACATGGTCAAATGTAGTCAACCATAGGAAAAATATTCAAACATGGTTAACCATAGTCAACATGGTCAACCATATTGAACCATAGTTACCAAATTCATCCAAATTGGCCTAAACAATATGAAAATTCAAAAAAACTAAATCTGATGGGAGAATTATTTGGTTTGATTACATTCATTTTTTTCATATCTCAGGTGACATACAAATTTGGATGTTTTTGGTTTAATTGATTCTATCTTCGATGTTGTGATTTGGGTTTTGATTTAATCTGTTTCTAGAATTTCAAATGTCTTATTTGTGTGGGTCTATTTTGATGGGTTTTTGGATGGTCATGTAGCTAAAAATAAACAATTTTCCATATGGATTTGTATCCCTAAGATAATTCATCCTAGAAAGAAATATATTCTTACATAAAATAGCTACGTGTTCAAATAAGTAGGACAAGATGGGATGGGACTAATGGGCAGTGTGGAATTGAAATGTCTAATCGAAAACATATTTTTCAATATACATCCTTGTTGGCCCTATCATGTCACTAGAGTTCCTCTTTTAGACATGCACCCTATAAAGGTAATGATGCATGATCCATACTCACTATACTAGTGAGTAGAGAGATGTATATGTAATAGGTTAGTTTTAAATTATTGATTCACTTCAAAATGTAGTTATATTTATTTAATTAGTAAATCATGAGTAAGAAGATTAGTTTGACTACTTCCTAGTGTAAGTAGACAATCTTAGAACTATCCTTTTAATGTTCTTTGTAGTAGAGGGATTACAATAGATTTAGGAGCACCATGGCCTTTTTGGAAACCGAATGGGGTATATGCACCATTCTGGCAGATGTGGGGAAAGCTAATAGGATTATAAGATCATACAATTTTTTATGCATAAGAATAGAGGATATGATAAATATTGGCGAGTTTTAAAATTTTGACAAAGTATACTGGTGAATTTTGAAGAATTCTTTTCAAATGAAAAAAAATTGAATCAAATTTTTTCATATCATGTAAAATTTGAATCTTAATTCGAATTACAACTTGGTAACTATGTATTGAACCACTTTCATCCATATTTTGACCACAATAAACCCTCGTTGACTATAATATTTCCATATTCAACCATGGTCAACCATAGACAACCATGCTCACCCATGTTCAACATGGTCAATAGGGTCAATTGTACTCAAACATATTCAACAATAACATTTGATATTTAAGTATACTCAACCATGGTCAACTATAGTCAACATGGTCATCCATAGTCAACCATGGTCTACTAATCCTCCTCACACATGCTACCCATCAACTATCATAACCACATTATTAAAAGTGGTTGATATACATTGATTAGTGCCACTATTATGGTGATAGTTCATCTCAGCACGAATAGTGTGCTAATCGGTAACAGTAAATAAATAATAATATTAATAATAAGAGGTTTATAAGAGGGATGAAGATGTGATGAAGCTTCCATGATCTCCTACCATGTCAGTTCTCATTCTGATATACCTACTAATATCATCTTGGATATTTAGAGAGAAGAATTACTTTGATAACATTGAAAATATTTTCTCCACATTCAAGTTCCCATATTCCACCTAACTTTATTGTGCCTCCCAAGCCATCTTATCAAAATTGATTAAAGGAACACAAATATGTCTTAGATGCCATAAAGGTTCATTTTGGAGATTAAATTTTGAGACTATTTTACTTGCACCTAATGTTTGATACATAACAATGAACTTAGGTTTGTTTTCATACAAGTGGTGACACCTAAATGTATCATGCTCACATTCATTTATTACTATAGTCAACACCACAATTAGAGGTTAGTTGAGATAGTCCACAACATGGTTTTGTATTCCCTTCTTGTACTTGATGTTCAAGTGGAACTATTGCAACTATGTAGACTAGATGTTATTATGGTCATTATATAACTTTCCCTACATCTAACTAAACTAAAATAACTTATATCATAAACATGGATGATCATATCATTCCCTATAATGTAATTCTTCAATAGAAAATCATCCTACACAATGGTGTACATCTCCTTGTGATAGGTGGGGTATCTATGAATTGCACTATAGAGTTTCTTTCTAATGTAACCGATTAAATGTCCATGATGAAAAAGGACTACATTGACAACACAATATAAATAATTTGTATGAACATTGAATGGATGATGTGGGTCTAGTAGACTAAGTATTGATCCAAAGAAAAGGCAGTGTTTCAAATCCTCAAATGTTTTCTATTATGAATCAACCCAAATGAACATTGATTTGGCCCCACTCTTAGTCGCTTGGGTTAGGGGCCAAGTGATATGTGAGAATCCCAACATGAACCTAAAATAGAATTTAGGTAGGCACATGAAACTATAGACTTATACTAGACTCATTAGGTCTATCCAATTATGAATGACTTGGATCTTAGCTAGATACAAATGCACACCATGTTCATTCATAATGTATCCAAAATAGTGAATTCTCTCAGTTTAAAATGGACATTTCTCTAGATTATTATATAACTTGTTATGTTGGAAGGTGTTTAGGATTTGTTGATTGTGATACAAATTTTATACTCATGTTCTCCTAAAAACAATGATATCATTCAAACATACAACCATAAAATTATTTGTGTATGGTCACAATATATCATCCATTGTCCTCACGAACATTTCTATAGAATTAGTCAAGTCAAACAACATGAACAGACACTCAAGAAGACCTTGTTTATATTCAAATGGGTTCTTTCATGCATCGTTTTCCATAGTTGGTACTTGGTGGTAGCTTGTATTTAGATCAATCATATTAAAAAACTTGTCACCTTTGAGTTGATAAAAAAGATTGTCAGTATGGAAGACTATATATCAATTCTTAACTATGATTTTGTTCATAGCTTTGTAATCAATAGAGAGTCACCATGACCTATCCTTTTATTACTCCTACAAAGTCATGAACTTGATTGAATGTGGCCCTTTTGTATGATGTATCGAATCAAATGTTTGATCTCTTCATTCTCTAGAGAAAACAATATGCATCATGCCATTAGGTAAAATATCATTGAGTATCAAATCAATTGAATTCTTGACTTGGTATTGTAGATACAAACTTGCAAGTGAAGAATATATATTTATCTATTCTTTTACTATCATTTGTACCTCATATTTTTGTGTAGAGAGACACTATGTATAGGTTGTGTCTTAGTGTTCTTTTATTCACCTTGTGACTAAATCATGAAGAAGACAGATATTCCATATTATAAAGTTACCTTCCTACACTACTTTGATGAGATGAATGAATCTACAATAGTTGTAACTATCGTTGGTACCTTGTAGATATGACCTTCCAAAGTGACAATGACATTATGGGGCCTAGACTCGAAAACAACAAAATGCTTCCACATCTAAGGTTGTCCTAAGTGAACATTAAAAACTTGAACTATGACAACATCACACTGTACTTCATATTCAATGGGTTTGATGTCATATTGTAGGAGTCATTCCTAACTAATGCTAATGTCTCATCCTTGTATTAACCAACTAATGGCATATGGACGAGGGTGTTCCATTTTTGGAAAATTCATTCTCTTGATAAGATTGATTAATATTAGGTTCTTCTAGATCCAACTATCATAAACGAGATATGCCTAATCCCCCTTCACCCACATCTATGAATGGAAGAGTGTTAATCCCTAGATATATTTTCATAATCCCTAGATAAATACCTAAACGTTGACTTATGACATTTCTTTTGTTATATTAGTATTGTATACTAGACCCTTCAATTTTAATTCTACCCTTTATCTCCTATATAGACTAAGGAGACCTAGTTTTGGAAATCATCTTATGTTGTAGGTTTGTTCTATTGTAAATGGAGGTTTCCCCCTTAAAGAGGCGCACATTAGTTATTGTTTATCATTATCAATTGATGGGTTTACTTATTTTTAACTTTTTATGCTATTGGAGTGTTTGGAGAATACCATTTGGTTTCATAGCTTATGATCCTTATGTTTATCTCCTTTAAATGAGTCATCGTGGTTTTTTCTATATAACAATTTTTCTAGAAAATTTCAAACTGAGAAATTTTTGGAGACTGAGAAGACATCTCTAAGTATCTATGGTAAAATTTTAGGAATTTTTTCATTATTCTTTCAAAACTATAAGTTGTGGAAATTAGGGTTTTGGATTAGTATTGAAACTAGTATCAAACAAGTGTTCTTGGTAAAACTATCATATCTACAACTAAAATAGTCAATGTTGAGTATCACTAGTTCCATTAGAAAAATTATATACCACAAGATTTCAAGTCCAAAGATTAGAAATACATCCAAAAAATTGGACACGCGTTGGGTCATGCATATTCACTCTCTTGAAAGGGACAAAAACACCAGATTTTGTGAAATTACCATAACTTTCTCTTGACAAGTTGGAATTTTTTGAAACCCATGAGATTACAGAGAAGATCTATTAGGATAATACAATTCAAAATTTTAGATTGAGAGAGGAAAAAATTACAAAAATACTTTATAAGAAAGATCAATGATTAAAACAAATCTATAAACTTGGGTTTTTAAAGGTATAACTAACTTGAAATTAACATAAATTTTGATTACAAAATATATTTTTAGTGATTCAAAAATTATGATAAAAAAAAAGTATTAGGGTGAGTGCACTAAGTTGGTGGCTAAAATATTTGCAAGGGGTTCAGAAGGAATGTGTGTGTGTTCTCAGGAACGTGCATGCATTCCTAACCCTATAGGTTTGGAAGTGCCCGAATCTCCACATAGCTTGCCACGTAGGTTTAATGGAAAGAACACACGTCCATTCCTAAGAACACATGCACATTCCTAAGACGGGTTTGTGTTCCTAGGAACGTGCACATTTTCCTCTACTAAATATTTTTTAAAGGGCCATGACCGTGATTTGTGCTCATTTGCACAAATCGCACTTGCATTTTTACCCTCATTGAGAAAATAGAGAGGAGAAAGATAGGAGTAGCAATGTGAGGATCTTGTCACTGTGTTCTAGCCAAGAAATGTATGTTTGATTTCTCTTATTTTTCTCCCAATTTATTCATTTCCAATTTAGTCTTTTTCTCCCAAGAATCTAAATTACAAAAAATGTAATTTTCTATTTTAATTAAAAAACCAACCTATTTTACATGATATGGATTATTAAATTGCATAATATATAATAAAATGGAACACACAGACAATGTAAACCACTCAGAATAAAACCAAGGAGAGAAAAACCCCAACCGAACACAACCACCCAATGTAAACACTCAATTTGATGAGGGGTTGGTTATATTAAGAACCCTTGACAAAAAAATTAAGGGACACTATAGAGCCTAGAAGAGTCTCCTTGGCCACTTATTTGGAAATCATTTTGAAGTACATTGCAAGTGCCCAAGGGAAATTGACCTATTTTCTGATTATGGGGCAATAATGTATGAGTACTATAGTATTGGTTTGGACATAAACCAATTCATAGACTTGGGCAGTCCATGATCTGGATTATTTTCGGCATGAAATGAGAGCAGAGATATAATAAAGAAATGCATAGAGATATCACAAATATTCAATAATATAACATAAATGTATCAGAGATGCAACCACACACACACACACACACACACACACACACACACACACACACACACACACACAAACATATATAGTAATACATGATTTCTATTAAGGAAAGAAATGTACAGAGACTGTAAAAATACAGAGTGAAAGATTCGCTAGAATGGTGGCAGCTTATCTCTAAGAAGAGATGTGACGGCTACTCACATTCGCAAGAAGATGATTAAAATGAGGCTCTGAAGGCCTTTTTACAATAATCCAGAATGCCAAAAACTCTAGACATCCAAAAACCTAACCCTAGGAGATGAAGCACTAAAAGTCATGTGGGCCTCGTTTGGGTAAGTTAGTGCATTAACTTCTCGGGGTCGTAACTTTTGCATATGATCTCTGTTTTAGGCATATTATAGCCCGTTGGAAAGACATACTCGAGGAGATTCATTTTGGGGCCTCAATAATTCTATAGGATATCATTGAGAACCTTGATCTTGAAAAAACTTCATTTGGGCCCTCAATTTGGCCCCAGAACTTAAAACTGCTAAAAATAGTAAATTGACAAAATTGCCAAAAAACTGTTTTGGGCTAGTCAGAAAAGGTGGGTGGCCACCGATATCCACCTAGATCATTCCAAAACAACACATATTGTATATTTTGAGGGATCCTAGAAATTTACAAGAACTACCATTGACCAAGAAACACATTTCCATTGACTAGTGCATCCATCCCCAGATTTGTCAAAACTAGATGGATAGGTAGTATATGGTTTTTGATAAAAATCCTTGCAGTAACATGGAGGTGCCCTTATATATTTTGAGAAAATTATGGGATGATTTTATTTTGGATAAGAATGTCAACTACTTTGACATGGGTGACTTCCATGGAATGGGTCAAGGGTCTGCGTAGGACTGAGAGCATGTTAGGCGTGACCCCATGTAAGGTGCTCATCCCCCCAGGTGAAGGCCTAAACCCCCTAACCAACATCCTCCTGTTGTAGAGATATTGCAACAAGTACACCTAGTCATTTCATCATTGACTCATAGCCTAGTGAAAAACAGTAGTTTTGTTACACTATCTTGGTAGGAGGTTCCTTCCAGTGACATTGATAGAGGGGTTGGAGCTTCAATGCATAGTAGAGTATAGTGAGGAGAAGGAACATGGACATGGAAACCATACATGTGAACCTCACATATGCTCGAGCTGCGAGAAATCATGCTATGAGCCTATAGAGCCCAGTGGACAACATAGATTCATATGTTCTTCATCGTTATATATTTATTTTTTGTTCTACGTATTTCTATCAATATTTTATTGTATGTTGTTTTGAAGTTGTTAGGACCGATCAATAGACCCTCTACACCCATGGATGAATCAGTGCCTAGTTGTCACCATTGATGCAATAATAGAGGAAGCATCGTCATTGGACACACCCCACATACATGTATGTGTCACATTTGATAAATGTACCATAGTCATTTCTTTATTTTATAGAATCATCAAATTTTTAATGTTCTTGTGTTTCTATAGGATTTGGGACTAGGAAATGTCGGGGAATCTCCATTTGGGATGGAAAAGTCACCTACATCACAGGTATCATGTGTCTAGTTAAATATTGTATAATTCTCGATTTTTTTGTGTTTATGTTTTTTAATTTTACTATTTGGTACTAATACTTCAATTTTATTAATATGTATGCAGGCTGTGAACATATTTTCTAGTTATATTACTATTGCACTCCCTAGGCACCTTGTCATTTCTTCTAGGTTACCTTTTCTCCAATCATAGGGAGTTGCAATTACTTGTACAACCTTTGTGTGTCTATCACAACCCACCCTCAACATTTGTCTTATTGCATGCATCCTCAATGGATTCACACGCAGACCACCCACCCCGACCACCATTTCCATCATCCCCATCGACCGAGACTGCCACAATAAAGGTTTCCTTAGAGTAGGTTGTACAACCTAGTGGTCCATCTTCCAACAAATCTCCATCGAGGCTTGCGATATTCACAGTGAGATAATGTGTTGATGATAATTTCTTATGTTTCATGAATTTGATTTTACGCATTTTTGTTTAATTTTATTGACTTGAGCCTTGTAACTTATGCAGGGTGGAATAATAGAGAGAATGGGGTCGTGGAGGAGGGTAGCACCCTCATGATTGACAGTAGCATATGCAGCGAGTTGGCTTAGGTTAAATTACAAAGTATAATTTTCTATGTCTATTAATTCATTGAGGGAAAAAAATTATAACAATGTTTTTTCTTTGTGCAGTCTCCAGAGCGTCGAAGCATTCCTCGGCCTAGAACCTCTCAAGGTGCTTCCTCAAGAAAGACAAGAAATATATATTTCCAGGATCGTTATGAGGGTGGAGAGGGTGGCAGTGGTAAATGATTGACCAACTACCACCATTTTGTATCTAGGACATCATATGGATGTTCTTAACGTTAGGGCACTTGTTTTCACTTTGTATATTGGGAACAGGGTGCCATTTTATAAAAAATGCACAATTTAGACGATGTTCAATATATATATATATATATATATATATATATATATATATATATATATATAGAGAGAGAGAGAGAGAGAGAGAGAGAGAGAGAGAGAGAGAGAGAGAGAGAGAGAGAGAGAGAGAG
>JZKD02S1673938.1:175779-186393 GCA_000966675.3 Picea glauca
GAGAGAGAGAGAGAGAGAGAGAGAGAGAGAGAGAGAGAGAGAGATTTCATGGCACGTTTTTTTATGAATCTCATTGTTTATGCATTTTATGTTGATGAATATATGAATTTCAAAGTGTATGAATTTTATATGTATTAATCCTTTGATTTTTTCTAAAGTGGTTATAAATAATTGCATTACACATTAACAAATACATTATGGTGGAAAATATTGCTAAGAGATAAATTCATATGCAATTAATGGTTATCAAGTAGAATTTCTTCTTAATCAACCATGTATCTCTACATCATCGATAGATCATGCATTTTGAATTATTTGCATGAATGTTGTGGATATCCATATTCTAAGTCACAACCAACAATATGGACTACCTCTTGAATTATCTCCATCTAAATCCAATAACAATACTTTATTAGAGAAACAAATTTTCTCATGTATCTTCTCCATAATTGTAAATCACTTAACAATATCAACTCAATGTTATGTCAAATTAATGTCCATAACAAGTACTAGAATTACTCAGTTACGAAGATGACATAAGATCAAATTCAATTATGTGAGTACACAACATTTGGACGACCCAAAAAATTCATATATATTTAGAATGTGGAGTACATGCACCTACCAATATCTTATCATCGGTTGCTACAAGTCGGGCTCTTAAAACCCTATTAATGGAAACCATAAGATAACATTAGCCAATAGCTCAATCCATTACAGATCATCAAAAAGATATCACAGACAATGGTAAGCCCTTTTTGGAACCTACATTTGTATCCGACAATTGCACAAGATCAACTCCCTCTATATTCTTGATAAAAAGCAAATTAGGTAGCACTAGGGTTTTCCAATTCCACAAAACCCTAACTTTTTCTCTTATTAAAGCTACATGATAAATTTATTCCTTTTCTCCTCTAGGTATAAGTCCTAGTATTCCTAGTCTCGTTAGGACAAAACCTTAACCCTATTCTTCCCTTGACATTCCCTTGAGAATCCTAGTTGTTAGTTTCTTAGTTGATTCAATCCATAATTTGACCATTTTCTAGGGCACACACATTATTCCCCTCTTTCTATGCATGACGTATATAAAACATTTGATTTATGTGTTACCCTTCATAAATGCAAAAATGACTAGTCAATGACTCATTAATGCACTCATACTTGTTTAGGTTGTGTAGCATGGGTATATGTAAATTTTGTTAAACCCATCAATTATTAATAACATTTATTCAGTCTTCCACGATGTCCACTAAACTTATTTATTTGATCAATATAACGAGAGAGTTCATATAGAAAATAGATATTAGAATGGTATCATCTTCCACCTACAAATAAAGGTTTTGAGGTTACATTTCATGACACACCATAGAAAGTAATTCCATTCTACCAAAATTCCTCTAGGGAGACTTGAAACCATTATTATTTTCCCTTCACCATCTATGATAGTTTATTGAACATTCCTACACAATTTTTGGGTTAGAACACACAAGAAGACAAAGGACCCTCCCAAACCCAATCCCACAAACCTGTTGATGCCATTCCATTTCCATGCCATTCATTTTCATGCCATGTCATTGTCATGCCTTGCCAAGCCATTCCATGGAATTCCATTTCCATGCCATTTACATGACATGCCATTGCCACGCCATTTCCATACATTCCCATGCCATGCCATTTTCATGCCTTGCCAATCCATGCCATGCCTTTTAATCCTGTTCCATTGCATCTCATTTCCATGCCTTTCCATTTCTATTCCATTCCATGCCATTGTCATGCCTTTCCATGTCATGTCATTGCCTTTCCAATGTCATGCCTTGCCAAGCCATGCCATTGTGATGTAGCTTCCCATGTCTTGTTATCTATCTTCCCATTTTAACCTATACAACAATAAATATAACTTTCCATAACATTATGCAAGGAAAAAGTCAAATCAAAATGTGGATTTCAATAAAACAAGAATAACGAAAAAAAAACCTTTCCATGCCATTGCCATGTCTCGCCAAGCTAATAATTGATATTAATTGCGTTACATGCCTTTCCATTTTCATTCCATGCCTTTTCATGCCTTTCCAAGTCATTCCATGGCCTGCCATTTTCATGCCATTTCCACGCCATTTCCATGCCATGCCAATTCCATTCCTTTCCAATCTATGACATCTCATTTCCATGACTTTTCATGCCTTGCATTTCCAAGCCATTCCATGGATTTCCATTTCCATTCCATTCCATGTCATTGTCGTTCCTTTCCATGCCATTCCATTACCATGCCAGTGCTATGCCTTGAAAAACCATGCCATTTCCATGCCATGCCATTGACATGCCTTGCCAATCCATGCCATGCCATTGTCATGTAGATTTGCATGTCTTGTCATCTAGTTTCCCATTTTAACCTATACAACAATAACTATAAATTTACATAACATTATGTAAGGATAAATTCAAATCAAAATGTGGATTGAAATGAAACAAGAATAACAAAAGAAGAAACCTTTCCATGCCATTGCCATGTCTCACCAAGCCAATAATTGATATTCACTAAGTTACAAAAAGACAAATATAAAAACCATTAAAACAAGTAATCGTTAAATAAAACGGGGCTGAAAATGCAAGCCTGAACTATGGTTTAGATAACAAATGATTTTTTAAATGCAAGATGGCACATAAAAACCCTAGAATATTCAAGACATCAAGCCCTAAATGACTGGAAAATATGACAGGAATGTAATAAAAGGTGTCAAGGTGTATTCTAAGGGTGAAAGTTGACAACTAAACCCTATAGGTCAAGCTAACAAGGATGTAAATTGAGGATAAGTCCTAATCTAACTAAAAAATTGAGGGTTTCAAGGCAAGGTTAATTCAAGAAGAATACAATATAGCATGCAATATCACCACTTTTATACAAGATTTATTTATTACATTAAATAAATAACCATCAACAACTTAGAAAGACCACTCACTAGGTAAATCAATGATCATCCATGAATTCCTAACCATTAAATCATCCACAAATCTTGAAACATAGACCTAGACCTGAACCTTTCCTTTCCAAGCCATGCCATGCCATGCCTTGTCTTTCCATGTCATGCCTTTCCTTACATTCACTTTCCATGTCATGCCATTTCTATGCCTTTCTAATCCATACCATGCCACGTCATTGTCATGTAGCTTCCCATGTCTTGTCATCTAGCTTCCCATTTTAACCTATACAACAATAAATATAACTTTCCATAACATTATGAAAAGAAAAAGTCAAATCAAAATGTGGATTGCAATGAAAAAAGAATAACAAAAACATAAACATTTCCATTCCATGCCATTTCCATGCTTTGCCAATCCAATAAATTAACTAAGTTACAATAGGACAAATATAAAATCCCTTAAAAAAGTAGTCTTTAATTGAAAGGGGGTTGAAAATTCAAGCCTAAACTAGGGTTTAGGTAAAAAAAATGCTTGTTGAAAATCAAGATGAAACACAACCCTATAATATTCAAGACATAAAGCCCTAGAGGGATGAAAATTATGAAATAAATGTAATTAAAGGTGTCAAGGTGTATTCCAAGGGAGAAAGATGAAAAATTAAACCCTAGACATCAAGCTAACAAGACTGGAATTTGAGGGTATGTCCTAATATAACCACAAAATTGAGGATTTCAAGACAAGATTAATTCAAGAATAATACAATATACCATGCAATATCACCACTTCAATAAAGCATTTATTTAATACATTCAAGAAATAACCATCAACAATTTAGAAAGGGAACTTAACTACTTAACCATCAACCATTCAAGAAATAACCACTTTCCATGCCTTTCCATTCCTTTCCTTGCCTTTCCTTGCCATGCCATGCCTTAAATTCCCTTGTATTACCATGCCATGCCATGCCTTTCCTTTGCATTCCTTTCCATACTATGTGTTGCATAGAAAGTCAAGGAAATACAAGGGATGACATAGAATGGCATGGAAATGAAACACAACGAAAGGGATGGCATGGCATGGCTTGCCATGCCTTGCCATTCCATGTCATTCCTTGAATTATCTTTCATTTCCTTTCCTTGCCATACCATTCCTTTCCTTTTCATGCCTTTCCATGCCATGCCTTGCATTTCTTGGCCTTTACATGTCATGGTGTGGCATGCCTTGGATTTCCTTTCCTTTCCATGCCATGCCATGCCATTCTCTACCTTTCCTTTCCATTCCATATGATGCCTTTCCTTTCCATTCATTTCCATGCCATTTCTTTCCTTTCTATGTCATTCCATGCCATTCCTTGCCTTCCATTTCCTTTCCTTTCCATGTCATGTCATGCATTTCCTTACCTTGCCTTGCATTTCCTTTCCATGCCATGCCATGCCATGCCTTGCCTCTCTATGGCTAGGGGTAAACCACAATAGATGGAAATGACTACATAAATCAACTCTATTATCAAGTATTTTATATAAACAAATATGCTAACAAGACAAGATAAAGAGCCTACCTCATCTAGATTTTCGATGAAGTCCATCGTTGAGCACTTGACTCAAAGAAATACACCTGCAACTTGTCCTCAACAAACAATAAATGTAAGCATATGGTTATAATATAAAATGTTAGCACATTCAATAGAATAATCCATCAACATTCATAACAAATACGCCCATGGAATAACAATTCAAATATTTGAAAGATATTAATTGGATGAGAAAAGAGTATTTCTATTAAAATGTAATCAACAGAAGTGAATGAATTACAAACTTTCGTGTCGGCACAGTTCGGAACCGAGAAACTAAGTCCCTTCCAGCTGGGCCTCCACCACTTCAATCCTCCACCAAAGGAAATCTCATATAAGAGAGACAATGAAGTTCTCAATCATATAGGGAAGAGATTAGGGGTTGAACAATGTGTTCAGACTTAAAAGGATAAAGGGATGAAGACTCAATATGGAGTGAATAATTTATCATGAGTAACTTTTCTCTCAAAGTTAAATTCTTCTCCTCTTTTCCATAGCTCGGATTTGGCCCATTTATATCCTTCAAGTGTAATTGAAGGGCCAATTTAGAATGTTTCCAGTATATGGAAGGTGAAGGATCATGGATCCCATGATGTGACATGGAAACTTGACACCATTTTTTAATTTTGAGTAAAAAACCTGGTGTAGACAAGTTGTAGTGGTGCAACTTGTGTATACACATGTTGTATAATAGGTAGGGCACGTACATACGAAAAAAATATTTTTTTTTATCTCTCAGATTTGCAAAAAGGGACTTCAAGTGTCGATAAGGAAATGGAAAAATACCTTCTAAGAAAATTTGCATAAGGTGAAGCAAATCTTGCTATAATAGATTCCCCCTAATGCGTGAGGTCATAGGAGTATATGAGATGACCGAAATACATTATAATACCCAGAAGTGGAGTAATGGAGACCTAGCTAGACAAACTAGTTTCTCATGAGAATATTACAATATGCATTGACTTTGTGCACATGGATTCCAATTTGAATTACACTACACATCCATGTGAAAATATACGAAACTGATGTTCATGGACATGAATAGGAAATACAAAGGTGGCTACATGACAAAGGCTATCATAGTCACGAAAAAGGCCCATTAAAACTAGTCTCAAAATTGATATAAAGATATATGTATACAATGGAGTACAATGTGATCTCCCATGATCACTGAAGTCACATAGGTACTGGTAAAATGAAATATAGCAACAACTCAGGAAAGGGAAGACTATGAACTGATCTCTTCAAGTCTTCTACACAATCCGCCAAATTTGCAAGTCTACATCGTGTGAATAAAGGAGTTGAGGTCAAATACAATGAGACTTCATTTGATTATCAGACATTAAGGTATACTGTTAACAAATGTGAGACAACTTATTGATAATGAAAGTAGGTATCAAGGCACCAAGTACATTCTTACAAGTGTGAATAAATGTGTTAGGGTCGAACACTTGAATAATCCATCGATCATGAGAAATTGATGTATTCCCAACTATGGATGGCACGAGAACCTACCACTAATGACTGCAAGACTTTAGGTACTCATATGAATCTAGGTCTTCTCTCCAAAATAGATCAACTGGAGTTGATGGAATGAGACCCGTTGAAAGGAGAGAATTGAGGCATCTCTCATTATTCAACATGAGGAACAAAGCAGGATCTTGATGATTTGGAGGAAATTGGATGAAGAACATGTTCACGAACCAACGACCCTATGCATATTCTTCGTGTACTAGATGCAAGCGGTATATGAAAAAGACCCTCTGAATAGCATCCAATAAAGAAAATTGTTGAAAAAGGCGAGGAAACCACCAATAAGGATGATGGCATCCAATACACTACATGAATCCCAATGTGTGAATATATTTTTTACCATTGAACACAAGAGAAACCACCCAGTCATCGACTAATGATGAAATGTCAATTGTTGGGTTCATGGTTACATACCAATGAGGATAGTAGGGCCAGGGTGCACAAGAGGACTACAACTTCATGTAATTCTGAGACACACTAAGGGTATGGATGACATGCAAATTCAATATTTCTGAGGAATGGATGACACAATTTGATAGACATCCTTTGAACAAGAGCATGAGACATATAGAAGACTCTGGAAGCATAGACTCAATGATGAAACTTTGAGATGCAGGAGGCATCAATAAAAATATCCATAGGGATTGGAAGAGTAACCAGTCAAGGGAGTAAACTCTACGTAATGAGCTCAACTTCCTAAGTTCATACTAAACCCAAAATTTTGATGACAAGTGGACTCAAAATTTTTGTGCTCTGTTCAAAGGTGACATGATTGTTGCCAATATAAGATAATATTCCTTTCCCGCCCATATTTTTTTTTTCATAGTCAAATGAATGTTATGATATAGAGGAGGAACGAGTGTTGCAAGCAATCAATCTAGTTCTAGCAGTGGAACATACCTATGCAGAATGCAAGGAGGTCCATGCGGGAGATGGACACTTGTGGGAATGTTTCCTCTTGGATATAGGGTGTCAAGCTATAAAGGATATAAACAAGGCTCTGCTTGGTTGATGATGCAAACTTCTGAGGTGAAAGGGTTATAACGCAAAAGTGAGAACCAAGAATAGGCTCAATACTACAAGAAAGAGAATGAGATGCAATTACAACTTAATGCCAAAAAATGTCCTTTTTTCGTAATCTTATTCTACTTGGTTTGAAAAATGGACAAAATTGCACCAAATAGATGCCCTTCCAAATCCAATTTATGAGTGTGAAAGAGACAAGTTCACTCGACAATATTTTTGTCTTTTGAGAGAGTTGAAAAAAATCTTAAATCAGACTCGTTGGAAGTCCTTTAGGTATAGGTCAGCATGTATATGAATAATAAATGAGGTTCAAACATAAAGTCATGTATTAGCTATAAGGGACTCCCATTCCTACGGACAAATATCTTTTCATGGGCACTGAATGAAGTAGGGGATCTAACTAAGGTACCCATCTTTGGTAAGTCTCTAGCATTCGATAACGACACTTCTAGTTGCAGATAGAAGGTTCCTTGTCGCTATGAAATGGGTTTGTACCTAAGGCATATGAGTTGCAGTCATAGGATGATGTAAGTGTACATGATGGATTGGATACCTATCCTATATGCTGGGTAATGAAAATACCTATCCAAAGTTATGAACGAGCAACATGGTGTTGAAAATTGCAAGAATCCATAGATAAAACTACCAAAACCAACTGCATCCACTATCGTATTAGTCCATTAGGCCAAAATATTGTGCGAAACTATGTAAAGTGGGTAATTTTTTTTTCTATAAATAGTAAAAAAAACAATTTTACTATACCATTTGTATTTTTTGCCCAAATAGTGCATTTTTTACCAAATTGCCTCTGAATTGCAACTACTGGTTGTGGGAGCTACGAGCAATGGAATCGATGACCATCTAGACCAGGTAATTCATCTTTCTCTCCTATTTCTTTTCAATGGATTAAAATTTGTAATTAGGCCTCATTTTTTAAGTTATTTAGGGTGCAACTTCAAAAATAAGGTGTATGCGGGCTATAGTTTATCGGGTTGTGTATACGCATACTTATACATGACTGTTTGAAAAACAATCAGTGTATAAGTAGCCCTATATGCGACTATGTACACTATAGCTTGCGTACATGTCTGTGGATAAGGTTTTTTGCATGTTGCTGACTAAAAAAAGGTTTGAATCTTGCAGGATGGTGCTAGAGTGGAGAGAAAGAGAGCATGAAGAGGTGGATGTTGCATTGAAGGTGGATGTGAGCTATACAAGTTTTGGGCTCTCAAAGGTATGAGGGCTCAAGTGATATTGCTTCAGTTGCTCATGAACTACTGGGATCTGGATATTGAGACCTTCAACCTTGATGGAAAACCATTAAGGATTGAAGTTGAGGACATCTACTTCTTGATGGGATTTTCACACCGGGGTGAGGTGGTCAACCTCAAAGCCCGGGGATTTGGGAGTGGCATGAATATTAAGGATTACATATCCACTCATTGCATTGCAGGGACTGAGGAGGTAGGGAACCAACTCCCAATCAGAGCGATTAACAATATGAGCCTCAAGATTGTTTTCCTATTTTTGAGATAGATCACAGGGTCAGCCTCTTTCCACCAGGAATCGAGGCCACTTATGTTCTATTCATTGGAGTGCTTGCAACCCACGATGTATGAATGGTGCACCTCACTGCTGGCCAACATGAAGAGCTAGTTGATAGACAACAAAATGGGTAAAAAGAGGAACTCTGGGTTTGCTTCTATCCTTTGTAGTTTTTTCTTCGAGTGGGTTCCAGGATTGGGTGCTAGAGTTGAGATTATTCCAAGTGAACCTCCTGATCCAGCCATGGCACGGTGGACCGAGATGATGAGGTGGATGGGGGCTGGTAGGGTTCCAACACCCTACAACAATGACTTTTTATTCTAGTGGAGCCGACAGGTGATAGCTCTGGATGACTACCCTTACATAGGTATTGACTTTAGAGAAGATATGGACATGTCCTTAACACCAGGTTCCACTAATGGAGACATAGGTATGTAAATTTTTTTTAATATTTCATTTTTTTGTATTTTTGTATAAGAAGACAAAAATATTTTTGGATGATGTCAAGTACTAATTAAAAATGTATGTGACACAGACATAGGTCCACGACGGTGAGAAGGACTTCCACGAGATCGAAGGAGGCAACGAGGATATGAGGTAGTGGGAGGGGATGTAGATATAGTGCTTCAAAATGTGTAGGGAAACCTATCTCATTTGACACAAATGATTCCCATGACTTAGGTGGAGGATCTATTGGAGGCTATGCAGCGATAGGGGGTAGGTGTGCACCATTATTGGGTATGACTCTTTTGACATCTTGCAAATGCCATAATATGCTATCATGACACTCATCCAATGCCACAGGGGTAGATGTCATGACTATTGTATGATTGGTTGTATATTTATTTTGAGGGTGTCACCCCCAATTTTGTATTATAACATCGTATTTTTGTAAATATATATAAAGACATTGATCTTTGGATTTACTTATTTTACAATGTGTATATTGATGAAAATGTTTTCTTTTCTTTAGTTATGTGACAAATTCCAATCTAAAACAAAATTAGCATATGCATCAGCTACATAATTAGAACTTCTAGGTATGTGATGATAAGTAATAAAATCAAACTGTCATTCCAAAAGTCGTACCCATAAGAAACGTTGGAGTAGAGTAGGGTCATGCACATGGTAATTGTTGTTCAACTGACATACTATTGACTAGGAGTCCAGGCAAACTTCTAATGAGTGAATACCATGTAAAATGGCATTCTGTAGAAGTTCTATAACGTCGCTATATTCAGACACATTATTCGTGGATGGCCCTAGGAAAATGCCACATGAATACACCAGTAGACCCTTGGATGAGTAAATAACCCAAGCGGTGGAAGCCAAATTTTGTGTATGATGAATGGATCCATTTGCGAATCCTAAGTAGACCGAAGACTCCGTTGACATATGTCATCCAAGGGAAAATTTGATAAGAAAGATGAAGATAAAAACAAAGTGAAAATATATATACACTAAAATACATTAGTATACAAATAGTTATGCCCAATCTTGGGGCTCAAGAATAATATATTTTCAAATAGATCCCATTCATGGGCTCAACCAACATGTTCCCTTCATAATATTCTAATTCATAGGATCCTTTCTATAAGACACATCACACTATATAGGGATCTTGCCACATGGGTTTTAACTTGCCTGCCCCCAGTGGTTATTTGGCTTGATCATATAGAAGGACCAAGTCACCCTCAGTGTACTGTCGAGGACAAACAAACTTATCGTATTGGACATTGACACACCTTTTATTCACTTCAATATCCGTAGAGGCATCTCAATTCTGCTCATATAGACTCTCTAGGTGTACGAGGCATTGTTGAACATCATAAGTCTCACGTAGGAGTGCAACTACCAATATAAGTGAAGCCAGGTCCAAGAAGGTTAAGAGTCCAGCATATACAACAGCGGTGGAGTTGTTGAGATCAGTCTCCAAGTGGGATATTGTTGGTTATGGAGCCTGATTATCTTCCTGATTCAGAGGTCCTTGCTTTCAGCCATGTTTATACCCCATGAAGTAT
>JZKD02S1673938.1:189583-215232 GCA_000966675.3 Picea glauca
GTGATAAAGACAACAGGAGGAGCACCACAGGGTATGTTTTTACTATAGGTGGAACAACAGTAAGTTGGATTTCAAAACTGCAAAAGGTTGTTTCACTTTCAACAACAGAGGCAAAGTATGTTGCTGCTACAGAGGCTAGTAAAGAGATGATTTGGTTACAAAGGTTTATGGAGGAATTGGGAAAGAAGCAGGAGAACAACAAGTTGTATTGTGACAGTCAGAGTGCCATTTACCTTGCAAAGAAATCAGCCTTCCATTCAAAGACTAAGCATATACAGTTGAGGTACCACTTCATACGATCCTCCTTGGAAGATGGACAATTGAAGTTGGAAAAGATACACACTAGCCAGAATCCTGCAAACATGTTAACAAAGGGAGTAACCAGGGAGAAACTGAGTTCTTGCTTAGTTTCAGTTGGTCTTTATGAGTGAAGATGAAGATGAGAAATTTTCCAGTTCCAAGAAGGTTCAGAGTCCATCATATACAACAACGGTGGAGTTGTTGAGATCAGTCTCCAAGTGGGAGATTGTTGGTTGTGGAGCCTGATTATCTTCATGATTCAGAGGTCCTTACTTTCAGCCGTGTTTATACCCCATGAAGTATTTACACCCCAGAAGTATGTACACTCTTCCACGCGAGGGAGTGCAGAGGGGGGATACCCCCTCTGCGGGGTCCGGGGGCAAGCGACCCCCCAGCGGGGGTTCAGGGGCGAAGCCCCCGAAGCAAAAACTGCCTTGTAAAAGTATATTGTAATTTCATTGTAAATCTGGACCGTTCATTATAAGGTTGCAGATCTAACAGTAGAGATTATGTTAGGGTTTTTTCTCCTAGAAGGAAACCCTCTTTTATGAGGGAAATGTATTGCAGCTATGGATGAGGGTGAATATTGTATTCTGAGAGAGGACACTGTGAGAGAAAGAAGAGGAAGTTACAACAGGTTTTGTTGTAGGTTGTATCCCTTCATTTGCTGAATAATAATAAAGGAAGGACCTGGCAATTTCTCTGGTGGACATAGCCCACACTGGGTGAACCACGTAAATCTGTGTCTCTCTTGTATTGTGTGTCTTCTGTGTTTTGATTTTGCATTTGTTTTATTTTATTGCTCCGTGCTCCTGTTTTTCTAACACAACCAACATGTTCCCTTCATAATATTCTAATTCATAGGATCCTTTTTATAAGACACATCACACTATATAGGGATCTTGCCACATGGGTTTTAACTTGCCTACCCCTAGTGGTTATTTGGCTTGATCATATAAAAGGACCAAGTCACCCTCAGTGTACTGTTGAGGACAAACAGACTTATCGTATTGGACATTGACACACCTTTTATTCACTTCAATATCCGTAGAGGCATCTCAATTATGCTCATATAGACTCTCTAGGTGTATGAGGCATTGTTCAAGATTAGAAGTCTCACGTAGGAGGGCAACTACCAATATAAGTGAAGCGATTTCACATTCAATAGGTAAGATCGACTCCAAACCGTGCACTATATCAAATGGATAAAAGCTGATGGAATTCTTGACTGAGGTTTTGTATGCCCAAAATGTTGGATAAAGCATGATCCGCCACTCAGATTTTCTCTCATTGACAAATTTCTGCAAAATGTTCTTGAGAGACCTATTTACAGCCTCTACTTGTCCATTTTCCTAGGGGTAGTAAGGGGAAGAATGACCATGCCTAAAACCCAGTTTTGATGCTAGTTCTTTCATCATTTCATTCTGAAAGTGACTTCCATGTTCAGTGACAATCTCACTCAGGATTCTGAACCTAACTATAATTTGATTCAATATGAAGAAGGTCGCAGTATTACCATCATATTTAATTATAGGCATGGCCTCGACCCACTTAGTAAAGTAGTATACGACCACAATAATGTGTTGATTCCCCCCAGTCAAAGTTTGGTTGCAATCCACAAAATCCACCCCCCACTTGGTGAAGGGGTTGACGGTAACGACTGGATGGATAGGGATTGGATGCGAGCAAATTTTCCGAGTGAACACTTGGCAAGGGTGACATTTCTTAACTTCTTTGATGCAATATTTAAAGATAGATGGCCAAAAATAACCATCTCGCAAATTTTTCTAGGTTGTCGCAAGATCAGATAGATGAACACCACAAGCCCCACTGTGGTAGTCATTTAGAACAGACTCAAATTATTTGTGAGTTCAAAAATGATGCAGTATATTTTATACTCCTCGAAGATACATAATGTCGTCGATGATAAGATATTTCTTAGCTTGGTATCGTATACTCCGACAGTCATCTTGCCAGAGATGCTAAGGGAACTTCAAAGTTCGAATATAGAGAACAATATCTCCATACCAGGGGTCTGACGACAAGACAAGGAAAATGTGTTCATCCGTAAATGAATCAACATGAATAACAATCTCATCTAATTAAGTGAAGTCGAATATTAACTCTGCAAAAACTAGTGATTTTTTGGATTTCACAGAAGCAAAATCAATATCGAATTCTTGTATAATGATAATCCATTTATTGTAATTTACCCCTATCATATGTCTCATAAGGACATATTGAAATTGATTTACGTCGGCAACCACATTAGTTTTTCAAAGAAATATATAGTGTCTTAATCGTTGGACTGTGTGGACGGCAGCCAAAGCTAGCTTTTCAACATGAGAATATTTGAGTTCAGGACCAACTAAGTTTTGACTAAGATAGTAAATGAAGTACTCACAGAGATCGTCATCCTCTTGAACCAACGCCATACCAATTGTCTCTTTGGACATGGCGACATACAACAAGTAATATCTATCATAGTCTGGAGACTTCAGCAGAGGCGTTGATACCAAGGATTTCTTCAAAGCATCAAATAATTCCTGGGCTCACTCATCCCAGATAAAAGGAGTGTCCTTCTTCAAGAGACGTATGAAGCCCTTAGTAATATTGGCATAGTTCACTATAAACCGTTGTAAAAAGTTAGCTTTCCCCTGTAAACCTTGAAGTTGACAAATAATGTGTGGAGGAGGTAATCGAAGTATTTCCTCAACCTTTAACATATCTAACATGATCCCATTCTTAGAGACTAAAAATCCTAAAAGTCGACCTGACCTAACATAAAATATTCATTTATGAGGGTTCAAACAGATGCGATAATGGAGACATATTTCAAATACTAACTGAAGGTGCTTAGAGTGATCCACTCTCTTACGGGAGTGAGCAGCAAGATTGTCTAGATAGGATTTTACTATATGCTTGAGATCGTGAAATGTGAAGGTCATAGCACATTGGAAGGTTGATTTGACATTCTTAAGGACAAAAGGCATCTTCCAGTACACGAAAGTACTGCAAGGGAAAACCAATTCCATCTTATGTTGGTCCTCGAGTTTAATATGAATTTGGTTATACCCTAAAAATCTGTCCATGAAATAAAAAAACTCTCCTTCCCCACACTAATCGAGAATCTGATCGATGAAGGGTGTCAAAAAGTTTTCTTTGGGATAGGCTTTGTTTAGGTCAAGAAAATCCATGCATATGCAGATGGTTCCTTTCTTTTTATTCACATGAACGAGATTGGATACCCATTTAGTCAAGGGAACTGGGTAGATAAATCCATCATTAAGAAGTTTCTCTACCTCTACCTTAATAGCAGGGGCCTTCCTAGGATTGACAGCTCTAATACATTTCCGAACAGGTTTATCATCCGGGTAGGTTTTAATTTCATGTTCAAAAATTCAAGGGTCGATTCCTGACATCTCTTCATATGACCAAGTGAATACGTCACGAAATTATTTGAAGAGATTGATGTAGATTAGAATTTCTTCTGACGAACAATCTACACCAATATATACATTTTCAATATTTCCAAGGGTACGATAGATATTGATCATGAAGTTAGGAGAGATACTCGCCATGTTTCCTTCAGCATAAATTATGTGCATATAGAGTGGAACTATGATGTGATTGACTATCTCGCTCAAAGTAGATCTAAAATTTTCTTATTCGATTTTGTCAAGATCTAGGAGAAAATAAGAGCGATGATGCATATCATACCAAAGTATGTCAAAACCATTCATGGAATCTATGATTTCTTCATCCGAAGTTAAATTCTCATCAAGGAATTCATGTGAACAAGACGATGATGTGGTCCACACAAGCTTTAGAACGGGATCCTCCTCGTCCGTCTGTGAGGTAAGAGGATCCCGATTGATGGAAGAGTCAAGAATAACTTGATACATAATATATGTTGTCGATAATGGCATGGCCATTATAGAATGTGAATGACCTTCACAAGACGCAATTGAGGAAGGTAGGGTACAATGATCGTTAAAATAGAAAGTGTGGAAAGGAACGAACCTCTCTGACAAAATAGGCCTACTGGACATGGCGTATATATGATGAACCAATGCCATGAATTTGAAGGTACCCATAAGGGATGAATACATTATGACACCAATTTTCTCAGTTGTTGGTTGAGAATTGTCAATCATGGGGATTGGCGATCCAAAAGATGTGTTGGGGCTAGTATATGCAAAGGACAACTAGATGATTGTCACAATCTTTCCATCATGAGGAAAACAAAGAGTGTAGAAGATGGAAGATATGATTGTAGTCATAGCGTAAGTCCAATTGCATCCCAGTAAAAAGTTATAGTCGAGGGGAGCATCAACCACCTTGACATCCACCTCTACATTCTTCCCACCTAATTGGACCGGCAAGGAAGGAAGAATACCATGATGGAAGAAGGAACAACCGTCAAAATCAGTCAACGTGATCGGAGACTAAGAAAGGGTTGGAGAGCCAAGGGATTTCCAACAGACCAGGGACATCACACATGTTGCAGTGCCTTCATCAACAACAGTATGCTTAATGGTATACTTTGAGTAACCCACATAGATTTGTAATTCCACATGGTAAGGAAAGTGAGGCTTCACATCTATGACATCAAACTTGATAACTTTTGATACACAAGGATCTAGAGCTCCTAACATAGATAGCAAGTATTCCTTTGTGAATGACACATAGCGCGTACCTCCAAAGCCGACATCGCACAAGGGGTTTGACCCAGATCCTCAACAATAGAGTAATTATGGGTGGCTCTAGCATTAGGATTATGGGTAGAGCGCTTGAATACTCCTTTCAGAATATGAGGTAGGGGATCTATTTTTTTGATTTGTAAGGGCATCTTCAGAGGAGGGGGAGTCTCTAGACCAGTTATAGTCTGTGGTGTACTGTAATCGCGAGACCGAGTGGCTACATTAACCTCATATTTAACCATATTGATGCATAAATTATTATTGTCTTGCATCGGTGGGTTTTGACTCCTACTTGTTGCATTTATGACATTTGAGGAGCTCGAGGCCATGTGTTGATTATGTGGAAAAATATTAGTCATCAGAGCGGGTGGTAGAGACAAAATCCTCATAGCTTTTGAAATTTTGGGGCATAAATGGGTAAGGTGATTGTCTATATAAAGCTTGCAAAGAAACTTCACCTTTTGCCTTTCTTTCTTTCCCTCGCTAGCATTATTATTTGAATTCTCATTATTACCATTTTCCTTGGGTTTATTATTATTCTTCCCACCCCTACAATTCTTGTTACATCCTTTCTTTTTATTCCCTCCTAGTTTTTGTTTACCATTTAGGTTGGTCAACGATTGCAAAAAATGTACATCCACCGACTGAGTGGAAGTGGAGGACACAGATGAAGTTGGCCCTCCTATAGATTGGTCTAGAGACAACTCTTTCAAATGGATTTTCACCGATTCTACAAATTTCACATTGGCAAAACCCACAATGCCATTGGCATGAGGCCCAAGATTTTGTCTAGGGTCATAGTTTGACCTCGGTGCATCTGGAAGAATCTTGTATAACATCTGAGACTGAGCATATATAATATCTAACTGTTGGGATTTAAAAATTGCTTCTTCCCCAGATGTAACCCCGTATGTAGAAACATATTTCGAAATATAAGGAAGTAGAGACTTGAGGAACCACTCTAGCAGGAATTTCGGAGGTATGCAGGTATTGACCAACCTCTTCTATCTACCCCACTCCTGGATGTGATCTAATATATGGTAGCTTTGTCCTAATGTAAGGTCGATAGAAATTCTAATCGAGGATCGTAACGAACTGGAAATTGGAAGTGGTTGAGGAAGACTAAGACCATCTCACTAAAGGTTTTGTATGTTCCCCTAGGTAGCTCGATATACCATTTTATGGTAACCCCCATGAGGGTGTGTTGAAACAATATTAATTGAATAGAATAATCATTAAGGTAATTCGAAGAGAACCAAAGGTGAAAAGTAGTAACGTGATCACTAACATCCTCACCATTCTTACCTTCAAATTTTGGAATATCCGAAGGAAGCTTGGTGGGGATGGGGGACCATGTTGGATCATTACACACATGATCATTCATTAACTTAGAGAAGTTTGGCAGATTGAGTGTGGCAAGAAAAGGGACATGGGATTGCAACATCTATCTCCAAGCTCCCTAAAAATATTTTTGTTGGGGAATCACATCCCATCCAGGGTTTTGGTAAGCACCATGGCTATGTCCAGGATTGTAATACCTTCCTCTGAACTGATTTCTGAGAGGTTGGTTGGGCACCATTCCAATAGGAATGTTCTGATGAGAGTTTTAAAAAATACCCCCAGCTGGAGTGGCTCCAGGTTGGGGATTTCCCAAGGTATGAAACTAACCTACTTCAGGTGTGAATCCATAGGATAGAGGTGGATTTTTTATGCCAAACATGTTGGTAGGAATCGGTACAGAGGAGGTGTGTGTAAAGGATGGATCGTAATCAAAACCTTGTCTAGTAGGTTGGTTACAACATCCAGAAGAATTAGGAACAAGATTAGACCCCGGGTTAAAAGGAGGAAAACCTCCAATTGTAGGATTCATTTGTGGGACATGGGCACCACCAAACGAGAATGGAGTACATGGAGGAGTCGTTCCCCCAAGTCCAATACTAGTATTCAGACTAGATATTAGGATGGAGGTTGAAAATTGTGATGTGAAATTTGACACACCATAAGAAAAAGGACTATAGGCTATAGGGATGGACTGAAAATTGTAACCCGGTGAGTGACCAAGGGACCCAAAAGGGTTCATGGCTATATTTTGAGTATTCAGTATAGGATGGACAAGGGTGATGATAGGTACCTCTGAAACTAGAACCATTGTGGTTGAAGGTGTCGAAGGGGTACCGTTAACTATAGAAGGTATGGGAGTTGAAGGACTCCTAGTGTCTTTTTGACTGAATTCAATACTCATCCTTTTATGATCACAAGTCTGATAAGTGGAGGTGTGTGTACCACATTTGATAACTTTACGTATTTTAGAAGGAAAAGACTCAAAATGTGGTGGTAACTGTAACAAGTGAAGAGACCTACAGGGAAGTTGGTCTGGCTCCACGATGACTCAAGACTCAAGATATAAAAAAAAATCCTAAGGCCAACTAGTAATCAAAGAGCATACCAAAATAAAACAAAAGGAAAATATGCACACAAACAAGACAAAGTGGTTGAAAGGGGCCTCCCTCCCTAAAGTAGGTATGCCTCGTCCAAGAGGGGCATGAGAATCCCTGATAAATATCAGAGGTATCAGAATCAGTTATAAGGGCCCTCATGGGATTAACAACCAGTCGGTCACATTCCCCCGGAGAGGTAATCCTCCATAAAGGTTGTGTGTTGTCTGACCCTTATCTAACCTAGGTTACTTACAGAATAACCCCTATAAGTAACATATGTGGTACCTAAGTCAAGAAACTAAGCAACCATGATATAACCGATGCGTAGAAGAACAATCATAATTCAGGTCCACTATATGGGCAGGGTAACAAATCCGAAAACCTCAGAATCGCTGCCTTGAATTAGGGTAACAAAGCCCAAAAACTCGAAATAATTAATGGAATTGAATCAGGGTAACAAAGACCAAAACCTCAGAATCACATAGGTAAAGGTACTATCAAGATCCCCATATATGAATAGATCCCCATAATTATATCTGACTTTGAGAAGGTATTGGGGGGATATCCCCTCAACCTACCTCACATGACCTCGTTCTTAACTCCAGTGTAAGAAGAGCCTCCTGAAATCACCAATTATAAAATGGATTTCACCACTCCCTTAGTGAGACACATATATTGATTTAATAGCCTTGGAGAAGTTTACTCACAAAATCCTATTCCAAGGCTCTAAATCCTAAGCTAGTTTGTGCACCCTAGAAAATAAAATTGTTTCTAATCAATTTTAAATTATCAGTGTTGTTTTTAGTGGCCTTGCTTACTCAAAAAGGTGTTGTCATGAAACTAATGATGTTATGACTCAGCAAGTAAAGTAAATGAATATGAATAAAATGCAAATTTCTAACTTCAATTCTCAATAAATGATATTCTTTTCCAAATGCAATTTTCAATTTATTTATGCAATTCCCAATAAGATGCAATCTTTCTATACATGTACTAAAATCAATGATAAGGACCTAAAAGATCAAATGTCATCAATGCAAAATGCCTCATATTTTTGTATTTTCAATATAAAAGAATGAAAATGCAAGGACTGAATAGTAGCTTGATATAAAAAATTGTATTGTATGTAAACAAAGACAAACCAAGTAGGATATCAAGAAGAAAACAACCAACCCAAGATGCAAGGACAATCAAATGAAAAGGATGATGAGAAAGGCACCACCCAAAAATAAAGAAAGGTTTCCTATCATTCCACAAACACTTAACATTCATAACAAAGACCCAAAAAGACTCAAAAACCATAAAAAATTACCCAACAACCAAGCAGAAAAGGATGGCATACATGATTTTAAAGGAGACAAATGCTTATATACGCATCTTGCAGAAGGACAACACATGTATGTACACGGTTGTTAGGTAAAAACCCATGTATATGTGTTAAAACACAACCAGGCTAAGGAGAAGGATAAGAAACTAAGACCAATAATTAATACAGGATGTCAAGCAGTCAGACGACAATAAACTCAATATAAACGAGAGAAATCAAAGGAGAAAAACACTCCAAACCCTGAAAATAAGATTATATCCCAGTATGGTCTCCAATTCTGTTATGAAGAAAATCTCTCTATGGATAGGGGTAAAACACAACAGACATAAATGACTGCAGAAATCAACTCTAATCTTAGGTATGCTATATAAAAAAATATGCTACCAAGACAAGATAAATATCATGCCTCATCCAGACGTTCGATGAAGTCCACCGTTGAGCACTTGACTCAAATAAATACACCTTCAACTTGTCCTCAACAACCAAGAAATGCAATCATATGGTGATAATATAAAATGTTATCATATTCAATAGCATAATCCATCAACATTCATAAGAAATACTCCCATGGAATAACAATTCATATATTTTCAAGATATTAATTGGATGAGAAAAGAGTATTTCTATTAAAATGTAACCAGTAGAAGTGAACGAATTACAAACTTCTGTGTCGACTTCGTTCGGAACCAAGAAACTAAGTCCCTTCTAGATGGGCCTCCACCACTTCAATCCTCCACCAAAGGCAAGCTCATATAAGAGAGACAATGAGGTTCTCAATCATGTAGGAAAGAGCTTGGGGGTTGAACAATGTGTTCAGACTTAAAAGGATAAAGGGATGCAGACTCAATATGAAGTGAATAATTTCTATAGAGTAACTTTTCTCTCAAAGTTGAATTATTCTCCTCTTTTCATAGATTATATTTGGCCCATTTATAGCTTTCAAGTGGAAATGAAGGTCCGATTCAGAACGTTTCCAGTATATGGAAGGTCAGGGATCATGGATCTCGTGACGTGACATGGAAAACCAAAACCATTTTTTAATTTTGGGCACAAAACACAATGTACGCGGGTTGTAGTGGTGCAACTTGCATATAAACATGTTGTATAATAGGTAGGGAGTGTATATGTGGATAAATATTGTTTTTATCTCTAGGATTTGCAAAAAAGGACTTCAAGTCTGCATAGGGAAATGTAAAAAGGCCTCTGAGAAAATTTGCATAAGGTGAGGTAAATATTTCTATAACACCTTGCCTTTACATGCCATGCCATGTCATGCCATGCCATGCCATGCCATTCCTTTTCATTCCATGACATTCCTTGCAATGCCATGCCTTTCCCTGCCATACCTTTCCATGCATGACTTGCCATACCATGCCTTGAGATTCCATGCCTTATTATACCATGCCTTTCCATGCCATGCCATGCCATGGCATTCCATGTCATGCCATGTCATTCCATGGTATTGTATGGTATGCTATGGTATGCCTTTCCTTGCCTTGGCATGGCATGGTATGGTATGGTATGGTATGGGATGTCTTTCCTTGCCTTTCCATGTTATGGTATTGTATGGTATGCCTTGGTATGGTATGGTATGCATTTCCATGCCATTCCATGCCTTTCCTTTCCTTCACTTTTCATGCAATTCCTTTCCATGTGTTTTCTTACCTTGCCTTGCCTTGTCACGCCATGTCATTCATGTACGATACCTTTTTTCTTTCCTTAAAAAAATAATGTTTATACTAAATGAACAATTTTAATATGTAAAAATAACAATCAAATGATTCAGTAAGCATGTAATTATACAACTTGTTATGCCATATATATTAGATAAAAATACTTTCATGAGAATTTCAATGTCATAACATTATCTCTCTTTATTCATATATCTAAGGTATCTTCATAGTTTTCAAACATGGATTATCATAATTAATAGGATTTACCTAGACCTAGAACTACATATACACCTACACATAGAGGTAGACCTCACCTTTCCTTTCCATGTCATGCCATGCTTAGCCTTGTCATGTCTTGCCTTTGATTGCCTTTCCTTTCTCTGCTTTTCCTTGCCTTGCAATTCCATACCAACATGTCATTGAATGGCTTGAGGAGGCGACTCACACATCACAATAAAACTCAAACTGAGACTCGGACGAATGGAACATCGGTTTCATGGGATCAAGAGCACCGAGTCTCATCTAGTGGGACCCCTCCAATGTTATTCTATTAACCATAAAATCGTTTGTTGAAGGATCTTTGGCACTAGGGTTTTCTCAATGAGGCATGGTGCAATTTCTGAAGAAGAGGTTGACTTTCAAGAACACTATGTTGTGAAATTGTGGGTAGTTTTGTTACATAGGACTTGTCCAAAATGACTTGCGGGAGCTTATAGAAATTTGTTATACTTCTCAGTTTGCAGGAGATTCCATCCATGTTGTTGAATGGATTGAGGAGGCGAGTCACAATTCACAATAAAAATAAAACTGAGACTCGAATGGACGAAACATCAGTTGAATTGGATCAACAACACCGGGTTTCAGCTAGTGAGGCCCCTCCATTGTCATTCCATTGACCATAAAAAAATTTGTTGAAGGATCTCCGACACTATGGGTTTTCTCAATGAGGCATAGTGAAATTTTTGAAGAAGAGGTTGATTTTCAAGAACATTGTGTCAGGAGGTTGTGGGTATTTTGGTCGCATGTGACTTGGCCAAAAAGTCTTGTTGGAGCTTACAATACTTTGTTATGATGCTCAGTTTGGATTTTATGCCCGTCGATCAAATTTTTCACATCTCATTAAATGGCTTGAGGAGGCAAGTCAAAACTCGTGATAAAACTCAAATCAAGACTCAGAAGGATGGAACACTGGTTGCATTGGATCCATAGCACCGAGTTTTATCTAGTGGGCCCCTCCACTATCATTCTATTGACTAGAAAATTGTTTTTTGGGTGATCTATGACACTAGGGTTTTGCTGAATTAGGCATAGTGCAATTTCTGAAGAACAGGTTGATTTTCAAGAACACTATGTCAGGCAATTGTGGGTAGTGTGGTCATGTGGGAATTGGAAAAAAAGACTTGCATGAGCTTACAGAACTTTTTTATGCTTCTCCATTTGGATTTTATGTCCCTGAACAAAATTGGCCATGTGTCATTGAATGGCTTGAGGAGGTGAGTTGCAAATTCTCACAAAAATCAAGCTAAGACTCAAATGGATGAAGCATTGACTAAATTGGATCTAGAGAATCAGGTATAATCTAGTGGGGCCCTTGTATTTCCATTTCGTTGAACATAAAACTGTTTTTTGAAGGATCTACAACACTAAGGTTTTTCTCAATGAGGCATAGTGGAATTTCTGAAGAAGAGGTCGATTTTCAAGAACACAGTGTTAGGTGATTATGGGTGGCATGATCGGATGGGCCTTGGAAAAATAGACTTGCAGGAGAATACAAAATTATGTTATGTTGCTTGGTTTGTATTTTATGCCCCTACAACAAATTGGCCACATGTCCCTGAATGGCGTGAGGAGGCAAGTTGCAACTCGTGAGAAAACTCAAACCTCAAATCAGATGGATGAACCATCAGTTGCATTGGATCCATAGCACCTGGTTTCAGCTAGTGGGATCCCTCCTCTATCATTATGTTTACCAGAAAATTGGAGGATCTCCGACACTAAGGTTTTGTTCAATGACGCATAATGAAATTTCTAAAAAGTTCCATTTTCAAGAACACCATGTCAGGTAATTATGGGTAGTGTGGTCACATGGGCCTTAGCCAAACATACTTGTGGGAGATTACAAAACTTCATTATGTTGATTGGTTTGAATTGTATGCCCCTAGGGAAAATTGTCCACATGTCCTTGAATGACTTGAGGAGGTGAGTTGCAACCCACAATAGAACTGAAACCGAGACTTGGATGGATGAACCATAACTTGCATTGGATCTAAAGCACCAAGTTTCAACTAGTGGGGCCCCTCCATTGTCATTTTGTTGAATATAAAAGCATTTTTTGGAGGATCTTTAGCACTAGGGTTTTTCTCAATAGGGCATAGTGTAATTTTTGAAGAAGAGGTCAATTTTCAAGAACAAAGTGCCAGGTTGTCTTGGGTAGTGTAATCGCATGGGCCTTGGAAAACTCAACTTGTGGGAGCTTACGAAACTCCATTATGCTGCACAATTTGGATTTTATGTGCTTGGACCAAATTGGCCACATGTCCCTGAATGGATTGAGGAGGTGATTTGCAACTCACGATAAAAATGAAACCAGGAATTGGATGGATGAACAATCATTTGCATTGGATCCTAAGCACTAGGTTTTAGTTAGTGGGTCCACTCCAATTTCATTCTTTTGACCCAAAAACCATTCATTAGAGGATCTTTGACACTAGGGTTTTGATCAATGTTTATTACATATGTTTGACAATTTAACACCTTGTTAGGATAGAGATGGCATGACATGGCATGGAAAGTGAAGGAAAGAAAGTTCATGTCATGGAAAGGCAAGTAAAGTGAATGAAAATAAAATGAAGGCATGAAAAGTGAGGGCATGTCAAGGCATGGATATTGAAGGCATGGGAAGTGAAGAAATGGCATGACAATGCATGGAAATTGAATGTGTGGAAAGGCATGGGAAGTGAACGAAAGGAAAGGAACCACATGTGAAGTGAAGACATGGTAAGGCATGGAAAGTGAAGGCAATACATGGATAGGAAAGGAAGGGAAAGGAATATTTCAAGGAAATCCATGGGAAGACAAGGAAAGGAAAGGAAAGGAATGGCATGGAAATGAAAGGCATGGAATGGCATGGTAAGGAATGGATAGGCATGAAAATGGAAGGAAAGGAAATTGAAGGAATGGAAAAGGAAGGCATAGAAAGTCATGGCAGGTGAAGGAAAGGAAAGGCATGACATGGAAAGTAAAGGAAATGCAAGGCAAGGAAAGGCATGGAAAGGAAAGGAAAGGAATGGCCAGGAAAGGAAAGTGAAAGATCCATTTTCTCAATGAATTTCTTTCTTGAATACTTCAATTCCCCATTTTAAAGAGGAAAATTGGATTCCAAACACCCCACCACAAGTTTGTCTTTCTACTACACAATAAGACACAATTAACAATTCCAACTCCAATTCCAAGTGGAAAAAATTGTCTTTGTATTACAAAAGAAGACATACCTAATAATTCCAATTCCAATTGGACGAATTTGTCTTTGTATTACACAAGAAGACAACTAGCAATTCCAACTCCAATTGGATAATTTTTTCTTGTTATTACACAACTAACAATTTAAATTGGCCGAATTTTTCTTCGAATTCGAGGAAGACAAAAACAATAATTCCAATTGGACAAATTTGACTTCCAATTATAAGAAGACACAAGAAGACAAAAACAACAATTCCTATTGGACAAATTTGTCTTCCAATTCCACTTGGAAAAATTTGTCTTCCAATTTTTCCAACAATGGACTTGCAACAACACAAAAATTTCTATGAATCAAACAAAAAGACTAAAATAAGAAAAAATTGTATGTGCACACTATTTTTCGCTACAAATGTCGGGAATTGTTTATCAGGCTTGAGATAGATGAGGTAATGGAGTGTGATTGGCACCAAAAAATTCCATGCAGGAACACCTGAGCATTCCTAGAACAAGTGCACACTAAAGCACATGTATGTTATAGGAACGTGCATACATTCTTGCTGGTCATAAACGAGAAATGCTATCAAGTCACAAGAGTGCATGTGTGCTCTTAATGCAACATATATAACATTTATTATATACCAAACATATTTATGAATAAATATGTATAGGGGTATGGGGACAAATAGACTATAAGGGGTAAGGATTGAAAGTGTTTTCAAGGATAGAGAAATGGTTAGAGCACTAATGTGTGGGTGATGTGGGTGAAAGGGTTGTGGGGCCTTTAACAAAGGGTGTATGCATAGTGCACTTAGTGCTCGACTGTAGAGGGGGTTAAGGGTTGAGTATAATTTATGCCTAGGATTATATGGAGCTAGCAAAGTCTAGTTCATGGTCTATGCTAAGCTCTAGGTCATGGTATAAATATACCTTTATCTCTATGTCATTGTCTAGGTCATGGTATAGGTGTACAGCATAGTCTACGTCATGGTATTTGTATAGGTCTAGTTCATAGTCCAAGTATTTCCATGTCTAGGTATTTCTATGTATACATATAGGTCTAGGTATAATCTAGGTGGATATTGATGGCCACCCACCTTTTCCAACTGGCTCAAAACAGGTTTTTGGCAATTTTCGTAATTTACTATTTTTAACAGTTTTTAACTTTTAGGGCCATTTTGAGGGCCTCAATGAAGATTTTTTGGGATTGATCTTCTCAATGATATCCTAATTATCTTATTGAGCCCCAAAAATGAATCTCCTCGATTATACCTTTCCAACGAGCTATTGTATGCCCCAAACAAAGATCGTATTCCAAAGTTACGCCCCTAGGAAGTTGATACACCAAACTACCCAAAAAGGGGTCCACAAAACTGTTGGATTTTCATCTTCCAGGGTTAGGGTTTTAGATTTTATTTATGCTAAAAAGGCCTTTGGAGCCTCATTGTAAAATCATCTTCTTGTGAAAGTGAGTAGTGGACACATCTCTTCTCATAGATAAGCTGCTACCATTCTAACGAGTCTTTCACTCTATATTTTTACAGTCTTTGTATATTTTTGCTCATTAATAGAAAATTGTGTATTACTGTATCTCCGTGTTTATGGTTTTATCTCTGATACATTTATGTTATATTATTGGATATATGATATATCTCTATACATTTCTTTATTATATCTTCTCTCACATTTGGTGTCGAAAATAATCTGGATCAAGGTCGTGACATGTCTAGGTCAAGGCCATTTATTTCCTTGCGATGTAGGGATGAGCGGGTGTAGGGAGAGGAAGAAAGAGAGTGTGAGAGGGGGATATCGGAAGAAATATAGAGTGAGGGACAAGAATATGAATAGGAGGGGTAAGAGATATAGTGAGAAGAAGGGGTGGGGAAAGAGGGAAGAGGGGTTAAAGATAGAAGAAAAGAGAGAAAGGTGGGGAGAGTGGGGGAGAGAGAGGGATGGGGATACGGGGAGTGAGAGAGAGAGTGTTATATGCAAGAGGTAAAGAGAGAAGGGGGTAGAGATGGATTGTTTTAGAGTGTGATAGGGTCAGAGAGGAAGACTGAGAGGGGGGGTAGAGAGTGGGAGTTAGACTAACAACAAGGAGAGAGAGAGAGAGAGTTGGTAGATGTAGGAGAGAAAGAGAGGAGAGATAGTGGGAGGGAGGTAAAAAGGTGAAGAGGAAGGGATAGAGAGAAAGAGAGAGAGGAGGAGACTTGGAGGGGTGGAGAGAGAGGGAAGTGGAGAGGGAAAGAGAGGGAGAGAGGAGGGAGAGAAACAGATGGATGGAGAGAGAGAGAGAGAGAGAGAGAGAGAGTCAAAGAGGGAGGATATAGAGAGGGATTCAAACATTGATTACGAATAAATAATATTGAATCCACTACAAGATTATTCTTATATTAAAATAAAAAATAAGAAACAAAATACCATAATAATCATTAAACCATGCAAAATCATTATTAAATCGTAGGTGAACAATCATATCCATAAAATATTGTTATTAAACAAGAGGTATAGGAATACTTCAGTTAGGTATTGGGTGTGGAGGGGTTAAGGTTAGAGTATAGGTTATGCATAGGCTTAGATGGATCTAGGGGGGTCTAGGTGATGGTATGCGTCTAGTTCATGGTCTAGGTCATGGTCATGTTAATATAAGTACTTCTATAAGTACTAAAATTGAATAAGAAGAAAAAACATAACACTCACCTTACAAGAGAGGATACATTTCTATGTTGCACATATCATTTATTTGTTGTGAGACCTGCCTCACATTTAGATGGACATAGAGAGAGGGAGGTACAACTAGGGGCAAGGAAAAGAAGAAAAAGGGGTAGAGAGAAAGAGGGGAAAAGAGAGAGTGAGAGTTACACTAACAACAGGGAGAGAGAGAAAGAGGTGGTAGATGTAGGAGAGAAAGAGAGGATAGATATTGAGAGGGAGGGGGAGAGATAGAGGGAGGAGGAGGGTAGAGAGAGAATGTGTGAGTGTGAGAGGAGGTAAATAGAAAGAAAGAGAGAGGCCTAGACAAGGAGTGTTTCAGTGTGTCAGAGGGAGGGAGAGGGAGACAAAAAGAGGGGGTAGAGAGTGAGAGTGAGAGGAAGTGGGGAGAGATAGTGGGGAGGGGTAGATGTATGAGAGAGAGCATAGAGATAGTGAGAGGTAGGAAGGAGGGAGTAGAGAGAGAGAGAGTGAGGCTGAGTGTAATAGGAATGGGGGAGATAGAGGGAAAGGGGGGTAGAGAGATTTAAAGAGAGAAATGGGGGGAGAGTAGAGAAGAGAGAGAGGGGGGGATACAATGAGTGAGAAATGGAGGGGGATATAGAGTGAGGAGGAGAGAGGAGTACATTAGAGTGAGAGAGGAGGGGGAGGGAGATAAGGGGAGGAGTGAAAGAGCCAAAATGAGTAAAAGAGAGATTGATAGTTAGAAAGAGAGATTGAGGGATAGGGTAGAAAGAGATTGGCATAGAGAAAAAAGGGGAGGGATGGAGAGAGATAGGAAGAGAAGAAGAGAGATCAAGAGTGATATGGAGATAGATAGAGAGGGAGGTCGAATGAGAAAGAGATAAACAGTGAGAGTGACGGTGAGAGATAGTGAGAGTGATACTAACAACATGGAGAGAGAGTCGGGGGGGGGGAGGTGGGATAGAGAGGGGGAGTATATGAGGAGGGAGGGACAAATGGGAAGATGGAGGGGGAGATAGATAGAGAGAGAGGAGAAGGGAAGGAGGGGTGGAGAGAGGTTGAGTGGCAAGGATGGAGGGAGGGAAAGAGAGGGTGAGAGGAGGGAGAGAAACAAATGGGTGGGTAGAGAGTGAGGGAGAAGTTCGAAGAGGGGGGGTATAGAGAGGGATTATCTACAAGAGTGTGAGGAATTGCTAGGTAAGGTCTAGGTATAGGTCATGATCTAAGTCTATATCCAGGTCTAGGTATAGGTATCAACATGCCTTGCCAAGTCTAGGTCAAGGCAATTTCTTTCCTTCCAATGTACCACTCTTTCTAGAGTGAGAAAGTGTGGGAGGGAGAGAGAGGAAGAGAAAGAGGGGAGATAGAGAGTGAGTGTGTTAGAGTGTGGAAGGGAGATATAGGAAGACATAGAGGGAGGATAGAAAGTGTGTGTGTGAGAATGTGGGAGGGAGAGAGTGGTAGACAAATAAGGGAGGTAGAGAGTGAGTGTGTTATATTGTGGGAGGTAGAGAGAGAGGGAGACATAGGGGAGGGTAGAAATTGTCCGTGTGTGAGTGTGGGAGGGAGAGAGAGGATTACATAGAAGGGGGATATAAAGTGTGTGTGTGAGAGTGTGAGAGGGAGAGAGAGGAATATAAAGAGGGGAGGTGGAGAGTGAGTGTGTTAGGGTCCTAACCTACACATAGGTAGAACAATATTAAAGGTCAATATTAATAAGGCCTTTCAATAAAATAGAATAAGGCAGATGTAAGAAGACCTAATAGAAGATTCCGCTTCTAAAAGGATATTCCTCTAGATGCTTCTTTTTACTATAAATAGGAGTCGAGGGTATGAGAACCCTAGCTTGTATATTATTGTAATAGAGCTCTTCTAAACTGGAGGTTACCCCCTTGAAGAGGCATGTGAACATTGCTTTTAGATTCAAAGTTCTATTTCTATTCTTATTCTTATATCAATTCAGTGTTATTGTGGTGAATGTTCTGGTTATATTTTTGTTATTCTACCATTACTAGATTTTTATTTCTATTCTGCATACATTTTATATTTGGTATATTACAAGTGGTATCAGAGCACTTTCCTCGGCGGAAAGTGTGGGTTAGTTTTTTTTTTCAGGGTAGAGATGTATTCCGATGTCTTTAGGCCACAAAGATCTGTCGTTACATACATAAACCCGCGGTTGATGGATTCATACACGCAGGAAATACAAGTGGTACTTAAGCGAAAATCTGTTGGTGACCCTTGTAACCCATGTTGGTACCCCTTTGAGTGGTAGCGCATCAGACAACACTTGTGTATGGATCGACCTAGATTACCTGAAGCCCTCTTTAGATAAACTGATTGACCACCTGACTGCTATAGTGTCACCAATACCATCACTCGGGAAGATACTATCTAGTACCTAGGTAGTCAGGTAGTACGGCTATGGGTACAATCTATCCTCCTTAGTTAGTGCCCTGAGATATTGGGCTGAGTACTACTGTTGGACCCCACACGTATATTAGAGAGCTATAGCACAGGGAAAACCATTGTCTGTAGAACCCTTGAATACCTAACCCTTGGGGATAGAAACATAAACAAATTAAAACAGACAAGATCTATTGCCATGCAACTGTGTTTAGGTTGCCAAGTAAATACACATTTCTTTCTAGTTAAGCATTTGGGCATTTCCTCTCTACAGTATTTTTCAGACCGGAGTTATACTCTGGAATTTTTTTCACCATTATTTCAAACCTATTCCATTGGATTCATCTCTTTGCCCTTATCACATTCATCCATATCATTTTTTCAAAAAAAAAAATTTACCCCACCTACCCCTTTTCAGTTCCCCCATCCTCATGGCCCATACTCATAGCCAACACTTGGAAACTCACTTCAACACCTTGCAATATGGTCTCATTGAGACCCAAAAAGAAGTGAAACAACTCAGTGCCAATGTTGCCACCATCAATACAACCATGCAGTCATCAATGGGAGAAATCAAGCAAGACCTCACCACCCAGCTTGAATCAGTCTTTTTGGCACTCTACACCAAACTGCATATCCCTACAGATAACCCTTCCTCTTCCTCACCCCCACATACTGAAGGTGACCATTCCTCTCATTCCCATACCTTGCAGAACCATCACTTTCAACGTGGCCTATGCCTTCCACAAGTGGATGTGACCAAATTTGATGGCTTAGACCCCACTAGTTGGGTAACCCAAATGGAACATTACTTCTCTTTATACAACATTATAGATGACTTGGCCAAACTTTGGTATGGTGTTCTCCATCTAGATCAAGAACGTTGGCAATGGTGGCAATGGAGAAAAAATTCACGTCAAGGGTATATTGCTTGGACACAATTTGTGGCAGAGATTTATGAATGCTTTGACATTGACATCAACCATTTGGGACGTTTGACAAAGCTGAAACAATTAGGAATAGTGGAAGACTTTATAGCTGCCTTTGAGTGCCTGGCTTTTAGAACAGAGGGCATGTCTGATGCCTTTTTTCGAGAGTGTTTTATCAGTGGCCTCAAGGATGAAATTTGGGCCCATGTCCTCATGGCTCGGCCTAAGAGTTGGGTGGAGGCTACCAAAAGAGATAAATAATCACAACAGGTTGTATCTTCTCAAAACCACAAACCCTCCTTCATCCCTCACCCTAAACCAGTAAATCCCACTACCCCCTCTACTCCACTAAAGATCCAAAAATCGACCCGGGCTGAAATGGATGAACTCCAACTCAAATGCCTTTGTTATAACTATGATGAAAAATATTTCTTGGGCCACAAGTGTAAAGAAAAAAATATTTTTATGACCATCTCTGAGGATATTTCGGATGAAGATGAAGAAACTCCCTCTATGTCTGAATCACCCGAATCCACTAACATAACCCCTCCCTCAGACCCTCCTGAAGTAGAACCAATCATTTCCCTCAATGCTCTCACTAGCTTCTCCGCTCCCCAAACCCTCAAACTAATTGGTTACATCAAGCATCAGAAGGTCATCATTCTGGTTGATAGTGGAAGCACCCATAATTTTATTCATCGCCACATTGCCCAAGAAACTCATTGAGACATCCATTCCATAAAAAATTTCCAAATCATGATTTCCATTGGTGGTTCCATAAAATGTGGAGGGCTTTGTGAAAAGGTGCATCTCCAAATTGGTGACCACCACCTGAAATCCCATATGTTTGCTATCGACATGGAAGGTTGTGACATTGTGTTGGGTGCAGACTAGCTAAGGAATTTGAGTCCCATTCTCATGGATTTTAAAGACTTAACCATGCAATTCGACCAGGAGAGCCACCAATATAAGTTCCAAGGCATCACCGCCAGTTCACCTGAGATCATTAGTGCCCATCGCATGGAAAAGCTGCTCAAAAAGGGTCATTCTAGTGTTATCACCCAACTCCATGCCATACAAGCAACAGAGACACCATTGGTACCACAAGGCCTCCAATCCATCCTTTCTAAACATCAATTGGTCTTTTCCACTCCCCAAGGCCTCCCTCCTTCATGTGGTGTTCATGATCATTCCATTCCCCTTGTACCAGGAAGCCTTCCTCCCTATATCTGTCCGTATCATCACCTCTTTTCCCAAAAAAATGAAATTGAGAAAATGGTCTAGGAACTCCTTAATATAGGTGTTATCTGCCCTAGTACGAGCCCCTATTTGTCTCCTATAGTCATGGTCCTGAAAAAAGAAGGTTTGTGGCAAATGTGTCCTGACTTCCGTGCCCTCAACAAACTTACCATCAAAGACAAATTCCCCATTCCTGTCATTGATGACCTCCTAGATGAATTGAGTGGCACCCAATTCTTCACTAAACTGGATCTTCATTCGATCTACCACCAGATACGTATGAAAGAGGCAAATATCTCCAAGACTGACTTTAGAACTCATGAGGGCCACTATGAGTTTTTGGTCATGCCCTTTGGCTTGTGTAATGCCCCCTCCACCTTCCAAAACCTCATGAATCTTGTCTTCCATCCTTTTCTCTTCCATTTTGTCTTATTTTTCTTTGATGATATCCTCATCTATAGAAAAATATAGACAAACCATCTTTCTCATGTGGATCAAGTTCTCCATCTACTCTCTCAACACCAACTTTTCCTGAAACAGTCTAAATGTGCTTTTGGCACCTCAGAAGTAGAATACTTGGGTCATCTGGTTGGAAAATATGGTGTTAGGGTGGATCCTAAAATTATTGAAGCTATGAAAGACAAGCCTCACCCAAATACTCTTAATATCTTGCGTGTATTTCTAGGCTTAACAGGGTATTATCGCAAGTTTGTTAACAATTATGGGAAGATTGCAGCACCTCTCATTGCTCTCCTAAAAAAGAACTCTTTCACTTGGACTCCAACCACTGCTCAAGCTTTTCAAACCTTGAAGATGGCCATGTGCACCACTCCAGTCCTCGCCCTTCCCGATTTCACAAAGACCTTTGAGTTGGAATGTGATGCCTCAGGGAAAGGAATTGGTGTTGTCCTTATGCAAGAGGGTCGACCTTTGGCCTTTATTAGCAAGAAACTATCTAAAATAAATCTGGGAAAATCCATCTATGAAAAGGAAATGCTAGCTATTCTGCATGCCATGGATCTATGGCATCTTTATCTATTGGGGAAATGGTTCCAAATTAAGACAGACCATCAAAGCCTCAAGTATTTTCTGGAACAACGCATTTCCTCCCCCCCCCAAAAAAATGGGTGACTAAACTCTTTGGATATGATTATGAGATCATTTATAATAAAGTCAAAGACAATGTGGTTGCGGATGGACTTTCCCAAAAATATGAAGATTAAGGATCGCTTCTTTCTCTTTCATTCATTGTAACAGATTGGCTCCAAGCCATTTACTAGGAATGGCTACAAGATCCCAAAAGTTCGCAGTTGATCCAGCAATTGCAGTCCAATGCTTTAGCTTCGCCAGGGTAATCTTGGCTCCACGAGGAACTTTGATAAAAAGGTCGTTTGTATTTAAGTAAACAATCAAAGCTTAAATCCATGGTACTTTCTGAGCTTCATGCTACTACATCCACAACAGGCTCCAAGTTCACCAAAACCTATGACAGGGTCAAACATTCCTTTTTCTGGGATGGCATGAAACGGGACATTCGTAATTTTGTATCTGAATGTGACATGTATCAACGCAACAAGGGAGAAATAGTCAAATCGTCGAGCACACTACAACAGCTCTCGATTCCACCTACTATTTGGAAGGATATCTCTATGGACTTTATTACCGGCTTACCCAAATCAGGAAATAAATCCATCATCATGGTGGTTGTTGATCTCCTTTCCAGGTATGCTCATTTCTGTGCCCTTCAACACCCGTTTATAGCATCCATGGTGGCTCAAATATTCATGGATTAGGTTTTCAAGCTTCATGGCATGCCACACTCTATTGTTTCTGATCACAACCCAACTTTCAGAATCAATTTTTGGCAAGAACTGTTCAAGATACAAGGCACATAATTGCATCTCAGCACAACTTATCATCCCTAGACTGATGGCCAAACGGAAGTTGTCAACAAGTGTTTGGAAACATATTTGAGGTTTTTTTCCTTGGAAAAGAAAAATCAGTGGGCTCAATGGTTACCCCTACATGAATGGTGGTACAACACTTCCTACCATACAACTACATGCATGAATCCTTTTGAAGCAATATATGGACAGACGCCACCTTCAGTGCTCTCATACTTACCTGGTGCCTCAAAGGTCCAGGCAATTGCAATAACACTTACAGCTCGAGAGGTTATTCTCCATACCCTCAAAGAGAATTTGATCATGGCACAAAATTGCATGAAGAAACAAGCAGATCAAGGTCGCTCTAAACGTCAATTTGCAGAAGGGGATCAGGTTTTTCTTCGACTGCAACCTTGCAAGCAAACTTCCCTCAAGGCCAAGCATTTTCAGAAGCTAGCGCCCAAATTTTATGGTCCTTATACCATTCTCAAGTGTGTGGGAGAAGTTTCCTATTAGTTAGCTTTGCCCAGCCATTCGAAGCTACATCCTGTTTTTCATGTTTCATGCTTAAAGAAGGTGATTGGAGCTAAGTGCCAAATTCAAACCAACCTTCCAGAGTTAGCTAAAGAAGGATCCATTTGGCTACAACCAGAAGTAGTTTTGGACCAGCGTGAGTGTCACCTATGTCAAATAACCATCAAGGAAGTGCTAGTCCAATGGAAAGATACAACTCCAACAGACGTCGCTTGGGAACCAACTACCATTCTGCAACAATTTCCTCATCTCAAGCCTTGAGGACAAGGTTGTTTTTAAGGGGGCAGACATGTTAGGGTCCTAACCCACACATAGGTAGAACAATATATTTGGATGTAATAAAGGTCCATATTAATAAGGCCTTTCAATAAAATAGAATAAGGCGGATGGAAGAAGACCTAATAGAAGCTTCCGCTTCTAGAAGGATCTTCCTTTAGATGCTTCTTTTTAGTATAAATAGGAGTCTAGGGTATGAGAACCCTAGCTTGGATATTATTGTAATAGAGATCTGCTCAACTGGAGGTTTCCCCCTCAAAGAGGCTCGTGAACATTGCTTTTAGATTCAAAGTGTTATTTATGTTGTTATTCTTATATCATTTTAGTGTTATTGTGGTGAATGTTCTAGTTATATTGTTGTTATTCTGCCATTACTAGCATTTTTTTTATGTTCTGCATACATTTTATATCTGGTATATTACAGAGTGTGTTAGAGAGTGGGAGGGAGAGAGGTGAAGACATAGGGGGGGGTATAAAGTGTGTGTGGGAGGAGAGAGAGAAAGGCATATAAGGACGATAGAGAGAGTGTGTGAGAGTGTGAGAGGGAGATAGAGGAATATAGAGAGGCAGGGTAGAGAGAGAGGTAAATGTAGGAGAGAGGGGTATATGCAGGCTAGATATAGGATGGATAGTGGGTGGGAGGGTGAGTGAGAGACTGTGTGAGTGTGAGAGGGGGAGAGAGAAAAATAAAGAGGAGGGTTGGAGACAAAGAGGGAGGAGAGGGGGGGAAGAGAAAGAAAAAGAGGAGGGGTAGAGACAGAGTGTGAGAGGGAGGAGAGGGAGATAGAGAGGGGAGGTAGAGAGAGGGATAATGAGAGGAAGGGAAGCAAAGAGGGAGACATAGAAGGGGGAGGGTAGAGAGAGAATGAGAGGAAGGGGGGGATACAGAGGAAGACAAATAGGGGGAATAAAGAGAGAAAGAGGGGTAGAGAGAGTGAGACTAAGACTAACAATGAGGAGAGAGAGAAAGGGTGGAAGAGAGGTGGAAGAGAGAGGAGAGTGAGGGACAAAGGGGAATAGGGATAGAGAGGGAGAGAGTAGAAGAGGGGGGAGGGGGGGCGCATATATAGAGGGATTGGGTGTGAGAGTTTGAGGCATGTCAAGGTAAGGTCTAGGTCTAGGTATTTCCATTCCTTGTGATGCCTAGGTATTTCCATGTATAGGTATTTCATGTATAGGAGTGTGAGGGAGACAAACAAGAGGGTAGAGAGGGAGATAGAGAGGGGGGGTAGATGTAGGAGAGGGAGCAGAGAGAGATAAATATGGGAATGACTTATAACAATGCATTTGCATTCCTAAAGCACGCTCACATTCCTATAACACATGTATGCTCCTAGAGAATGTGTGTGCTCCTAAGAACACGCATACATTCTTTTGAATTCAATTTTTTGGTCTGGGATTGACAAGGTGTATGCTGACTTAGTTGGATCAGATTTAGGTTCGGGATGACAAACCTAGTGGTTCGGTTTGAAAATTGATAAAAGAAAAAAACTCCATTTTTGTGAATACCCTCTATATCTATTTCTTTGACTTTATTTTTTTATAGGATAAACAATTCATTTGTTGATGAAACTATAGACATAGATAGAGTCCACTATGTAGATTTCAAATATATCATTTTTTTAAATTAATATTGTTTACTGTTTTTAATCTATTTTTGTCTTCGCGTATATCAAAATCATACAATACATACCTCTCTTATTTTTTCTATAACTTTTACTAGGCTTAACCATTTCTCAAATGAGTTAGAGGAAACTCATATATATATATATATATATATATATATATATATATATATATATATAT
>JZKD02S1673938.1:221966-249928 GCA_000966675.3 Picea glauca
CCGATATTTTTTTTTATTTTGAACACCATTTTAAATAAATTAACACTTTTAAATTGATATTTAAAATAAAATTTCATTAATAAAATGATTATTTTATAACTCATTCAATATAAAAAATTTTGAATTTTAATTTGATATAATTTCAATTTTAGATTTGAAATTATATATATATATATATTAAAAAAATAGTTTTTTCAAATAAAATCATAAAAGACATTAATATTTATATGTTACAAATATTATAAATAAATTAAAATAAACTAAATTAATAATATTCTTATTATAAAAAAAAGAAAACTTGAGAAGAGACCATCTACCTTGCTAGATCTTTGGAGAAGAAGCATGAAACTCTTATGTGCCAAAAACCTATTAATAAGATGGGCATTCGGTAGTAGGTACCATGAAGACTTGGGGTGAAGAAGATGGTACTTGCACAAGATGGGCATTGGGTAGTAGGTACCATGAAGACTTGGGGTGAAGAAGATGGTACTTGCACAAGATGACAAGAAGATAATGGTTATGAGCAAGTCGAGCAAAGAGAAATAAATTTTGTTCATAAATCTATATAGCAAGAGAATTCACTAGTTGATCCTTAATATGTGTGGCTTCAATAAATAGAATATATGTGCATGCATGAGCTTCATAAAAATAGGATTGTATTGTATAAAATACATAACAATATTTTTGCTTTAATTGACTTGGGACTGAAAAAAAATATTATCATTCTTATTTTTTATTGCTAAAATATAGGGGAAAAAAACTAATAAAAGAAAAAAAACTTATAAAAACAATAAAATAATAAAGAGTATAAATATTAAGAATTTGTTTTTATTGCTAAGATATAAGGAAAAAAAAATTAATAAAAGAAAAAAGCTTAAAGAAAGAGAGTAAAGCATATTAAGAAAATTGTTTTTGTTGCTAAGATATGAGAAAAGCACTAATAAAAAAATAAAATTTATAAAAACAATAAAATAATAAAATATAAAATATGTTGAAATTTTTTTTTAATTCAACGAAAAATAAAACATATTAAGAAATTTTTTCTTATCCTTCATTTGAAAAAATTTATTTTATTTCAAATTTAACAAGTGAATTTTTATTTTTATTTTTAACAAGTGAAATAATTTTAAACCCTTCTATAAAAGACTACAAAACTCTTGAAGAACAATAAAAACCTCAATTGATCCGTACATGCATGGTGATTCCTGGACACACTAAACCAATATACCTTTAAATTCGAGTTTAAGTAGCTAGTTCTTGTTTCTTCTAATCTTTTATGGTGGATTACATTTCCGCCAAGTGAGAAGTACGTATCATATGATAATTGGGAATTCATATGTATCTTCCTTAAATTTAAATGCATGTATTTCCATTGATTCTTAAGTAAGGTCCAACCACAACCCTTCTAATCTTTTGCCAAGTGAGAAGTACATGGTACATGTCATATGATAGTTGGGAGAAATTCATATGTATCTTCGTTTACTATGTATCTTTGTTTACTGTAATGTATGTATTTTTATTGGGTTTTTTTTGTCTTTTTTTTTGGATTTGCAAAAAGTACAAAATAATTAGTTATAAGTTATGGATGTAAATTTCAATGATATTGAACACTTATTAGTTAGGTTTACTACACATAATTAATACTTGAATGTAAATCTCTCAACATTTCACTAATCATGTATAGGGTTCTTTTAAGTTCATTGTAAAGATAACACATAGTTTGTCTTTGTTTTACACAAAATTATGTTAATGATTTTATTGGGATAAAATGAAATTGTTGTTTGTAATACCTTTGTCATAAGTCCAATTATTAAATTGTCTTTTTAAAATGTAACATATATTATAAAATGGAATCCAGAGACAATGTAAACCACCAACTCAGAGACCAAGGCGAGGAAAACTCCAACCCACCACAACCACCCAACTTAAACATCCAAATTAATGAGAGGTTTGACACATTAGGAACACTAGTAAATCAATTAAGGGGCATGAGAGAACTCAGAAGAGAGTCATTGGACACTTCTTTGGATGTCATTGTGAGGTCCATTGCAAGGGAAGTTGAATTTTATTTTTGAATATAAGGAAAGAATGTTTGAGTGTCACAACATTGGATTGGAGAGAAAGTAAGTTGGAGATTTGGGTATAAAAAACAAAATAAAAGATGTCTATTTTTATTGATTATCGATCTCAACAACGACCACCTATGACCAAAAAACACATTTGCACTGACTTGTGCATCCACCCAAAAATTAGTCAAAATTGAATGGATAGGTGGTACATGGTATTCGATAAACCTCCCTGCAATAACATGAAGGTGCCTTTATATTTTTTGTGAAAATTGTGGGATGAATTTATTTTGGGTCAACATGTCAACTAAATCGACATTAGTGACTTCCATGGGGAGGGTCGAGGGTTCACACAACACCAAAAGCATGCTAGGTGTGATCCCATGTTAGGTCCTCATCCCTCCCATCGAAGGCTCGACCCCCCTGCTCAACATACTCCTTTTGTAGAGAGATTATAGTAGGTATAGTTAGCTATATCATAATTGAATAAGAGAATAGTGCAACATGGTAGCTTTCTTGCACTATCTCGACAGAAGGTTCCTATTGGTGACATTGATAGAGGCGTGATAGTTTCACCCCATACAACATAGTGGAGTGAGGAGAGGGAACATGGACATAGTAGTCGTCCATTTGAACCTCACAGATGTTCTAGTTGTGGGTAGACCTGTTATGGGCCTATGGAAGCTAGTCGACAACAGAGCTTCATGGAGGAGGTTGGTATCTTAACCATATCTATGTTCTTCATCATTATATATTTATATCATTATATTGTTATGTTGTTTTGCATTTGTTACATCCATGTAGTAGATTATTTATGCCCATGGATGCATCAATGCATGTATACACCATTGATGTAGCAGTAGAGAAAGCCTGTTCATTTGGTGGCATACCCCATACACATGTATGTGTCACATTTGATAAATTGACCATGGTCATTTCTTTATGTTATGGCATCCTCTAATTTTTAATGTTCATGTGTTTCTATAGGTTGTGGGACTAGATGATGTCGAGGAATGTCCATCTTGGATAGACAAGTCACATGCTTCACAGGTATCATGGGTAGAGTTAAATATAATTTAAATATCAGATTTGTTGTATTTGTGTTATTGAATTTTATTATTTGGTACTAACAGTTCAATATTATTAATATGTATGCAGGTTGTTGACATATTCGCTAGTAATATTACTAGTCCATTCCTTGGGCACTTGGCCCCTACTCATGGATTACCTTACTCTATGCCAAGGGATTTTCCATCACTTGTATAGCATGTGGGGGTCCATTTCCGCCCACCCCAAACATCTTTATTATTTGGGTCCATTTTCGCCCACCCCAAAAATCTTTATTATTTGGGTGCATCCTTAGTGGATGCACCCACATGCGCCCCATCCACACCACCTTTTCCATTGCACCCATCCATAGTGGATGCACTCGTATGTCACCTACCCCCACCACCATTTCCATTTTCCCCATCCACTGAGGCTACCATAGTAGAGGTTTCTTCATCGCAGGTTGTATAGTCGAGTACTCCACCTGCCAATGACTCTCCACTGAGGCCTGATATATTAACAATGATATAATGTGTTTTATGATAACTTTTTATGTATCATGATTTTTTTTTTTTGCATATTTGTTTAATTTTGATGTTTTGATCCTTGTAACTGACACGGGGTGGCACTATTAAGTAATTAGGGTGGTGGAGGAGGGTAACACCCTCACGATTGTCATCCCCATATGCAATGAGTTTCCTTATGTTAAATTACAAAGTATCATTTTTTAAGTCTTTTAATTCATTATGGAAGAAAAACTTATAATAATGGTTTTTCTTTGTGCAATCTCTAGAGCGACAAAGAATGCCCAAGCCCAAATTCACTCAACGTGCTTCTTCAAGTAAGAGAAGAAATATAGATTTCTAGGATACTCCCAAGGTTGGAGAGGGTGGTAGTGAGACTAGGAATGACGATATAGAGAAATAGATGGTAGATGTAGGAGAGAAAGAGAGGAGAGATAATGAGAGGGAGGGAGGATGGGGGTAGAGAGATAATGTGTAAGTGTGAGAGGGGGGTAGAGAAAGAAAGAGAGGGGGAATGGAACAAGAGTGTTTGAGTGTGTGAGAGGGAGGGAGAAGAGGTAGAGAGAGAGACAATGAGAGGAAGGGGGGGGGGAGAAGAAGGGAATGAGGTAGAAAAATTTAAAGAGACAAAGGGGGGACAAGTGAGGGAGAGAGAGGAAGTGGGATACAAAGTGAGGGGGAGAGAGGGGTAGATGTAAGAGAGAGAGAGAGAGGGAAGAGATAGTGGGAGGGAGGGTCAAAAAAAGAGAGGGAGGAGAGGGTAGAGAGAGAGAGACTATGTCTAAGAGGAAGGGGAAGATAGAGGGAAGGGAGGGTAGAGAGGTATAAAGAGAGAAATGATGGGATATTAGAGGAGATAGAGGGAGGGGGATACAATGAGCGAGAAATTGAGGAGGATACAGAGTGAGGGAGAGAGAAGAGTACATGAAAGTGAGAGAGAGTGGGAAAGGGAGATAAGGGGAGGGAGGGAAAGATCCAACATGAGTAGAGGAGAGATTGAGAGTGATATGAAGACATAAAGAGATAGGGTAGAGAGAGAGGGAGGAGAGAAAGAAGGGGAGGGAGGTGTTGAGCACTCAAAACACCCTAAATTTTTTTGTGAATTTTTTCATTTGGGTACCACTTTGTATTTTTTGAATAGATTCCGTTGTGTAGGGATCAATGGGGTTTTTCTGTTGGTTTTTTTATAATTGATCACATTTGGTTTGTTTTGGAGTTGTTGAACATATTTATTTTTTATAAGAAGACATGGAATTTAGACTAAGTGTACACAGCTTAAAATTTGTGCCACATGCCCATCATTGACATCAGCAAAATATGAAAGAAAAAATTCTCATATAACAACAATAATCGCTAATCGTCGATCACCGATGTACCGTCGGCATCGTAAAAATGGGATAAAGGGCATGTCGATCACTGATTCTGACCTGCAGAATTTTTTTCTAAAAATCATCGATGTACCATCGACATCAGCAAAATTCTAAAGGTAAATAGTCAACGTAGGTGAAAACAATCATCGATCACCTATTCCCAATATATCGTCGGCATCGACGAAGAGGGAGAAAGAGAATGGTAACATGTGTCAAAATAAAATCACCGATGTAAAAAATAAATGCTCTTCCCACCCAAGGGGTCAAATCAACCTCCATGTATTTTTCCACATAAACAATCAATATTGATCTGGTATTTCACACATCATATTTTGATGTCCCCCATGTCATATCTATATTTCCACGTCATCACCTCCATGTTAGTACCATGGGGAAATTTTGGGTCAGCATTAGAACTTTTTCCTAGAAGCGCCAATGAAATAACGTCAAAGACAATCTGCCAACATCGATACACTCATTAACTATCGGTTGATGGCTATAACACTGAACTCTTGGTTTTAGTTCAAAACTTTACCCACTAATGCTGAAAACCTTGGTCGATCTACGATCTTGCTTATCCCCGATATCGATCATACTAGCTTCTTGTAAATACGAAAAGGCTTGGTAATTCGATGGGACACCTCTAAATGAGATGAGACATAAGTTTACACTTTGATTAAAAAAAATAAAAATTGTGCAACCTACACCACTATCCCATGTGTTGACCAACCGTTGAAATTTGAATTCGCCAATTAACTATGAAATAATTTGCTCGTGCACCGCCAACTGGCATTGCATTTAATCCTAAGCATGGTGTAGATTCTATGGTAGTTTTTGTAGACCACATTTACACTACTAAATTTAAGACTTGACACGACAAGGTAAGTATTCTTTATGTCTAAATTTGCAAGGTTTATGCCCAAACATGGTACCTTTTTTGCAAATCACTTATCTCTCGAAGCATACGAAGAAGAGAGAGAAAGCATCGAGGAGGTTACAACCCACTCTCTAATTTTGATTGCCAATAAAAATAGGTTAATATCTTGCAAGGAAGAGGAAAATTCCTCCAAGAAATCCAATGACCAGGTGCTCACCAAGAACGCCCAAAATTAAAGAACCGAAGGTTAATGAAGAGTCTACACTAGGCACTACAAGGGAGATTCATTTTTTCTCAAAGACAAAATCAGTTATCCACACTTCTACCAAAAATAAGTTTATCCAACCTCCAACGTTCGATGACATAGAGGCAAGCAATGGATATAAAGTAATTCTCCCACATTGGGGGGATCTTTTTAACAAAATCAATCAGGAATATTACCCAGAGTTTACACCTCACAGTGACCGACTTTTCCCAAACATTAGGCGATCATATATGCATACGGTAGCCTGTTGGACCCCATTTTTGCACTACATCGAAACCCTAGTATGGATAATTGAACACACAGATGAGTTGAATTGCATAGTCAATAATGAAGAGGGTGAATGTGTTGGTGTTTTTCTTCCAGTAGAGGTCCAAAAATACTACAAGCTTAGAGACCCAGAGGGAAGGATAAATAAAAAATTTATGAGTTCCATGACACCAACAGGTTACTGTCCTCATGGTGGAAAGAAGAAAATAAGTTCAAAAATAGGAGAAATGACTGGTAAAACATGATAAACCTCAGAGAGCCTTATATTTATTTAATGGCTTTAATATGTCGATTGTATGAGAAAAAATATTGCTCAAAGTTTTCAGAAGCGTGGATTCCTTTGGCCTATAACGTGGTACTCTCTGGGAGTAGTTTCAATTGGGGATCCATCATTTCCAAACAACTAAGCACCAACATCCTACAGGCCCAGATAACAAAGGATGGAGAAACACCAGTTTTCCACATGGCATCATACCTATTGGACGTAATCTATGCAAGAAACATTTTTGCAGCTATGAATTTTATTGGCATGTATATAAGTTACTCGTGCATGTTTATTTCATCATTTTATGGGAAAATAGATACAATATTTTTTATGCCCTTATATGTGATGAGTTCATAGCCCGAGGTCACTTCATTATATTTAGAAAATAATTGCCAAGGCTTTTAGCGGGAGCCAAAAAGATGATTTTCTTAGTAGGCCACTATTATTTCTAAGAAACAAGCACTTATATCAGAGTGTTCAGGGCTACTAGCGCACCACACCTACTCCCCGTTCATGTCTCAGACTGTCTCATTTTGGGAGAAATTTGTTACCAGACCATTCTGCAAGGCTATAATGCCTCTCTGGTAAAAGACAAGAAGAGGGCATTCATACCCCATGGAACATCTCTATATGGCAGGAAGCCTAGGCAACACTCTGTCCTGGGGATATCAACAGAGTACTGAACTAGTAGATGAAGTCTTCTATATACAATAAATTTATTATGACAGTAAAAGGAAAGTTGTTATGAGAAGAACGATAAAGAAAAGGAATCTCACGCTCGATAGCACACTTCTCATAACCACAGAGGAAACATTGTTTGACATAGAAAATGCTAAGATGACTAAGCTAATTGGAGAAGGTATGGACATAAACAATGGCACTTTAGACATGGAAAAAAAGGATGACAGGGAGGTAGCCTCCATGAAGAAATAATTGGAGTATCTGGTACATCAAGTGAATTATTACCAAAATTAAACATAGGAAGTGGTACTCTTGAAATGTGAGTTCCGGTATATGTATGCATAATTAAAAAGGGATAGAGAAATATTCACCACTCGCATAATGGATTTCCAAGAATACACCATCATGGGGTTGGAAACCTGTAAAGATAGACAACAATGGTATGAGAAGGCACATCAAGACTTAGAGAGGTTAGACTACATCAACGAAGTATAGAAGGGTCGAGATACAAAAGAACATGGTATCTGAGTGATAATGGACAACAACATCACCCGAATAAGGAAGGAAGTTGAATACTGGGTAAGCATTTTCCAGGAACCCCAACATAAAATGTAGAAGAGATGGGAAGAATGTGAGAACATTTGGGAGAAAATCAATCAGGAAATGAGGAATACCGACTTGCCATAAATTGGTCCACTCAAAGATTTCTTCGATCTACGCGACATAGTTAAGCGGCATGCAGAGAAATACCAAGTGTATGAAGTAGAGATTTTGTAGGTTTCAAGCATGATCCTGGGTCAAGTGAAGACATTCATGGAGCCTCTAATTAAATCTCTTGCATTCTTACAACTCTTGAGTGTCAAACTAATCAAGTACAAGGAATGAACAATTGATATGAAGGAGGTCATCTCTGCTCCGATGGATCAACATAGGTTCCCATATGAAAATAAATGTGAATATATCTTCTGCAGATGGTTATAATATGAGAGGAACAATCCACTTTAGTAAACCACCAAATGATCAAAAGAGGAGAAAAATAAAACAGATAGATAAAGTCTTTTGTGTGGCATTTTCTTAATTGAACACAAATCTAATAATTATTTTTAGTTTAGTTATTTTTTATGAATAGGGGAATCGACCTTGTGTCAAAGGTCGATGGTTTAGGAGAGAAAGAATTTTTCTGAAATTTTGTAAGAGAACTATTTCTGTGCAAGTTATTTTAATTAACAAGTTTTGTTTTGAACCAAAGACACTTCTTTCATCTGAGGCGTGAATTTGATTGGAACGAGAGGAACTATCTCTGTCTTCAGATTCAATATTTGTTGTTGTGTTAAGTAATATTTGATGTATTTGTTATTTAAAGTTATCTTATAATTATGCAACAGTTCTTTTATTCTAGTTGATGAATAGAAATCGATTGTGTTAGCCTGTGATTTATAATAGAGCATTGGAAATTAATTTTTCTTGCGTTAACTTATTGTCACGTATAAATTTTCTTTCCATAAGTGTTATCTTAGACAATTTTGAATGTCTACTAATCAAAATGGTTTTAATTCTAGTTTTAATTAGCTTAGATCTTCTTTGTCTACATGCTAAGGTATAATCTTATCCTGCAACCCAACCTCCCCCCAACAAATAATTATCTTCCCTCTATCATCTAGTTTAAATATCTATATTTATTTTTCTATAAACACTAGAAAAGAACCAAAAAGAGAACCACATATCTTGATGAAAGGTTTAACAAAAAATACACATCTTTCAATCATGATTAAATCCCATCAATAATCCCATCCAGATCACGAATCTGGAGAACCTTATCACTCATCAAACACTTACGAGTCTAATTGATCCACTTAAGCGGGTTTGGTTCTTGTTGTTGAGTTAAAGGGATCTCAGTCCCCTCAACAGAATTGGTGCTAGAAGGAGGGCCCGAACGAATGCATGGCTAATGATATTTCTGATAATATATTTCGCAAAGCCTATAGATTCAAAACAACTCACATGCATGGATATACATTCTCAAGAAAACCCACATAGAAGAAATACTCATGATACGAGTAACTCACCTCAACATGAAGAGGAAGAACACTTGTACCCTGAAATACCTTACGCTCTTCATCAGGAAGAGTTAAATAAGTTCAAGAGAATCACTAGAGCTTATGCCTGACATATCATAGCATTACCTTTAGCTCGTTTACTTCCTCGAAGAAAAAAAATGACAATACCAGTTGTTGACACCCCTGACCAAGTATTTTTTCACACGGTAGAAGACCTGATATATTTTTCCCTCACGGAGATCAAACAACCCCTTAATCTGATACACGAAATGCCTTCCGGTAATTACTCTGAACCTGACAATTTTGAAACTAAATAGGAAGGGTCTTACTCAGATCGTTGAGGTTTTGAATCATAATACATGGAGGATAATAACTATAACAATGGTGAAAGGGGAGATCAACCTAAAAATGGCCAACCATGGTTGGCAAGAGATGCTCTGGAAATTCCAGGATGGATGCATAACCTACCCAGACATCCAGAACAATTCCTTCCTAAATTTGACCCTGAAACATTTGGATTGCCTAAGGATCATATTAACAAGTTCATATTAGTTATAAGGTTGATGAATGTGCAACACGAAGATGTAGTGTGCCAAATTTTTCCTTATACCTTTGAAAATTTAGCCTCGACTTGGTATTTCAACCTATCAGTTGGTTCCATAACTAGTTGGACAAAGTTTTAAAATGATTTCTTGGATAAATTTGCTGAAGAAACTGCCATAGGAGATTTAATGGATGAACTTTTCACCGCCACTATGAGTCCAAAAGAAAATGTTAAATATTGCAACCAAAGGTTCACCACCATTTTGAACAAATTCCAACCCGAGGCTAAACCTAGCCATGAGTTGAAAATTGAAGTATATGTTAATGCTCTCCCAACTTCTATTTCCATCTTCATAGAAAGGGTTGCCAAACATACTCTAGCCGAAAATTTTGAAGAAGATAAAATGATTGAATTCAAAATGAAAGGATACAAAGAAGGTAATATCTCGCTAATAAAAAAGGAAACCCAACCTCTACCTAAGAGAGGACTTTTGTTGACAAGACCCTCAGGAAAACAAATAGAACAAGGTCCTGAGAAAGAAGGAGGGGATCTATAAGACCTGCAATGGATGATAAAAAACCTCTCCAACAATATCGTAGATATGAAAAGGAGTTTTGGGGAAGGAAACCAAAATCAAAGACCTTATAAAACCTTTTTTTAAATAAAACCACCCTTCAAAGCTATATAACCTCCCCTAACTAACCTAAACGTTGACTTAGGGAACATAACATCTGACTCTTTCTGTAAATATCACCAAGAAAAACATTCATAAGGGATTTCCCTCAATGGTTGCATGCTATGAATCTAATGGCTAATGGATTCCTAGACAAATGTTCTCTAACTGAACAACCCAGTAGCTCAGCAATAAATATCGTCGATCAAGAAAGTCAAGATCCACCATAAGAGATAACCATGTTGTTATGGGATTCCAACTACTCGATGCCTTTCAACGACATCGTTGAAGTGCAAGGACCTCTCATTGAAGTTATAGTTGTATACATGCAAGGTAAAAGTAAATCGATCCAAAGTAACCCCACCACTACTCACTTATCTAAAGGGAACCCACCGACTGATCACCCCAAACCGTTATTTTCTCTCCAAAGAAACCCTAGAAACATACAAACATGGGAAGCTTCTAGGCTATACTAAAATGTGGTAGAATACTTGAAGAAGATGAAGGCTAATGTGTCCTTCATGGACATGTGTAGGATCCCTCAATAATTTTTTTTATTTTTTACAGGCCTTAAAATTAATAAATACCCTATAACAAGCATTGATCAAAGTGAGGTCCCATATCCCACATATTTAACAAATAAGCCAAGTATGAATTCATTTTATTTATACAAAAGATGAAGGCCTTTTGTTCCTCCTTTCCTTTTGACATTTGAGGTTTTTAACATAAATATACATGATTTCCTAGTCAATTCAGGGGCATCTTCAAATGTTATAACATTGATAATCTACAAAAAATTGAAAGAAACCCCACTCAAAAGTGATAAACATGTTATAAAACTAGATATGAATCAAGTAAGGGTCATTGGAGAGCTGAAGGATGCCATGATCATAATTTCTACAAACCCAAAGTTTGTTTAGGTAATTGACATAATCGTGGTAGACATCCCAGAGGCCTATGTAATGCTACTTAGCCGAGACTGGTCATAGAAATTGAATGGATACTTTAGTACCAACTGGGATCACCTTTGGTTTCCATTGAAAGGACATAGAAACATGATCAGGATTGAAAGAGAAAGATATCTCAAACACACCGTCATTGATTTATAGACCCCAAATGAGCCCTTTTCGACATAGTTCCCTGTGTTAGGAAAATACTCTTGTGATTTTGATTTTGGTAATTTTTCCCCTCACATGTTTGACATAGATCCCACAAAAAAATATGAAATGATTTTTCAAATAGACTTACTAGCAATCGCAAAAGAAAGAATCCTCTATCAGGATTCTCTGATAGGAGTAGCAGACAAGGAGGTTGTAAGTGAAAACATAGCTAAACATGAAGAATTTAGTAAATTCCCCCAACAAATTTGGACAATGTACTTTGATGGTTCGAAATCATAAGAGGGGTCGGAAGCATGATGTATCCTCATTGACCCAAAGGGGAAATAAAACTTCTTATCCTGTAGATTGGAATTCCAATGCACCAATAACACTGTTTAGTATGAAGCTCTGGTCTAGGGACTAAAGAAAGCCATCGACTTAAACATCAAGGAATTGAAAGTTTTTGGAGACTCTGAAATGATTGTTGGGAAAGTGAAGAATATTATCCATTGAAAATCACCTTAGTTAAGAAATTACCAACAAGAGGTGCACAGACTAATAGCCAATTTTCAGGCCTTCAACATTACCACTATTCCCAGGATGAAAAATAACCTAGTTGATGCTCTGGCCATTGCGGCCTCAATATTATCTCCTCTAAAAGACTATGAAGCATCAAGGTTCACAGTGGAACTTCTCTACAAACCTTCGGTACCTAATAACATTTCTAATTGGAAATTCTTTGAAGGGGATGAACAGATTGTAAATTTCCTGAATACTCGAGAGAATTTTAAGGATTTGGCCATTGATGATGAAATATTCCAAGAACTACTCACATAATCAAATATCCATGAAAAAAAGAAGGAAATAGATCACTCTGATGATAAACCAAAGTTCCACACGATACCAATAGGAATGGCCAATGTGGAGAACCTTTTTGATCTAAGGGAAAGATTTAGAGGGCCAAAGAATGAAAAAACATGGAGCTCATTTCCTATATACGAAACTATAAACCTAGGAACCCCTGAGAACCCAAAGAATGTCAATTTGCGTAAGACAGTGTCCAAAGAAGACAAGAAATATTATCTCAAATTGTTTAAAGAATATCAAGATGTCTTTGCTTGGTCCTACCGAGAATTGAAAACTTATGATACTGACATTATCCAACACACAATACTGCTAAAGTTTGGAGTATAACCATTCCAACAAAATCTTAGGAGGTACCACCCATCTCTAGAACCTCTAATGTATCAAGACCTGGAAAAATTATTAGATGCAAAGATTATCTTTCAGGTAAGACACTTTGCCTAGGTGGCCAATCTGGTGCCTGTAGAAAGAATTCTGGGCAGATCCTTTGTGTGTGGATTTTAGAAATCTTAACAGAGCATCATAAAAAGATAACTATCCATTCCCACCCATGGAACAATTCCTATAGACAATATCCGTCTCTTAAACTTTTTCCCTCCTAGACAGTTTCTCGAGATATAACCATGTTCTGGTTTCAGAAGATGATCCATTAAAAACTACTTTCTAAACCAATTGGGGAACCTTTTCTTATAAACGCATTACCTTCAGGCTAATTAACATAGGCGTGACCTTCCAAAGGGCCATGAATGTAGATTTCCAGGGATTGATTAACAATTGTTTGGTAGTCTATTTAGATTACATAACAATATACTCAAAAAATATGGAAGACCACATTTAAAATTTGACTCAGATATTTGAAAATTGTAGGAAATATGGAATATCTTTGAACCCTAAGAAAACTATTTTTGGTGTAGAGAAAGGAAAATTATTAGGTATTATCATATCTCAAGGAAGAATTAACATCGACTCTGAGTGGATAAAAGAAATATCTCAACTCCCCTTGCCGCACAATAAACAATCCATGCAATCCTTCTTTGGGAAAATCAACTTTGTGAGGAAATTTACTCCCAACTTCACTGAAACTATTAAACCTTTACAAAAAATGATTCATAAATATGCATAGTTTAAATGGGATGAAGAAAGGAAAGGAGCTTTCAACAAAATCAAAACTGCAATATGCCAAGCACCAATGCTACAAAGCCCTGATTTCAAAAACATTTTTTGCCTTTATACCATTGTTTCTGACCAATCCTTGGCCACAGTACTTACCTAGAAGGATGATGAAAATAATGAGGCACCGATATAATTTATGAGCACTAACCTTCAAGGAGTTGAACTAAAATATCCGGCTATAGACAAAAAATATTACGTGGTTTATAAACTTGTCAAACATTTCAGATCTTATATCCTGGAAAATCACACTAAAGTCATTGTGCCTCACCCTGTGGTCAGATCTCTATTTATCCAACAATAGATGGGAGAAAAAAGGGGAAATTTGATGACATTCATTAAGGAATTTGATCTAGACATAAAACCTGCCAAAATAGTCAAAGGGTCAAGGATTGTGTAAACTGGATGTTGAGGCCCAAGATCTGATCAATGTAGAATACTTTGGTTGGGAAAATGAGTTGTCATTATGGTGCAATGAAGCCTTATACGTACCTCCCAAGAAAGAATCCTATTATGGAAACTTGTATTATCTCCTGCATCATGGAACTTGTCCTCAAAACCTAAACCCTAGACAAAGGAGATCCCTCAAGTTAAAATATTCTTAATATCGCCTCATAAATTCAGTGCTTTTTCGCATAAATTATGATGGAGTGCTCCTTCGATGTCTCAAACACAATGATGTAGAAAGAGTACTGAGAGAGATCCATGACAGTCCAGTGGGTGGAAATTTTACAGGAGAAACCACGACTCACAAAATATTAAGGGATGGTTATTATGGGCCTACTATGTTCAGGGATTCTCATGCATATGCCAAGAAATGTAAATATTTTGAAGTAAGCACGGGTAGAGAAAAGAGGGAAGTCGTTCAACTCCATCCAGTGACCATATCTGGACCATTTGAACAATGGGGAATAAACGTCATAGGATAAATTACTCCCAATTCTTAGAAACAAAATAAATATATCTTGACTGCCAAAAATTATTTTACGATATGGACGGAAGTTATCCCTCTCATGCACGTTAATGAAAAGGTAGTAATACAATTTTTAGAAAAACAACTGATAACAAGGTCTAGATTTCCCTATGTTCTCGTTTTCTACAATGATGCCTAATTTTTTTCCACACTCTTGAAAGAATCATCAGTTGATAAGGGAATCATAATAAAGTATTCTTAAAACTACTATCCACAAGAGAATGGGATGGTAGAGTCAACTAATAAAAACCTCGTGAGAATTTAAAAAAAAAGTAGTTGTTGAAAATTAGAGAAATTGGCATAATTTGCTTCATAATTCCCTATGGGTCGATAGAGTAACGCCTAAAGAAGCCATAGGAAACTATGTGTACTTTCCGGTATATGGGAAAGAATCCATTCTTCCAAACAGATTGTATCTTCCATCTTTACAACGTTCCCAAGCATCAAGAGGTTAGACCACATCCGCTTTACAACAAAGGATTGATACCCTTTTCATGATGGATGAAGAAAGAGAGAAGGATAAACTTAACTTTACTTCTCATTAGCAGGTAGTTAAAATATGGTTCAACAAACATAATGCCAAAGAAAAACATTTATAGGTAGGATACCTAGTCTTGAAGTGGGATAAAGAAAATGAGATGAAAGGAAAACACTCAAAGTTCCAAAATCTATGGCTCAGACCTTTTTTCAGGTGGTCGAGAAGATTGGAGTAGGAGCATACTAGTTGCAAAATATCAGGGTGGAATTTGACACCCTCCTGGTGAATGGTTTGGACTTAAAAAAATACTTCTCCTAAAAAAATATATATGTCTTTTGATGCTTTGTTTGAGTTTATGTTTTCTTTTTTAGCATACATTTTGATCAAGGTAAGTGTGTGGGTTTAGGGAAGGTCATTTTTGAACCCCCCCTTTTTTTGCTTGTTATATTCTTTTAATTAAGTTGTGTTTCATAAAGAAATGGTTGACTTTGATAAATACGTTGAAGCAGACTTTGCACCTGACCTACACTTACATGCAAAATTAGAGATGCTAGGCAAACACAAATTTCTAAAATCAATTTTTTTTTTCTTTGTAAGCATACTTCCTAGGAAGGCAATGAAACATCTACCTAGTGGCTTGGTAAAGCTCAAAGTAAAGATGGTTAGGTGAAAAGAATCACATGTACCTCTAAGACAGAGCCAGGAAGATCTCCACCTTAACACTTTCACCTTGTCAAAAACAAATATCCTCCTCTCTGAGCTTCTCTAGGTATTTATGCCAGAAAAAGATGATCCATAAAAAGAGTGTAAAGTCCGAGAGAGTATGCAGATAACTCCATCGGGGCTATGGATTCTCACTGGCAGTGGAGCAAGTTATGTGATGTCGGGATGACTCCATCGAGGCTATGGACACTCATTGGCATCAAAGAAACACTGTAAGAAATAAATGATAGCTAAATGGCCTCATGCCAATGGATGCCCCACCCGACTCTTGTCTAGAAAGGACATGGATTGAGGTTAAAATAAAAGCGGGTGGAAAAGTTAAACCCCATAGGTAGATCCAGATTTCCAAACCCACGAAATTGCTTACACATTGATATAAAAGGTTCTGTTGAAAAGGAATAGAATAAATCTATATGGTTTCTCAACCAATTTTTAGAGGCTAAACACGAGGGAAGGAGCAAAGATTCTATTTTCACTATGAGAATCACCATTTGTTGAGTACTCAACATAACTTAAAAGTTTTTGTGAATTTTTTGTTTTGGGTACCACTTTGTCTTTTCTGAATAGAATCAGTTATGTAGGGATCAATGGGTTTTTTCTATTCTTTTTTTTTTTTTTTTTATCATCGATCACATTCGGTTTGGTTTGGAGTTGTTGAACATAATGATTTTTTCTAAGTAGAGCTGGTATTTAGACTAGGTGTACACAACTTAAAATTTGAGCCACGCGCCCATCAACGGCATCAAAGAAATCCAAAAGGAAAAATGCCCATATAACAATGATAATCATCAATCATCGATTGTCGATGTATCGTCGGCATCAGAAAAATGGGAGAAAGGGCGCGTCAATCAGTGATTCTAGCCTGTGAAATGTTTTTCTAAAAATCTCTGATGTACCATCAGCATCGACAAAATTTGAAAGGTAAGTCATCAACATAGGCAACAACAATCGTTGATCACTGATAGGGGATATATCATCGCGATCGATGAAGAGAGAGAAAGGGAATGATAACATGTGTCAAAAGAAAATCATAGACGCTGAAAAGAAACAGTCCTCACACCCAAGGGTTCAAATCAACCACCACAATTTTTTCTACGTAAATAGTTTGTATTGCTCAGGTATTTCACACGTCATATTTTGATGTCCCCTATTTCATATCTATATTTCCATGTCATCACCTCCACGTTAGCACCATGGGGCAATTTTGGGTCGGCATCAAAATTTTTTCCTAGAGGCACCAATGAAATAACGTCAAACACAATCCATCGATGTCGATAAACTAATCAACTATCAACTGCTTGCTACAAAATTGAACTCCTGGTTTTAGTTTGAACCTTTACCGGCTAACGCAAACAACCCTAGTCAATCTGGGATTCTACTTATCCACGATACCGATCATACTAGTTTCTTGTAAATATGAAAAGGCTTGGTAATTCGATGGGACACCTCCAGATGAGATGAGACAGAATTTTTTGATTTGATAAACAAATTAAATTCCCGTGAAACCTACTCCATTATCTCGGGCATTGAGCAACCGTTGAAATTTGAATTCACCGATGAACTACGAAATAATATGCTCCTACGTCGTCATACGACATTGCATTTAATCCTAAGCATGGTGTGGATTATGTGGTAAATTGTGCAGACTTCATTTACTCTCCTGAATTTAAGACTTGACGTGACAAGGTAAGTATTCTTTATGTTTAAATTTGCAAGGTTTATACCCAAAGATGGTACTGTATTCACAAATAACTTATCTCCCGAAGAAGACAAAGAAGTGAGATAAATCATCGAGGAGGTTACAACCCACTCTATGACTTTGATTTGTAGTAAGACCAGGTTATTCTCTTGCAAGGAAGAAGAAAATGCCTCCAAGAAATACAACAACCAGGCGCTCACCAAGAACGACCAAAATGAAAGAACCAGAGTTCAACGAAGGGTCTACACCAGTCACTACAAGTGAGCTTGATTTTTTCCCACAGAAATAATCAGTTATCCGCACTTCTACCAAAAAGCAGTTTACCCAACCTCTGACGTTCACTGAGATAGAGGAAATAACTGGATCTAAATTAATGCTCCCACATTGGCGAGATATTTTTAACAAAATCAATCAGGAAGATTACCCATATTTTACACCTTGCAGCGACCCAGATGTCAGGATATTGGATGACCAGGTTTTCCCAAACATTAGGCGATCATATCTACATATGGTGGCATGTGATACCCTAGTTTTTCCTTGCATTGAAACCATATGATGGATAATTGAACACACAGATTTGATGTAATGCATAGTAAATAATGAAGAGGGAGAATGTATTGGTGTTTTTCTTCTAGTAGAGGTCCAAAAATACTACAAGCTCAGAGACCTAGAGGAAAGGCTAAATACATAATTTGTGGTCATATTTTATGATTTCCATGACATGATTAGGTTACTAGCCTCATGGTGGAAAGAATACAAGAAGTTCAAAAATAGGAGCAACGACTGGTGCAGGATGGTAAACCTCAGAGATATTTGTATTTATTTAATGGCTTTAATATGTCGATTGTATGGGGAAAAATATTGCTCAAAGTTTTTAGAAGCATAGATTCCCTTGGCATATACCGTGGAAATCGCTGGGAGTAGTTTCAATTGCGAAGCCATCATTTCCAAACAGTTGAGCACCAACATCATACATTCCCATACACCAAAGGATGGAGAAACACCAATTTTCCACACGGCATCGTACTTGTTGGACGTAATCTGGGAAAGAAACATTTTTGTAGGTATGAATTTAAGCTATCATGTTGTTGATACAAGATATTTTACACCCTGATATGTGATGCGTTCATATCCCAAGTGAACTTCATTATATTTAGAAAATAATTCCCAAGGCTTTCAGCGGCAGCCAAAAAGATGATTTCCAAAGTGGGACACTAGTATTTTGAGGAAACAATCACTCATTTCAGAGTGTTCAGGGCTAGTGGTGCACCGCACCTACTCCTTGTTCATGTCCTGAACTGTCTCATTTTGGGAGAAATTTGTTACTAGACCATTCTACAAGGCTATAGTGCCTCTTTGGTAAAATACAAGAAAAGGGAATTCATACCCCATGGTTTTCATATCGGGTTTTACATGGTAAAATACACTACACAGGGGAAACAAGAGGAATTGAATCAACTTGAGTATCAATTCCCCACAAGCTATTTTCGTAAGGATGATCCAAAAGGCCTGGTAATCCAGCACATGTCGTAGGTATCCCCATATTGGCCATATTATCATGATATCTTTGAAGATGAGATCTTTACCGAGGGCACCCAGGACTGGGAGGAGGTGATCCATAGAAGGGCTAACCCCAATATGACGGAATTCAAAGTAATGATTATGGATGAGCAGGTTGAGACAATAGAGAAGACAACTCAAGAATCTGTCATAGTAAGAGAATAAAACCAAGCAACAGAAGCGACAGAGGCACAAAGAAGGGGGATATTGTTACTAGAAGAATTCGAAAGAGATATTGCAAGTTTAGGGGAAGAGCCCTTAATCAATCCTTTGATAGGATCTTTCAGAATCACCCCTGTAGGTATAAACAAGGAGGAAGAACTAAATAATTCAAATGCAATCCCACCAAAATAAAGTGCTTACCATGAAAACACCAATGCCATTTCACCGCAGGAAGGATCTGCGGTGACTACTTCATCTCAGCGAAGCTCAACAAGAGTATCAAGTGGGATGGGTATTCCTACTATCCTCATAGATTTAATCACCATATATGACGATGAGGAAGGTTTAGAAGCTTCGCCCATAACCCTGTTACTAATCACACAAGAGGAGGAACGAGGGGAAACATCTACTCCAACTTGCAATTTTTTTATCCCATATCGTCAGGAAGGTGACCATGAGGCTAAGAATAATCTTGAAACTATTTTTCCCAATCATCCGGGAACACAACCTCAGGGAGACAACTCTAATAATGACTTGGATACAGGTGAACAAGAAAAAAGAATAGGGGAGCCAAAAAATTCCATCTCAACAGACGAAATCCTAGCTAATGTTGATCCTTCGCCTACTTGCCTAGCTAGGACAAAGACTTCGTTAGCCAACAGGGACCAGAAGAATGCCAAATCACCAAAGCATACATGAACTTCTCCTTATAAGTAATTAAATGAACCTTCCATGGAACATCTCTATATGGTAGGAAGCCTAGGAAGCACTCTGTCCTGGGAGATCAACCGATTTCTGAACCAGTAGATAAATTCATCGATATACATGAAATTCCTTATGACAGGAAAAGGAAAGTTTTTATGAGAAGAACAATCAAGAAAACAAATATCATGCTCGATAGCACACTTCTCATAACCACAGAGGAAACATTGCTTGACACAGAAAATGCTAAGATCACTGATCTAATCAGAGAAGGTATAGACATAACTGATGCCACTTTAAACAGCTAAAAAAGGGATGAATGGGAGGTAGCTACCATGAAGAAATAACTATACCATTTGCGACATCAAGCAGAGTATTACCAAAATTCAACACAGGCAATGGTACTCTTGAAATGTGAGTTCTAAGAGATGTATGCACAATTCACAAAGGAGAGAGACCTCTTCACAACTCACATAGCGACAAGGATGATTTTAAGGATGGAAATTTATATTAAAATGTAGAAACATGGGCTAATCTCACTGTTGGGATCTAAATATGTCCTAAAATATAACCTCTATGCATCATCCAAAGGTAGGCGCTGGCACAAGCATTTTACTTGTCACCTACGTAGGTTCTTACCTTTTGTTTTCAATACCCATCGTCCAGAGATGCGACCCCTGCAAAGGGACAACAATCATAACAAAAGGAACATAAATTGTTTCGTTCAAATGAACATCACTACTTGCAAAAGGAATAACAATCGTGACAAGCGAACGACTTTCGTTATATTGGGCCAAATTAATGTTGTATTAATTGAGTTGTAGTACTTGCCCAACTATTTAATTTGTCAATCTGGGGATCATAAACTTACGAGGCACACACAAAGTATATGCAAGATTGAAGCAGGACTAATCTAATCTAATGTTTAAGCTACGATTGAAATTGAATCATTAATCTAATGCAGGAAATTGAAACACACAACTTGGAATTGAAATTAATCTAGGAATGGGAAATTGCGCAAATGAAAATAATCTAGGAATGAGAAATTACATGAATGAAATTAATCTAGGAATGGCGAACTACATGAAGGAAAAGAAAATACAACATGTGAAGAGTTGAATGACACAACAACATATGTGAGCTCACGCTAGTGAAGCAATATTACATTATAATAATCAAATCAATCTTCATAACAAAATAATGAAAGCATGAAAACCAAATCCATGAATCAAAGCTAAGAATCCCTTTATTTCAAATCCAAATGACTACCATTAATTATTACTCTAATTCTCTACTTGATTACTACTCTAATTCGATACTCTAATTGCATCCTCTAAATTGAATCCTCATGAAGAGAGAGAACTCTCTTTTATACATGAGAGCCTTGAAGATAAGATAACGATCTCATTATTACAGATCCACTTTTCTCTCGACCTATTTCCCATTATTACAAAATATAATCCCTTCAAATCCTCACATATATCTCTCATATATATTGGATAAGATATTCCAACCAAATATCCATGATATTCTCCTTGAATTATCTCCTCAAATCTTGAAATGGTGGAGGAAGTATTTGAGAAGTCATTTTGAATTAATCCTTCACATATTCCTACACATTACAAAGCTCACACATTTTTGAGATTTATATGAAAACATGTTGATTTTCTAACATTTAATCACAAATTCCCTTTTAATACTAAAATGAATAAAGTGGAGAACAATAAGGTGAAACCCAAGTATATTTATGGAAATGATATTGTGAAAGGTTAATGGGGTGATAAAATGTGGAGAATGATGAAGGGAAAGGTGGATGAAAAGAGGGCATTTCTCAGCCCAACACTTACTAGTCCTTAATATTCAAAATGTAAAATGTTTGGCGATAGTTTTGTAAAAATATTCAAATTTCTAAGGATTCAATATACTTTCTATAAAATTTTGGCGATTGTTAAGGTAAAATAATTTTATTCTATGGAATTTGGATGAATCCTTTTTAGAAAAAATGGAAATTAGTGAATCGGTTTTTGGGAAAAACCATGGAGAATTAGCCCATTGATGAAATTTAGCCCCTAAAATCATCTATGTTGATAGCGGATTTCCAAGAAGATACCCTCATGGGGTCGGAAAAATGTAAATACATGCAACGATGATATGAGAAGGCAAATCAAGACTTAGAGAAGATAAACTACATCAATGAAGTAAAGAAGGGCAAAGATACAAAAGAACATGGCATATGAGTGTTGATGGATGACAACATTGCCCGAAAATGGAAGGAAGTTGAATACTAGGTAAGAATAGTCTAGGAACCCCAATAGAAAATGCAAAAGAGATGGGAAGAATGTGAGAAAAGTTGGGAGAAAATCAATCAGGAAATGAGGAATACCGACTTGCCAAAATTTGGTCCATCAGAAGATTTCACCGATCTATGTGACATAGTTAAGAGACCTGTAGAGAAAGACCAGGCATGCAAAGCGAAGATTTTCTAGGTTTCAATCATGACCCCGGGTCAAGTGAAGAAGTTCATGGAGCCTTTGATTAAAGTTCTCATAGCCTTATAGTGCTTGAGCGTCAAACTAATCAAGTACAAGGAACATGCAATTGAGATGAAGGAGGTCTTCTATGCTCCGATGGATCAACATAGGTTCCCATATGCAAATACATACAAAGATCTATTCTACAAATGGTGAGAATACGAGAGGAACAATCCACTTCAGTAAACCACTAGATGATCAAAAAAGGAGAATAATAAGATAGATAGGTAAGGTCCTCCACGTGGCATTTTCTTAACTTAGCACAACTTTAGTAGTTATATTTAGTTTAATTATTTTTTATAAATAGGGGAATCGACCTTGTGTCAAAGGTCGATGGTTTTGGAGAGAAAGACTTTTTATAAAATTTTGTAAGAGAACTATTTATGTGCAATTTATTTTAATTAAGAATTTATGTTTAGAACCAAAGACACTTCTTTCATCTGAGGCGTGAATGCGATTGGACTGAGGGGGACTATCTCTGTCTTCATATTCAATATTTGTTGTTCTATTGAGTAAGAGTTTTTGTATCTATTATTTAAAGTTATCTTATAATGCTGCAATAATTGTTTTATTCTATTTTATGAATAGAAATCAATTGTGTTAACCTATGATTGATAATAGAGCATTGAAAATTACTTTTTCTTGCACTAACTTCTTGTCACGTATATATTTTCTTTCTGTAACTGTTATCTCAGAAAATGTTGAATGTCTACTAATCAAAATGGTATTCATGCTAGTTTGAAGTAGTTTATATCTTCTTCATCTGCATGCTAAGGTATAAGGTTATCCTACAACCCAACCTTTCCCCAACACATAATTAGCTTCCCTACATCATCTAGTTTAAATATCTATCTTTATTTTGTTATAAACGTTAGAAAAGATCCAAAAACATAACTGCATAGCCTGAGGAAAGGTTTAACAGAAAATACATATCTTTCAATCACGATTAAATCCCATCGATAATTCCATCTAGATCACGAATCTGGAGAACCTTACCACTCATCAAATGCTTACGAGTCTAATTGGGCCTCTTAAGTAGTTTTGGTTCCTGTTGTTCATTTAAAGGGATCTCAGACCCCTCAACAGGATGGATAGAGCGAGGAATAGCATAAGATAAGTCAAGAGTGAGATGGAGAGAGATAGAGAAGGGGGTAGAATGAGAAAGAGAGAAAGAGGGGCAAAGAGAGAGAGAGTTAGAGTGAGACTAACAACATGAAGAGAGAGGGGGGGATGTGGGAGAGAGAGGAGGAGTATAAGGGGAGAGAGGGTCAAAGGGGAAGAGGGAGGGGTAGAGAGATAGAGAGAGAGATGGAGGGAAGGAGGGGGAGAGAGAGAGGGAGAGAAATAGATGGAGGGAGAGAGAGATAGAGGGAGAGAGTCGAAGAGGGGCGATATAGAGAGGGAGTGGATGCGAGAGTCTGAGGTATGGAGAGGCAAGGTCTAGGTCTAGGTCATGGTCTAAGTCTAGTTCTAGGTCTAGGTCAAGGTATTGACATGCCTTGCGAGGTCTAGGTCAAGGGAATTTCTTTCCTTATCATGATTTTCCTTGAAATTTACCAAACTTGCTAGTGTGTGAGAGTATGAGAGGGAGAGAGAGGAAGACAAAGAGGGTAGGTAGATATTGAGTGGGTTAGAGTGTGGGAGGAAGAGAGAGGAATACATAGAGGGGGGATAGAAAGTGTGTGGTGAGAGTGTGGGAGGGAAATAGAGGAATAAAAAGAGGGGAGGTAGAGAGTGAGTGTGTTAGAGTGTGGGAGGAAGGGAGAGGAAGACATAGAGGAGGGATAGAAAGTGTCTATATGAGGGTATGGGAGGGAGAGAGAGAAAGAGAAAGAGGGAAGTAGAGAATGAGTGTGTTAGAGTGTGGGAGGGAGAGAGAGGAATACATAGAGGGGGGATATAAAGTGTGTGTGTGTGTGTGTGTGTGACTATGGGTGGGAGGGAGAGAAAAGAATAAAAGGGTAGTAGAGAGAGTGTGTGACAATATGAGAGGGAGAGAGAGGAATATAGAGAGGGGGGTATGTTATAACCCTAAATTGTACCACACATGCTTACCTGGCATCAAGCCAACTCATATCCCTTCATTGCCAAAACATCTACTGAAAAACCTCTTTGAAAATCCTTTTGGGTCAAGGTACACGCGCCCTAACCCAATACTGGACGTGTGTAAACACTGGTAGGCCTACTATAGCCCACGTTTACCTAACAAAACACAAAAATAGGAAATTTGCCGACGGGACAAAAAGCTATGGGTCAGTTAACTGAAACTCCCGGCCATGCATGGCCGAGAGTTCGTCCAAAACCCTAGCTCCTTCTAGCCTATAAAAGAAGGGGTAAGGGTACCATTTGGAAGGAGGAAAATTATAGCGAAAAAACTTTGCCCATTTGTCGAATCCATTTGTTCCAACCCCTTAGCCTTTCCTCAAGCCTAAGGAGAATTAACGCAAAGTAGTTAGAGGACAAAAGAAGAGGAGGAGCCCAGGATCAGGATCAAGGAGCAGTGGTCGGTCTCGACTTTGATTGTAAGTTGATTCACTTTGAAAATAATAAAAGAATACTTTTCCCATCCCAATGCATGAGTTATCTATGATTTGTTTAATTTATGCTTAATTTCTAACCCTCAAGTAGAAAAGTAGCATGCATGCGTAGTGTTTTGTCTTGATTGTAGGATTATCTTTGGAAGGAGCAACACAAGTAAGTAGGCAAAGTGCAATGGAGGATCTACACCAAACATCAGTAAAAAGGTTAGTAGTTCCTTTCCATGCATGTATCACAAAAGAGGGGTTTAAGTTTTGGGTGGTAGGATAAAAAGTAATTTCTTTTACGGTAAAAAATTTACATGCAAGTCTGACCCTAGTTTGCTAGTCCGTAGGGTATTTTTCCCAACAATAGAATTGGCGACTGTACTGGGGAAGATACTCTTTAGGGTTTCCAGATTTAGTTGAGTTTTTGGGTAGTTTAAGAGATTAGATTTTCTATTTCTTTGCCTGTCTTTTTCTGTAAGGCCTGAGCTAGCAGGGAGCCTGGTTCTTTATACCAGTTTTCCCTGATTGTTGCTTGACGACAATTTTCAGGACACACAGAGGTACACGCGGCCTACAGAAGGCATGCATGCGTGTACCCGCGCCCTAATCTCCTATAGCCCATGTGTGAACGCTAGTTGAGAGGTTTCGATAGTGTGTAGGATTTCAGAAAGCTTGAGAGGCAGTCCTCCTCTTCCCTATCAGAATTATACATTCTCAGGGGGTTTTCTGGATCCTGTCTGAGTCTTGCTGGTTCACAGTCTTGTCTCAGTTTGTCTTTTTGTGTTTTGTTATTCCTTGCAATTATTTTTCTTTTCTGTTAGAAGAAGCATCCAAGCCTTGAAGAGACCCTGGTTCTCAATACCAGAGGCCTCTTCCTGGTCTGGGCTGACTATGTTTATTTTTGTTTTAGAGTTTATACATACACGCGGCCTGTACAAGGTCAGACCGCGTGTACACACGTTCTGTTTTGGCTCAGCACGCGTTCGCACGCGTTCTGTTTCAGTGACAGTAGCATGCTTGACAGGCTGTTTTTCAATCAGAGTGGGGCAGTCATCCCCCCTTTGGTGAGAAGTGTTCCTCTCAGGTGTTTGAGTCTAGGGTTGAACAATCAATAGGTTAGGGCCTCTTACCCTTAGCCTATTTTTCGTAGTTGATAGTTGATAGAAAAGATAAAAAGAAAAATTTTGTTTTATGGTTTTTAGACAAGCGTAAGAGTGTTTGCTTTCTTGATTGCCATTGGGTGTCTTTGTTTTGATTCTTTTTGATCTGCGCTTTAAGCCAGAATTTTGTTTTTTCATGGTTTTAGGCTTGTCAATATTTTCCCTTTGTTGCTTGATTTGCACGTAAATAAAAAAAAAAAGAGAAAAAATCTTTTCATTTTCTTCTTTGTTTGAAGATTGTGTTTCTGCATCAATAGCTAGGGAGAAGTCTTTTTGTTCATAAGTTTTTTGCAGTGCATTTAGAGCATAATTAGCTCGTAGTCGAGTGAAATTTCTTTATGTTTGCTGCATGAAATCTTAGAAAAATTGAAAAGAAAAAGAAGTCGTTCTTTGTGAAAAGTTGTTGATTTTTGCATTTAGTAAAAGTTCTTTGTTTCCAGCATTTTTCATTCATTTTTGCTTTGAGACTTTACACATCATTAGTTTCACCTTCATACCCTGTGGCGTAAAAAAGCCCATAAAAGAAACGCTAATTTAAAATCTATTAGACTTTTTGTTTATAGGGTTCATATACTAGTTCAGGACTAGGGCCTTGGATTAGGTTGGAGAGGAAACTCTCCAAGGCCACTCAAAACCAAACATTGGAGTTTGTGATAGGGAGTGTAGAAGTCCAGTTTCATGGAAGTTATCCGGGACCCCCCTCTAACACAGGGGCGAAACACGAGGTCACGTAAGGAAAGGTAGTAGAGATAACCCCTCTAAAGTAGGACCAAGCGTAGTGGAGAACACATATCGAGGATTTGTTTTGGGATTCCATCGTTTGCATTTGCCATGGGGCTTCATGGGTCTCGAATCCATTCGAGGTCCTGAGTTGTCTTCCAGACCATTTTCTCTCGATACCCTTGACAGGTTTCGGGCTTGATACCCTACTCATTGTGGTCTACCCGACTTTCGACTGTACCCACCTAGTGACTATTCGCGTGCTGGCAAACTAGTTGCCAATCTTTTTAGGGACATACAAAGGTGACTGTGGGGGTATACCACAGTACCTAGGATAGACATTGGGCCACGCTTTGTAGAGTATACCCAGAGGTTGCTTCCGTATTCGAGTTTCTCTAGTGTTGGTTGTTGTAATTTTTCTTCAAAATAGTTAGTGATTGCTTGTCTTATCTCTTAGGGGCTTCTTTTTAGCGTGTGTTACTGTTTGAATGTGTAGAATACCTTAGCGTGTCTTGGATCTTCTCACATAGTGGACGATCCTAAGCTCCGCCAGTCATGAAGGATTCAAGGCCTGGCGCCAGTTATACTAGAGCCACCCCTGCCACCATTGAGGTGGAAGCTAGACCAACAAGGGTCTTTTGAAGCAACTGGGTTACAAACCATTGTGCCCGAACAACTCCTGGAGGAATCAACCGCCAATCTTGGTTCGGTTGAAACCCCAACCACTGATACTTGGCCACAAGTTATTGTACCAATTCAATTTTACAAACACCTGTCAGTGCCTCACACAGCTATGGAAACAAATGCTATTACTTCTTCTGGGAATTCTTCCATTCCCACCACTGTTTCTACCACAGGAAAAGCATCTCCTAACTTGTCGTCGTCGGTCCGGGCCACCATGGTCTCGATCACAACTACGTCGCACAGTGGACCGATCCCATCTATCGCGGTGGCCACAA
>JZKD02S1673938.1:262396-280886 GCA_000966675.3 Picea glauca
CAGCTTCTATTTATAGACTTTTTGGCCTCTTTTTGTCACTTTTTTGGGCCCCCTTATCAGTTTCTTTATACCAAAAACCATTTTGAGTGATCCAGGAGTTATATGGGAGGGATTTAATCAGGTATTGGGACATTTTGTTTTTTTTTTAGTTTCGAAAAAATATTGACGGTCCATAAAAAAAATATATATTTTTTCAAAAATCAACTTGAGCATATAGGTTAGGCTATCACCCCAACTTTTGCATCTCGTTTCCTTTTTCTTATGCTATAGGATCGATCCCATTCGGTGGTGACACAGAATCATCATATCTATTTTAGAAGTGTCACGACTTGGTGGTAGATCTTACCAAAACATGGATGCCCTAGGTAGGTCCTAGTTGCATTATGGTGTCCATGTTGTTTCTAACAACACTGTAGGCTCAGGAGTCTATATAGTCTTTTCTGAATACGAGTTTGAGCCTCATTCGCATGGGTCTTTTTCACTCTTTGTCTTACCCTCCGGACTCCCAAAACATAACGGGTCTCCTTTTAAGCCCTTTTCAGACCCTCTAAACATGAAAAGATTGCCGAGTGATCTTGTGACCTTTCACGCTCGTTAAACTGAAATTTGAAGTCACGTCTGTCCGATGGTAGTTTACCCATTTTTCAGCTCGAACGGTCAACTATACGAACAAAGGAATACTCTATTGGATTTCCATTCTTTAGAAGAGTATCCTCAGGTATAATTTTATTCCTTTTTCGGGCCTGAGGGACTAAATTTACGAAAAAGAAACCCCCACAGAGTCCATAGTTAAGCTCTTTTTAGACTCCCTAAAATTGAAAAGATCGCCGAGTGACCTTATTCTTTCACACTCGTTAAAATGGTCTAGAAGAACATTCCTGACGGAGTCCATAGTTAAGCTTTTTCAGACTCCTTAAAAGTGAAAAATAGCCGAGTGATCTTGTCCTTTTCACACTCGTTAAAATAGTTTTGAATTGATGTCTAATCAGTGCTAGTTTATCCCTTTTTCGAACCGACTAGACTATTGTCGAAAAAGGTACCCCACTGGAGTCTCCTTTTATGCTTTTTCAGACTCTCTAAATATGAAAAACTACCGAGCTTCCCTTCTCTGGGCTCATTAAACTTACATCGAAGGACGTTACCATTGTGTGTTCTATCAACCGCATTTGCATACCTTACCCATCAGCCTTGTAACAATGTGTTTCTGCGTCTTAACACCTTTGGCCACTGGAAGATTTTTCCCGAGTATCACTTCCCCAGAACATCAGTCTTGTCCTTGTGCCTTGAGCTTGTATGTTTGCAGTACTTGTTCCTCCATTGTAACGTAATATTCCTGTATTCTTTTTTCAACAAAATCATCAAAAAGAACAAAAAAATCAAATATACCCCAAAAAGAGGATGTGAAAAGTATTTTCTTTATTGGCAGCATAATGAGTCGCCCTTGGATAAAGCACATCTGTCCATTTGATTATTAGACTATGGGATGTAGTATGACCTTAGGAAGCTTTTTTCTCACTATATAGAGTTGTGTCCTCCACCGTTTGGTTACTCTTCCAAACATATGGAGAGTTTACATTGCCTCCTGCTTCGTAGACTTATGATTAACATATATGCTGCCTGAATCTTATCACTTGTCATGCTCTTGTCCAAGGGAAGTTTGTCACTAATCCTGAGTCGGCCCCTCTGCAATATGTCTCTTGTCTGCATACCCGGCCATCCTGAACGTCCGATCAAGTCTTTATTCGAAATCACTGAAGCCTTCAATCTGATCATCAAGATTATCAAGTCCATAACCGACGAGCTATCGAAGACCTCTGGGTAGTGCAGTCGTACAATCACATTACACTCCTACCCGAGTTTTAGAAGATTTTGAAGTTGTTTCTCGAGCTCTGAAGTACAGCCATCAGGCCAAATCGGCTTCTGGGAGATGGATACTCTATATGTATATCTGTCGGATTTCGAGATGTAGCTCCGCTATGTATTATTTGCGGCTACTCTTTATAGTTATTTGACATGGATCTACAGTGTATTTGATTGGTAGCCATGGTTCTATTTTATCTCGAGCATGGGTATGCCTTCCTCGGTGAGACATTTGTTCTTTTGTAGATGGCACCTCCTAATTCCTGATTCTTGGGCTCACTCATTCAACATATCAATACAAATTGGTAAAAGATTGGTAATGTATTTCGGCCATCAGATGCTCTTCTGACCTCACAAATTAGGGGGAATCTGTTATAAACCTAAATTGCACCACACATGCTTACCTGGCATTAGGCCAACTCATATCCCTTCATTGCCAAAACATCTGCTGAAAAACCTCTTTGAAAATCCTTTAGGGTCAAGGTACACGCGCCCTAACCCACTACTGCACACATGTAAATGCTGGCAGGCCTACTACAACCCGTGTTTACCTAACAAAACACAAAAATAGGAAAGTTGTCGATGAGACAAAAAGATATGGGCCAGTTAACTAAAACTCCCGGCCATGCATGGCCAACAGTTCGTCCAAAACCCTAGCTCCTTCTAGCCTATAAAAGAAGGGGTAGGGGTGCCATTTGGAAGGAGGAAAATTATAGCGAAGAAACTCTGCCCATTTGCAGAATCCATTTGTCCCAACCCTTTACCCTTTCCTCAAGCCTAAGGAGGATTAACGCAAAGTAGTTGGAGGACAAAAGAAGAGGAGGAGCCTAGGATCAGGATCAAGGAGTGGTGGCCGGTCTCGACTTTGATTATAAGTTGATTCATTTTGAAAATAATAAAAGAATACTTTTCCCATCCCAATGCATGAGTTATCTATGATTTGTTTAATTGATGCTTAATTTCTAACCCTCAAGTAGAAAAGTAGCATGCATGCGTAGTGTTTTGTCTTGATTGCAGGATTATCTTTGGAAGTAGTAGTGCAAGTAAGCGGGCAAAGCGCAATGGAGGATCTACACCAAACATCAGTAAAAAGGTTAGTAGTTCCTTTCCATGAATGTATCACGAAAGAGGGGTTTAAGTTTTGGGTGGTAGGATAAAAAGTGATTTCTTTTACGGTCAAAAATCTGCATGCAAATCTGACCCTAGTTTGCTAGTCCGTAGGGTATTTTTCCCAACAACATGGTAGAGAGAGAGGTAAATGTAGGAGAGAGGGGTCTATGAAAGAGAGATAGAAGGAGGTAGGGGGGGAAATAGAGGCATGAGGAGGGGAGAGGGAGCAGGCATGAGATCATGAGAGGGGGAGAGAGCGAGACAAAGAGGAGGGGTAGAGAGAGAGAGAGAGAGAGAGAGAGAGAGAGAGAGAGGTAGACAGAGAGAGGGATATTGAAAGGATGGGAAGCAAATATGGAGACATAGAAGGGGGTTATAGAGAGAGTGAGAGGAAGGGGGGATACAAAGGGAGACATAGATTGGGAATAGAGAGAGAAAGAGGGGAAGAGAGAGTGAGAGTGAGACTAATAATGAGTAGAGAGAGAAAGGGTGGAAAAGAGGTGGAAGATAGAAGGGGGTGTAATAGGGGCAGGAGGGACAAAGGGGTAGAGAGAGAGAGAGAGAGAGAGAGAGTCTGAGGCATGTCGAGGAAATTTCTAGGTCTAGGTATTTCCATGCCTTGTGATGTCTATGTCTTTCCATGTCTAGTTCTTACTATGCATAGGAGTGCGAGGGAGAGAGAGGGAGACATACATGGGGGATAGAGAGGGAGAGTGAGAGAGGAGGGGGTGGTAGATGTAGGAGAGAGAGAGAGAGAGAGAGAGAGAGAGAATGAAAAAGAACAAATAACTTATAAGAGTGTGTGCACACTCTTAGGAATGCATGCATGTTCTTATAGAGTGTGTGATCTATTAGGAACATGTGTGTGTGTGTTCTTAAAAATGCATGTGTTCTTTTGAAGTCAAATCTCTTTGGGTGAGATTGACAATGTTTATGCTAACTTGGTTTCCTCAAATTTAGGTTTGAGATGAAAAAATTTGTGGTTTGGTTTGCAAATAAATAAAAACCTTAATTTTTGTGAATACCTCTCTATATCTCTGTCTTTGATGTTATTTTTATATAGGTTAAACATTTTATTTGTTGACAAAACTACATACACAGATAAAATCAACTATGCAAATTCCAAATATATAATGTTTTTAATAAATTAATATTTTTAATCTATTTTTGTCTTTACATATATCATAATCTTATAATACATACACTTATTATTTTTTCTATAATTTTTTGTCGGTTTAACTATTTCTCGAATGAGTTATATGTGACACTAGAGGAGATTGAAAACTACGATTAAAAAAAAATAAAATTGTTTTGATCATGTTAAGAGCCTCTTTTCCTACACAAACAAAAGACATTGTAATTACAGGGATATGTTGACTTTGATAATTAAAAAAAAATACAAAATTAAAATTATAAATCTCCAAAAGATACATGGCACAAGAAAAATGGGTTTTCTACAATTATACAAGTTTTTGGAATGGAATTCCATCGTTAAGGTGCTAAAAACCTGCACAAACAAAAACATATACCTTATATTTTGTTGGAAAATTAAGATACGACTGTTAGAAAAAATCAAATTTCACATATTTATTCACAATTTCTAAGAATAAAAGTTGTACATTCAGAAATCTAATTCAATTTCCTATGTCCCATGTTCTTACACCATATTCAAGTTCATTGTAAAAGTACCTTGAATAATCCATCCAAGTTATTAGATTGTTGTTTTTCCAGGTTTGCATTGCTACTAATGCATCCTGAGAGACCATCATTAGCTTGCACTCACCGCTAACCTCTCAAATTATGAATATATTTTTGTAACAAACGATGCCTTGTTCTTTCCAACACTTCCATCTAAATTGATCTTCCTTTTGAACACTCATTTACATCCAACGGGTTTTTGTCCATTGCGTAAAGACATCAAGTTTGGGACTCCTTATTTCCATAGCCAATTCCTATTTCATAATTTATAAGCTTATAAGAATTCATAGATAAATCCATTATACATCTAAAACCCAACGACTATAATTATACATGTATGGTTTCCTCTTTTTTCCAAGCAGACCTCCTTAAACATTGAGGTAGATCTTTTTCCTTCCTTTTTGAACTCTCTTAGCACTTCTCCTTATTGGGTCAATCATGAACTTCTTGTTCAATTTTTGCTATAAATGTTTCAATCTTGGGTGGTAGTTAAATGCTTGATCTCTTCTCATCCTTTTTGGTTGTGCCACTGTAGAAGAAGACTTAACGTTTTTTAAAATAACATTTCTTCTATACAAAACTTTCCTAGCTAGATGATCTCAAATCTTGTACCCTTTCACACCAATGACATGGCTAATGAAAATACATTTCATTTCCTTGTTACCCAACTTAAACTACTTCTCCTTAGGCATGTCAAGATATGGCTCACAACCAAAAACACAAAGATGAAGTTAGGGATTCTTTCGAGTGCAAACTTCCATAAAGGTCTTATCTACAAGAGCTAATGTGGGAGACATGTTACTCATGTCACATGTTGTAGAAACAACTTATGCCAAAAACTTATTTTCTAATACAACTCCACAAACGATACTCCTAGCTCTCTCTCTCTCTCTCCATCAACATCCTATTTATCATTTCTACTACTACATTTTATTGATGTGTATATGGAGTTTTCTTATGTCTTTCAATAATATTGTTCTTACAAACTTATCAAAATGTTAAGAACATAACTCACCCTCATCACTAGTACTCAAAGTCTCGTGGCTAGTCTAATTCCCTAGGAGAGCTTTAAACTCAAAGACTTGATATTTAGTTCTAAGAACATATATCCACATCTTTAATAAATAACACACAAACACATCCTTAAAATCAAAAGAACTTTAAAAAAAACCAAATTCAATGAATTAAGTGTAACAAACCAAAATATTTTTAATTCAATATATTATTCAACAACCAACAAATGATGATTTTAAAGAAATAAATTAATGATGAACTCACATTATGCAAAAATTTAAGAATAAGTTGTAATAATCAAACCATTTTTTTAAGAATTTTTAATACATTAATTTTAACATCAAATCTTTATTAAAAGAATCACTGTAATGTTTTTTTTCTGTAATTTTATTACACAATGATCCCCCCCCCCGATATATATATATATATATATATATATATATATATATATATATATACTGTGGAATGGGCAACTTTGAATTTTAGATATCATTATGCTATTGAACTTTTTGAAAAATGAGAGCTCTTTTGATATTAAAGTATAGATGAATCCCCCTATGCTGCTACGAACGATTCAAACAGGGAGGAATATGGTTATGTTAATCAAATGCTTTACTCTGCAAATACGATTTATCATGCTGTAGAAAAAGGGAATAAATAGCACACATCTATGCACGCATTTACAAATATACAGGCATTGTTGTGTAGCTAAGGAAACAACGCTCTGCTACTATGTCTGCTCATCTTATAAACCCAAGGAAATTATTTGTCGTCCTTCTGCATCCAACTCCAAAATGCCCGCGAATACCGGGCAGCACTCGTTCACAATAGATGAACTTTACAGCAGCTCTGTCCCCACACCATTTTTTTAATTCAATATTATTGCATTCACATACGAGAATTATTGCAAGAAGTCAAGCGCCTGACAGGATGACCTAAGCCTAAATCATCTCTTCTTCACTCTACTCTTTCATAATAATAATCCAAACAACAGACCTTCACGTGAACGTAAAACTCATCCGTGATCGACAACTCGGACCTGAGTGGTGAAGGAAGTCGGGACGTGTTTCTGTTCTACTCACTCCGAGAAAGGAAACAATCAGCATGCTACATGCCAATTTTCCACGACTGCCGGCCATAATTTTTTGAACTCTTTCAGATAATTAGGGAAGGTCCTCTGATGGGGCAACTTAGATGCCCTGAAATTGTTTTTCAGTCCATATCAAATTGTAATGGATTAAAAAATCCAAAGTCTCATACAACACGAAAACTTATGTGAACATTGCCAGAACTAAAATGATAAAACAAGCATTAGTATTTCATTTTATTGCACAGATTACAAAGTGAATGTACGACAGGAATCGAGGCGCATGATACTTTGATTTGCAGCTGGCGTGTGCTGACATCTTTGAGGTCATTTGAATACAGGGCTGGTCAGATCGAGAGTGAAAGTTCGTATATGATTAATTTGAAAAGCGACCCCATTATCCAGCGGGCAAACTCCTGCCGACCATGAATCTTCTACCTATACATTGTTCCATAGAGTTTTCAGCAGTAACAACCATACTGATTCTTTGGACACAGTAAACCAATGGGAATGTTAACTCTTCTATATATATATATATATATATGGTTTTTTTTTTTTTTTTTGTCAGAATTCGATTATATAAATTTGTAAATTTGTATGAAATTATAATTTTCTGTTTTTATTGTTTAAATTGTATTTATAAATACATAAATAGATTTGACACATTCAAATTACACATAATTAATCACTCAAATTTCCAAATCTAACAATTTCTAACTAAATATCAAACACAATTAAATAAACCTAAAACCATTACACTAATACCCTAAAACCATTCTAGTAATACTCTAGGGTTTCCAATAATATACTTACCTTGCCATTAGATTGTAATTCCGGCAAAAGTCCATCATCGAACCTTGTTATGGCTTATTTTCTTCGCAGAGTTAAATCTTTACCACTATAACTATTAATGCAATTAACTTTTTGTATTCATGGTTTGCGTTAGAAAGGAAGATAGCACATCAGATTTCAAAAGAGACATGCTTATATTTACAAACCTAACAAAAATATCGTTCATTTGTAAACATAAAAAACCACATATTCTTGAAAATCTAAAAGTTTATGTTTGAAAAATTATTGTTCTGTTTTGTTAAGTGTAAAGAAAAAAATAAGCATTGTTAAGATAAGAACAAATTCTCATGAGTTTCATAGTGAAACTTGGCGTTGGTCAGTTCCTAAAAGGCTATGGGATGAAAGAGTGTGTCACCTTTGTGACACTAAGAAGGTTGAAGATGAAAAGCACTTTCTCTTAGATTGTCTAGCCTATACCCATATTAGATCTCATTTTCAAAATATTGATCATACTACCAATCTTCCTAACCTCTTAACTGAAAAAAAGTATGTATGGTGATCTTGGAAAGCTTTTCTTAATGCTTTTCGAGTACAGAAACAAAATTCTAATCATCATCATCATTATTGTGATATATAAGAAATTTTAGAAATATTATATGTAATTTTTCCAAATATATATTTTGATAATAAGTGATGATAAAAAACAACGACATTTTAAATTCAATGAAATGGGACAAATCTTTTCCATGAAATAAAATACCAAACACCATTTATTTATTATGATATTTGAGACCATATGACATATGCAAAAGAGTAAACATAAACATAAATGCGACTTTGAAGTACAATAAGTATAGATATCAAAACACAACTATCAATGAGTTATTTAATCTTTTATATAAAAATTGTTAAAGTACAATTTAAAAATATAGATAAGAAAACACAGTTATAAATGAGTTTTCAATATTTATTAAAAAAATGTTAAAGGGAAATTTAAAAATATAGATAAGAAAACTCATTTATCAATGAGTTTTCAATATATATAATGTTAAGGTATTTACATACTACCCTTTAATCTAAGAGTCTAGTTAAAACATACGATTTAACACCCTAAATAGATTGATTGGAGATTGGATGATTTATTTAATCATAAAACTAAATATTGTGCAAATAGAATAGTAGATAAAGTAGATAATTCGAGAAAAAAATGTATTGATAGGTGATATTGCCAAGTAAGATAATGCAGAATTCAAGAAAAAAGAAAAGGTGTATTGATAGGTGATGTATTAAATATAATAATATAAATAAGGATATAACATATTTTATTTTTTCAATTAGATTTGTCATGAAATCTATGTATTTAATGATGTCATTTGTCATGAAACCTATGTATTTAATGATGTCATTGCATTAAGTGCCCATTTTACTATATCACTTCTCTATTGGTATCCTTTAGGTACTACTTTATTAGGTATCCTTTAGGTGGATGACTTAATATGTAATGGATTTAATTTTGAGATGATAAGTGTGGTTTTTAAAAATTATATTTAATTTAATTTTGGAATTTAATATATATTGAAATATTTGGTTCAATTATATTAATTATACTTTATATTAATTATATTTTTTAAGAAAGAAATATGAAAAATCTTGAAAATGTATAATAAAAAAAACTATTCCAATTAATAATCTACTTTTTTAATTTTATAAAAAACCTTGTAGGATCCATTATTTTTTGGAGTTAAAAACTTTTTCTTCTTTTGATTGAGAGTGTATTCCTTAAAAGTTGAAGTAGTAAAGAGTCACACTATCTATGGTAGAAATTGATCTAACTCTAATGTTGATTTGCATATCACATCATTTCATTTTAAGCCAATTAAAGGTTTTTCTAATGTAGTTTTTCTAATGTACTTGGAGAAATTAGAGTTTATTGAAAATGTAGACCAATTGAATGGACCTTGAAATATATCTCGATAAATATGATTACCATGGGAGAAGTATTATGGTGTACCAATAGAAGAGAAGTGGTCTGGATTATGTCAATAATGAAGTGAAGGAAGAAATACAAATGGAAACACATAGAAATATTGTAGACATCACAACAATATAGTGAAACCCAAATTTTATTAATAAAAGGATTAAGAAAAGATTGCAAAATGCAAAGCAATACAAAGTGGCTAGAATAGTGGTACTTATCTTTGAAGAGAGATGTGTTGGTTACAAATATTTGCAATAACACATTACAAGAGGCTAGTTGGTACATTAACTTCTCAAGGCTACAAATTTTTCATAGAAACTCCATTTAATGATTTTTTTAGACTTTTACGAATCTTAATAGATTCTCTATGTGTTTGTAAATCCATACAATAAAATATTGGGTGGCCTATATCAATAACAAAAAGTGAAAGTGAAATGCTCAAAAAAGATGCTAAAAATTTGGGACCTAAAAAAATGTAGTATAATTTCCAAGATGTGGAAGCATTTGGAGTTAGTGGAATATCATTGGAATAGTTGGGTGGCCACCAATATCCACTTGATTAGTCATTCCCCTTTATGAATAAATGTTCCACATTCTACCAAGCACCTTCCTCAAACAAGGAAACTTCTGTTGAATCTGATCCCTAGTGAGCCACTTGCCCTAGTGAAGGTGTTTTCCTACTTTGATGTAGTCATTATAGAATTTGAAGTTCTTTTACTGATTTATTTGCATGTTGGTATCCATGATCTATTCAACTATCACCTACTCAATGTATTCAAGATTGAGGTATCTAGTGGCCAAATTCTCATCACCTATGAGGTGACCAAGATAGGTGGAAAATATTGTTGAAGTGATTCCAAATTAGATACAAGATTCAAGTGGAGGAAAGGGGGGATACTTAATTTAAAAGAAACTACACCTATAAACTTGGTGATGGTGTAAAGGTTGCAATCAAGTGTGTATATATTCTGATCAAATATTTTGAGGATCTCTTTCTACAAATGCAACCATAACTCATCTCCCACCTTAAACATATGTGGAACTCAATGTCGATCATGATGTTTCTTGTACTTATATTTGACTTTCTATAGAATATTGTGAAATTCTTATTTGATGTTCTATATCCATTCAGAAAAACCGGCTATTCTATTAGTCTCATTTTGAGTATAGGAGGATTCTTCATGTGTATATGTAATGAGGAAAGATATGTCAATTGGGGTGAATCACTCAAACACCAAGTACACCTAAGAAAGGTTATGGAAAATAGATCTGTAAAGGGATCTATTGTATCTATGTTAAACACACTTTAAACATAAGTAAGGCTCTCATCACATGTGTAGATATGTTTTATTTTGTACTTTAGTTTGAGAGTGGAAGGAAGTTGACTTGTTAAGTTTGTGTCCATCACTAACCACAAGCTAGCACATAAAGTACTCGGGATCCTACTATCCTTATCTAAAGTAATGGTTCGTGGAAGAATGAAATGAACCAAAGCATGGTTGAAGAAGATATAAGTAGTGTATTTTGTTATTATACTCTTCTTGTAGAGTGTCAAAAAGGCTATCCTAGGGAACTCATCGAAAACCAAAAATACATAATCATTTTCATGCTTGGTTGAAAGTATGTCACACATATAGTCCATGGAGATGGACTCACAATGTTTTTCATGGATATGAAAATGAGTGTGCACCCCCTCTTTCCTGATGCAAGGTTTGGTGATGGAACATGCAGTGGATACTATGATATACCTACTAACCTTTTGTTGATATACCTACTAATCTTTTGTTGTATCTTTGGCCAATAGAAGTATTTTTAGAGCATTGAAGTTATATTCTCCACAAATATATCTTTCACCTAACTATAATGTGATTTTGAAATCATATTTTCAATCTTTCTTGAAGGAACATAGTATGGCATGGATGGCATCAAAGTTAATTGCAGGGATGATTTTAATGATGGAAATTTATTTTAAAATGTAGAAACTTTGGCGAATCTTACTAATCCTTCATATGCCAACTATAAATGTTTGGCGATATTTTTGTAAAAATATTCAAATTTTTAAGGATTTTATATAGTTTTTATAAATTTTTGGTGATTTTTAAGGTAAAATAATTTTATCCTATAGAATTTGGGCGAATCATTTTTAAAATAGTGAATCTCATTTTTGGAAAAACCATGGAAAATTAGCCCATGAGAGAAATTTAGCCCCTAAAATCATCCATGGTTAATTGTGGGGATGAAAGTTTGAGACTAGTGTACTACACCTAGTGTACAATAACAATGAAGTGAGGGTTGTTTTCATATAAATGGGGACAGCCATATATCTCATGTTCACGTGATTTTAGTACTATATTCAGAACAGTGTACAACCCCTATTTCTTTATGGTGGGTTTTGTGATGGCGTGGGTAGTGAAATATATAATATAGATATTACCATCTTGTTATAGATTTGACTAGTAGAAGTACTTTTACAACATTTAAAACTATTGTATCTACATTGAAGTGTCATTCCACCCAACCATAATGTTCCTCCCAAATCATTTTTTCTCTCTTGCTTGAAGGAGGGAAGAGATGGCTTAGATGTCTCCTATTCACATGATCTTACCTCTATGGTCAAAAGAATATAAAACATGTATTCTGTGTTGGGAAAGGGATACACTCACAACACAATCTAAAGCATTTTTTATCAACATTGAATGGATCATGTAGGTAAAGTATACTAAGTACTAGTGAAAATCAAAGGTAGTGTTTTGAATCCTCAAATGATTTCTATTTTGAATCAACCCAAATGCACTTGGATTTGGCCCCACCCTTACTCACTTATATTAGGGGAGAAGTGATATGAGAGAAAACCAACATGAACCTACAATATAAGTTATTGAGTCCCATTAAAACTATAGAGTTATGATATATCCATGTGTTTATCCAACCATGAATTACTTGGATCTTAGCTAGATCCATATTCACACCATGTTCATCCAAAATCTATCCCAAGTAGTGAAGTCCCTGCATGTCAAGTTATCACTTCTCTAGATTGGTGTATAACTTGTTCTACTACAAGGTGCTTAAGATTTGTTGACTGTGCTTCAAATATTATACTCAAGTTATCTTGAAAATTAAAATTAAAATTAAAATTAAGATCAGCAATTTGAGTCTATGGAGGTATACATACCCTACCCTCGTGTGGATTTGAACTTGTGACCTCTTAAGAGGAAACACATGTTCTTAACCATTAGGCCCACTCAAGCTGTATATTTGTATCATTAAGATGAATACAATGTTGAGAATTATGGATTGAGGCATTTTCCGCCAATCTTCTTGTCCTGATATTCTTATACTCAATTTATTCAATTGGTATCACAGATCTTATAGTCTTAATGGCATGATATCTTCATGAGTAATTCAAAATCGAGTTGATGGATAAAGAGCACTAGTTCGGCGCTAGTTTAGTCAAGCCATGTGTAGGTGTTGCAACATCAACCATGCGGATTTGCGAAAGGTGAATTTGTTTCAGATATGCAATTGAAATCCTATCACTATGGTTTTGGAGATCTAAAGTAATGGGTTGGTTTCTTGCTACTAGTCAAATGTTCAGATTTGAAGATTTTGCACACAAATCTGATCTGTGATTTGGAAAACCAGCGACTTGAATAAAAAATTAAACGTTTTGTTGATCCGATTTTTTCTCATTCACCATGGATATGTAGACAATAGATATTAGGTACACGAATTTCCTTTCGAAGGGTTAGTGAGCGTCGCGTTGATCCATGTCCTCAGATCGTCTATCCAGATCGTATATCTCCATGAGTGATTCAGAGTCTGGGTTTAATAGAATTGTTGGAATAATATGTAGAAGGCAACAATGAAGCACCTGAACATATAGGAGCAGGTGTGATCCATCACGGCCAAGGATCTTGTGCAAAGCAAGATGATCGTTCGTGCTCATGTGTTGAACAAGATGGATGGGGTAATATATTGTCGGGAGTGAAGTGCATCTTACGGTTAATGGATAGTCCATTCCAACCGCTCTCGAGGAAACCCTAGCCACCTAAATATTTGCATGGCATTTTTGGTCTTCAACAAGTTTGCATCGACTCTAGTCCAGAGTCCAAGCAATCGAAGGGAAACATTGGACTTGATCTGGGATCAACGTATCGCAATCCATCCAGTCACGATCCACTCATTATCAACAACAATCTACATCAACCTACATCACTTCCCAACATATAGACAAAACAACAAGAGATGAATTAGGCAACTGAAAGTTGATAGTTACGCTAACAATTCGTGATCTGGACAACCAACGATGCAGATCTATCAAATAACCATAGGTAAGATCTATTAAGCATTAAGAATAATCTGTATGCACAGATAATTTTCTGCGACTCCTAGATCTGCAGATTATTCACAAAGTCAAGACAGATCATCAAAGCTATGTTAAATTCTGTGACAAATTAGTGGAGTTTGTTTGAAGACTTGGACAGTGGATTTAAATTGATGGATTTTTAATTTGCTAGTTACAATAGTTGTGATTTCAACCACTAACTTCCTCGCTATTATAAAGACAACAGTTTACATGTTTATTTTTTTACTTTTACTTAATCATATTTAAAATTTAGTATGGTGGCTAGTTGATTGCCAAGTATGAGTGATTAGGGTTTCATTTTCTATGTCAACTTAAACTTTTGGCCTTCACCAGCCAGGTTCTGGACACACTGCCTCCTTCCAACCAACTCCTTTTGACTCCTTCCGTCCACCTCTGGGCCGTTTCTCTTTCCCTACGGTTCAGGTTTTGCAAGCCATCCTTTCAGCGTTCACCAGCCACGAATTTGTGGTTGTGCTAATAATAATGTAGTGAGTAAATCCAATGTATTACTGCTTGCCCAGGGCGCCCATTATCTTTTTGATGCCTAGTCATGCTCAAATCCTTTCCCAATCTGAAGAAACCATATCAATACATTCTCAACTCTATGAAAAAAAAAAAAAAACGTAGATTCGTTCATCCGCCATCTGCGTCCAGATCGAAGTCCACTCATCCACTAAAAGGAGATTGCTTCACTATTCTGTCTCAGATCAGCACAATCCTGTGCACAATCTCTTCATCCACTACTACAGCAGTTTCGGTGCCACATACCAGGAAATTGTCTAGAAAACTCGTGTCAGATTTGCCAACCAACAAAAATGGATCTAAAAATAAATCTGCCCAAATCATGATGAATTGATCTATTTTTCCATTGTTCCAGATTTTAATTTACAGCGATTCCATCCATACAAACTTAAAACAAAAATGAAAAATCTACTCTCCATACAAACTTAAAACAAAAATGAAAAATCTAGTAGTGCGAAACAAAAGGTGTTTCTCTTTGAGCATCCTCATGCAGGTATAGATTTACAAGTGTGCATATTAATATTTTTCTTTACAAACTTTAAGTGGATGTTTTTGTCATTTAGTGGACATTTTGGTGTGAGAGGTTTATACACTTATCTAAGTATTTTATTAAAAATAAAAAATAAAATCAAAAAGATTTGAGAAGAGCATAATGGAAGAGTTTGAGATGTGAGTTATGGAGTGGGAATATAATTTTCCATTGATTGATACACATTGCCATATTACTTTGTCCATTAGTGAGGGATATTAACACCTTTTTTATTTTGTAAAAACATCCTGGAATTGTAATTGTGACACCTTGTAAGGAGAAGTGTAACAGAATATTTGAAAAAGTAAGAGTTTGTAACATGGCTCGTGTTGAGACATGAAGCTCATTGCAAGTGTCTCAATTGCAATTCTAGGATGTATTTACAAAATAAAAAGGTTTTAATATCCCTCACTAATGGACAAAGTAATATGACAATTCGTATCAATCAATGGAAAATTATATTCCCACTCTAGAACTCACATATCAAACTTTCCATTTGAACACGCTTTTCTGGATCACTTGTATTCGATATGTAGATAGTAGATATTAGGTACACAAATTTCCTGTCGATATGTAGACAGTAGATATTAGGTACACAAATTTCCTGTCGAAGGGTTAGTGGGTGTCGTATTGATCCATGTCCTCATATCGTCTATCCAGATCGTATATCCCCATGAGTAATTCAGAGTCTGGGTTTAATAGAAATGTTGGAATAATATGTAGGAGGCGTCAACGAAGCACCTGAACATGTTGGAGGAGGTGTGATCCATCACTACCAAGGATCCTGTGCAAAGAAAGCTCATTGTTCGTGCTTGTGCGTTGAAGAAGATGGAGGGGGTAATATATTGGTGGGAGTGAAGTGCATCTTGCGGTTAATGGATAGTCCATTCAAGCCGCTCTCGAGGAAACCCTAGTTGCCTAAATATTTGCATGGCACTTTTGGTCTTCAACAAGTTTGCGTCGACTCTAGTCCAGATTCCAAGCGATCGACGGGAAACATTGGACTTGATCTGGGCTCAACGTATCGCGATCCATCCAGTCGCGATCCACTCATTATCAACAACGATCTACATCAACCTACATCACTTCCCAGCATATAGACAAAAAAACAAGATATGAATTAGGCAACCGAAAGTTGATAGTTACGCTCACAATTCGTGATCTGGACAACCAATGATGCAGATCTGTCAAATAACCAGAGGTAAGATCTATTAAGAATTAAGAATAATCTGTATGCACAGATACTTTTCTGCAACTCCTAGATCTGCAGATTATTCACAAAGTTAAGACAGATCATCAAAGCTATGTTAAATTCTGTGACAACTTAGTGGAGTTTGTTTGAATACTTGTACTGTGGATTTAAATTGGCGGATGTTTAATTTGCTAGTAATAATGTATTAGGTAGATCATGTTAGACGAATAAGTTGAGCAATCCCTCAGTTAATTAGTTAACTTACAGTTGTTTGGTTTCTTGTTTTTATCTCCGAGTTGAGTGAGCTGTTAGACGTTTCGTTGTTTACGAAGCATTCCCTTTGCATGTAATTCCTTTTATATATCAATTCAATAATGAGATCGGAGTGTGTGTGTTTTATGCAATTTTGTTCTGCGGTTTCTGTTAAAACCGTTTCTCTGTTCTATCAATTCGTTTTCTGTTGTCGCAGATTCGTTCTTCATGGTATCAGAGCAGGTTGCAGATCCAGCCTCTGTCCAGCTTGCCAAATTGCAAAACGTTTTTCAGCAAGCTCTGTAAGAATTGCAAATCTGTTTTTTTTCTGTGCAATTCATTTTTTTTGAGCCTAGATTTAGGCCACAGTATCGTGCACAGGAAGGAGGAGCCGCCGGTATATAATTTTTTGAGCAGAAAATGGCCAGCATGAGCAACCAGACTCTCATGCAAGCACATGTTTTGAATGGGTTGAATCATAGCACTTGGGTATCCAAGATGAAAGTTTTTCTGAGCTGTCATGAATGCTTAGAGATTGTCGAAGATGGAGTTACCTTGTTGAAAGATGAAGATCGAGATGCATTGGATCGGGATGCAAGACGCACTTACACAGAAGTGGTCAAGAAAAATGCAAAAGCCTTATGGCTTATATTTCAGGGGGTGGATGAGTCCATCTTTTCGAAAGTTGAAGGCGAGAGCACTGCCAAAGGAGCGTGGGATACTCTCATGAACATCTATCAAGGAACCGAGAAAGTGAAGACTGTCAAGTTGCAAACTTTGCGACGGAACTTTGAAACAATGTCTATGAAAGATACAGAGACAGTCGACCAGTTTATGACGAGTGTAAACCACCTCGTCCATCAAATCCGAAGTCAAGGTGAAGACATTCCCGATCAGAAAATTGTGGAGAAGGTATTGCGAAGCCTTCCTGAAAAATTTAATATGGTTGTTGTTGCAATCGAGGAATCGAAGGATCTGACTACGTTTACCATAGATTAGCTGTTGGGCTCTCTTTTATCACATGAGGCGAGATTCCAGAGAGAAAACACTTCGTTGGAATCAGATTTCCAAACGCAAGCCACCATAAGCAAAGGTCGAGGCCATGGTGGAAGAAGCAGAGGACGAGGAAGAGGTTCGCAAGGCAGATCCCAGCCGCAGAATGCTTGTAGGTCGCATGCAGACCCAGATCAGTCGCATGCAAGATCTTCCTATGACAGAGGTCGAGGCAGAGGTCGCACTCACGAATGGGTTGACAAATCAGAAATTCAGTGCCATTACTGTAAGAAGTTTCGACACTACAAGTCCGAATGTTATAAAAGACCTACGAATCGAGAGCATGGAACCACACATGTTGCAGAGGAAGAGAAAGTGCAAGAAACCATGTTTTACTCCTGCCATGCGACTACAAAACCAACCGATTCAGATGTGTGGTTGCTCGACAACGGTTGCAACAATCATATGACAGGTAAAAAAGATCTATTTTCGTCTTTTGATAGTTTTGTCAAAAATAAAGTAAAGTTGGGAGATGATCATTTGGTGAATGTTCAAGGAATGGGTACCATTTCTGTACTCTCTGAGAATAATGAAAAGAAATGCATCCGAGAGGTGTATTATGTCCAAGGTCTTAAGCATAATTTGATTAGTGTAGCCCAACTCTCTCAGCATGGTTATGATGTAGTGTTTAAAGGGACTGACTACACCATAAGTGATAAGCCTCCCAGTAATAGAGTCATAGCTCAGATCAAAATGACCTCGAACCGCATGTATCCTATCATACTGAAAAATGCCAAAACCCTTGAGTCTTATTCTGTTATGAAACCCGATGAGTCATCRTTGTGGCATCAACGATATGGTCATTTGTCTTTTGATTATCTCAGTCAACTGTCAAAGAAATCTATGGTCATTGGTCTCCCTGAATTAGAAGTCCAGCACCAAGTATGTGAAAGCTGTGTTTTAGGAAAGCATCATAGAGAATTTTTTCCTTCTGCTGCTACCTTTAGAGCTAAATCTCCTTTAGAACTCGTTCACACTGATCTATGTGGACCCATGCAAATAGAGTCGATAGGAGGAATTTTTTATGTGCTAACATT
>JZKD02S1673938.1:287830-322260 GCA_000966675.3 Picea glauca
CTTTCAACAACAGAGGCAGAGTATGTTGCTGCTACAGAGGCTAGTAAAGAGATGATTTGGTTACAAAGGTTTATGGAGGAATTGGGAAAGAAGCAGGAGAATAGCAGGTTGTACCGTGATAGTCAGAGTGCCATTCACCTTGCAAATAACTCAGTCTTCCATTTGAAGACTAAGCATATACAGTTGAGGTACCACTTCATACGATCCACCTTGGAAGATGGACAATTGAAGCAGGAAAAGATACACACTAGCCAGAATCCTGCAGACATGTTAACAAAGGGAGTAACCAGGGAGAAACTGAGTTCTTGCTCAGTTTCAGTTGGTATTCAATAATGAAGATGAAGATGAGAAATTTTCTAGGTCCAAGAAGGTTCAGAGTCCATCATATACAGCAGCGGTGGAGTTGTTGAGATCAGTCTCCAAGTGGGAGATTGTTGGTTGCGGAGCCTAATTATCTTCCTAATTTAGAGGCCTTTTACTTTCAGTCGTGTTTATACCCCATGAAGTATGTAAACTCTTCCACGTGGGGGAGTGCAGAGGGGGGGTACCCCCTCTGCGGGGTCCGGGGGGGCTATCCCCTCGGCTGGGGGGTCTGGGGGCAAGCAGGCCCCTAGCGGGGGTTCGAGGGAAAAGCCCTAGAAGAAAATTTTCCTTGTAAAAGTATATTGTAATTTCATTGTAAATATGGACCATTCATTATAAGGTCGCAGATCTAATGATAGAGATTATGTTAGGGTTTTTTTTCCCTAGAAGGAAACCCTCTTTTATGAGGGAAATGTATTGTGGCTATGTATGTTGGCGAGTATTGTATTCTGAGAGAGGATATTGTGAGAGAAAGAAGAGGAAGTTACAACGGGTTTTGTTGTAGAATGTATCCCTTCATTTTGTTGGATAATAATAAAGAAAGGACCTAGCAATTTCTCTGGTGGACATAGCCCACACTGGGTGAACCACATAAATCTGTATCTCTCTTGTATTGTGTATCTTCTGTGTTTTGTTTCTGCATTTGTTTTATTTTATTGCTCCGCAGTCCTATTTTTCTAACAACTGATTCACTTCTCTTTGTTCATTCTCATCATATTGGAGTTCACATCAGTGAACAAATTGTTGGCATTATGGCTGACATGTTTACATTGTGGAATTTTTCATATTTCTTAGCATCCATATTTGGATTTTTTTTCAGGCAGTTCTTCATTGTGGCTCAGTTGAACAGTTTCAACATGAAGACTTGGATATTATGCACCTTCTTTGTTGTTATTATTGCTCAGACTTATGATTGAGGGGGAGAATGTTAGCCTCTTTCTCATATACAATCATTAAGTCTTAATATACCACCTTTGTATATTTCACATGCTAGGATATAGTTTTTATCCTAAGTGTGTTTCTAGATTCTTATATTTCCTCATCCTACCTTATCTCCTGATGAGGTGTCAATGTGAGAAAAATTGAGGTGGTTTCATTATTGTATTATATATTTGTATTATTAAGATGAATACAATGTTGATAATTATGGCTTGAGGCCTTTTCCACCAATCTTCTTGTCCTAATATTCTTATGCTCAATTTCTTCATAACATCTATACAACATGCGTATACATAGGTTGCACCATTACATCCTGCGTACATCCGGTTTTGTCCACAACAACCAATATATGCAAGCATGTGGTGATAATATATAAATTTAGCACATACAATAGAATAATACATCAATATTCATAACAAATATGCCCATGGAATAACAATTCAAATATTTGCAAGACATTAATTGGATGAGAAAAGAGTATTTATATTAAAATGTAATCAATAGAAGTCATCATGAGTAGTTATATTATGGAAAAGAGAGCTAGAGTCCTATGAGTACCTAGACGCTTGCAATCATCAGTGACAGGTTCTTTCTCCATCAAAAGTTGGGAATACATCAATGTCTCCCGATCGATGGATTCTTCAAGTGTTCAACCTCAACATGTTTATTCACATTTGTAAGAATGTACTCGGTGCCCTGATACCTACTTTCATTATCGGTAGGTTGTCTCACATTTGTTAACAGTATACCTTAATGAATGGTCATCGAACGAAGTCTAATTGTGTTCAACCTCAACTCCTTTATTCACATGATGTAGACTTACACCTTTGGTAGTTCGTGTAGAAGACTTGAAGATATCAGTTCATATTCACAGCTTTCCTGAGTTGTTTCTATCATTCAGTGGACCAATACCTATATGAATGTAGTGATCATGGGAGATCATATGATACTCCATTGTATACAAACATCTTTAGATTGATTTTGAGACTGGTTTTCACTGGGCCTTATTTGTGTCTATGACAAACTATGGCATGCATCTACTTTTTTATTTCCTATTCATGGCCATGAACAACTGTTTGTTATATTTCCACATGGCTCTGCAGTGTAATTCGAATTGGCAGCATTGTGCCCAAATTCATTATGGATTTTAATATTATTATGAGCAACTAGTTCATCCAGTTAGGTTTCCATTATGCTACTTCTGGGAATTATAATGTATTTTGGCCATCATAGATACTCCTCTTGCCTCACACATTAGGGGGCATCTGTTATAGAAAGATTTACCTCGCCCTATGCAAACTTGCTCAGAAGGATTTTTCCATTTTCCTATGCAGACTTGAAGTCCCCTTTTCCAATTCCTAGAACTAAAACATGTATTTTTCCACATATACACGCCCTAAAAACTATACAACATGTGTATACACAGGTTGCACCATTACAACCCATGTACATAGGGCTTTGTTCTCAAATTAAAAAATTGTGTTAGATTTCCATGTCACGTCATGAGATCCATGATCCTTGATCTTCCATATACTAGAAACATTCTGACTCGGCCCTTCAGTTCGATTTAAAGGATATAAATAGGCCATATCCAAGTTGTGGAGAAGAGGAGAAGAATTCAACTTTGAGAGCAAAGTTACTCTGGAGAAATTATTCACTTCATATTGAGTTTGCATCCCTTTGTCCTTTTAATTCTAAACACATTGTTCAACCCCCAAGGTCTTCCCTATTTGATGGAGAACCTCCTTGTCTCTCTTATATGAGCTTTCCTTTGGTGGAGGATTGAAGTGGTGGAGGCCCAGCTGGAAGAGACTTAGTTTCTCGGTTCCGAACGTGCCAAAACAGAAGTTTGTCATTCATACAATTCTGTTGATTACATTTTGTTAGAAATACTATTTTCTCGTCAAATTAATGTCTTGAAAATATTTGAATTGTTATTCCATGGGCATATTTGTTATGAATATTTATGGATTATGATATTGTATGTGCTAACTTTATATATTATCACGATATGCTTCTGTATATTGGTTTTTGAGGACAAGTTGCAAGTGTATTTATTTGAGTCAAGTGCTCAACGATGGAATTCATCAAATGTTTGGATGAGGTAGTCTCTTTATCTTGTCTTTTTAGCATATTTGTTTATATAACACACTTGATATTAGAGTTAATTTATGTGGTCATTTCCATCTGTTGAGGTTTACCCCATGCCATAGAGTGATTTTCCTTGTAACACTCATGAACATTGTCATAGAATCAATCGAGCCAAAAGGAATGACCAAACCCTCAAAAAGGAATTCTTTAGAGTCGAAGTGGCGTCTTCCATACATAATTTTCCACAATTGCTACCTAGTGGTAGCACAAATTTAGATCAATATTATTAAAAAACTTGTCACCCTTAAGTTGATTAAGAAGATTGTTAATGTCGGGGATTGGATTTTAGTTCTTCTGTATAATTTTTTTCATAGCTTTGTAAACAATATAAAGTAACCATGTTTAATCCTTTAATTTCTCCCACAATGTGATGAAATCATTTGAATTTGTCCCTTTTGGATGATCTCTTGAATCATAATTTTGGTTTCTTCATTCTCTATAAGAGAGGATATGTATATATAGACATTAGGTAAAAGAACACCAAGTATCAAATCAATTGAATTGTTGAATTGGTAGTGTAGAAGTAAACCTACAAATTAAGCAAAGATAACTATTTATTATGTCACCATCCTTTCCACTTGCCTCTCTTGTGTCTTAGTGTTCTTTCATTTATCATATGAATGAATCATGATGAAGACAAATATACTAGTTTGGTGTATTACCTTCCTACACTACTTTGATGAGATTAAGGAAACTAAAATAGTCAAAAAATCCTTTGGTACCTTTTGGAGATGACATGTTAGAGTGACAATGACAGTATGGGGCCTAGACTAAAAAACAACATAGCATTTCTACATATAGGGTTGTCCTAAAATAACATCACAATATGTAGTTTTGGTAACATAATACTATACATCATATTTAAATGGATTGGTTCCATAGGTTAGGTGGAATTTCCAAATGATGTTGTTGTCTCATCCCAAGATTAACCAATTAATGACATATGGCTAAGATTGTGTCCTTTTTGTTCAACTTCAATCTATTGATAAACTTGATTAATATCAATCTCTTCTAGATACCATGATCATTGATGATATATATATATAGAATCTGCCTTCACCCACCTCTATGAATGAAAGAGTGTTAGCCCTAGATAGATCCATATATATTGAGTTATTATATTTGTATGGTTATATTAGTGTTTCCAATGAGAACAAATAATTGTAATTGTAGCTTTCATCTCCTATATATACCGAAAGAGACCTAGCTTTGGAAATATTCCCATCTTGTATTGTTCTATTGTAAAAGAAAGATGCCCCTTGAAAAGGATTTACATTCATTATTATCTCTCATTAAGAAGGTGCAGAGTACCTCCCTTTCTCATTTTCTACTATTTAGGTGTTGTGTGCATAACATTTTGTTTTAGATCATATGATCCTTGGGTTTGGCTCCGTTAAATGATTCATCTTGGAAATTTGGCTATAATTTTTTGGGGGGATAGTTTTAGACCATGAAATTTTTAGTGAACTGATGAGTTATATAAAAATTATTGTGTTCAAATTTTCAAGTTATTTTTCACTATAGTTTTATAGATATGTCCTATGGAAATTAGTGGTTTTGATTAATCTTGAAATTGTTCACAAATGAGTCATCTCAAAAAAATTTCTATAACTTTTTTATCTAGGTTGTTTCAAATAGAGAAACAAAATGAGGAATGAGGAGACATATATAAGTAGTGGTGGTAAAAAATTTAGGTTCCATTTCTTTATATTTTGAAAATTACATGCTATGGAAATTAGGGTTTTGGACTAGTCCTGGAACTAGTCTCAAACAAGGGGTCTTTGTAAAAATGCCATATATGATGATAAAATGTTCCAAAGTGATTCCCAATAGTTTGATTGGAAATAAAATGAACCATACTATTTTAGGTCAAAATTGTAAAATTAGATCCAAAAAATTAGACATGTGGTCGGTCATACAAGTTATCTCTCTTGAAAGGGAAAAAACAACAAGTTTTTAGGAAAGTTAGCATAAGTTTAACTTGACACATTAGAATTGAGTTAAACCTATCGCATTATAGGGAAGAAATATTAGGTTACAAAAAATAAAAATTTCTAACTCACAGGGGAAGAAATTTTAGAGATACATTACAAGAAATATTAGGAAACAAGATAATCTACAAATTGGGGTTTTTAAAGGCATGCGTTACAAAAAATTCTATATCAAACATGGGCTTAAAAAAACATGTACTATGAAAATAAAATTTAAAGAACTAATAGGATTCAATATGTTGATGTCAACCATAAGGGTAAGTTTTTTGGAGGGAAAGGAAGAAAACTATTTTTTTTAATTGTATTTTTTAATTATCTCCTTATAGTTTTTCCAAAATTTCAAGTGTAGGAACTCATTGTATGTGGAATTAAATTTTTCATCCAATGAGTATCCACTCTATATATTTTTGGTATACACACAATGAGATAAATTGAAAACACATTTTTTTCATGTGTTTCTAGTTTATCTCACCGCCAGTCTATCAATAGTATATAGAGTGGGTACTTGTTGGATGGGAAATTTAATTCCACATCTAATGAGTTCCTACACTTGAAATTTTAGTAAAACTCTAAGGAAATAAGTAAAAAATACAATGAAAAAATTAGATTTCTTTCTTTTCCTTTTGAAATTCATATCTCTTACTTTTATTTTTTTTCCATAGGAGTCCCATTTTAGACTTCAAATTTCCCCTAATGTTAACTTAAATTCGTAAATTTTTGTATTGAAATATTTGTTTTTGATGATTCACAATTTGTGATAAAGTGATAAACGAGGCTTATTAATATTTTCTCACATGGAAAAGGGTTTTGCAAGAATTTATGTTCTTTATAAACCTCCAAATAATCACACATGATGATTTAATAAAGTGAATACTTAAAGAATGAGGTATTCCAATTTAAGAACCAAGTTAATGAAATGAATGATAGTGTGTCAAAAATGGTGTATTTATCACATTCTTAGGAAATCCTTAAAAGTGAAATGGAAATATTTGTTAATCAAAACATGGAAGGATTAAAAAAGTACATGGAAACCATTCTCTTATATACCATAGATGATATATTCCCTAAAAGGGATATTTTGATCCAAGGAAATCATGAAAATAAGGAGAAGCATAGTGTTGAACCTCAATCACATGTGGAGAATATTTTAAAACATTAATCACTTAAATAATCATCATTCATCACTTAAATATCTGCATCATTAGGGGTTCAACGCGTGGCCAACAAACTACTTAATTCCAAAGACTGATATGAGGAAGTCTGATGGTATATATCCTATAACATGGATATTCTAGATGGAGTTTTTTTTTTTTTGCACAAGTGCCATCTTTAGAAAACATAAATCTTACATCATTGTATTTAGAACCTAATAAATTTGTCTCATATCAATGGCTTTGTGAAGAAAAAGAAGTTTCCATTGTCTCTTGGTCTATTTTTATGGATGAATTGATAACACATTATGGGGATATTAAGAGAAACACATTAATTAGTTAATTGAGATATCTCCAACAAAGAGGTTTGATTATAGAGACCATTCAAAAATACTGAAAGTTGAATCTGAGAGTAAAGAAAATTCCATAGGATACTTTGCTATATTTCTTTATGGGAACTATTACACATCAGATTCACTTCATTTTATACTACATTTTTTTTTACCAAATGTGACCCATCATATTAGTAGATTATGTGCATCCATCACGATGGTACAAAAGTGTTTTTTTTTAATACTCGTGTATTTTATTGGGCCATTATTATATGTTGTATGAATTAATAGGGGGGCCTATGTGGTATCTCTTGACCCCTTGTGGTCAATCATGTCCCATCCTTTCACTCCACATTTAAACATATGAATATATCTTATGGCTTTAGTTGACTTCCCCTTGGTGTCAATACCTTGTCACCATGTTGGTCATTTATGATATGGGTAGGAATTTAAGTGTCTTGGGATGGATATACTAGGACACATGATCCATGGGAGCTACTAGTATCTCCCACTTATTTGTATGTAATGTAAAAGTGTTTCTCATGTTGTAAAGGTTTTCATACCTATGAAAATCAAACGCATACAATGCCTAAGCATATACCCCTATATTATGTATGTATCACACTTTGGCCATATACTCTTGGAGTTGATTTCTACCTATGTTCATTTAGTTTCATGCTTCTAGAGGCATTTCATAATTCTCGAAGTTGTATATGTATCTAAGGCACTAATAACATTCTCAAATGCACAATTGGAAAATGTTCACTTGCATGGGTCACCTCTACACATGCCATGTTGAGGATCCTAGAGCACTCCCACATTTCATCATATTTTGAGTTATTCTACACTTTATTTGAGGGTTGAGTCCACTTTTTTGGATGTCACATTAGCCATTGGAGTTCTAATGACCTATCTTTTGACTTGGAGGGTAACTTCCATGCTTCATGGAGGTGCCTTGACATGAGAAATTTACAAGATCATGCCTTAGGGGAATATTTAAAGGGATTATGAGAATTATTTGAGGAGACATCCACCTCTTCAATCCTTTCTTACTCCTTAAATGAGGTCATTTGAGATTATGAGGCTTGTTGTTGGACCTTTCTTCAGTTGGAAGGCTTCTACACCAAGTTTTGAGACTTAGACTACATTTTTTCAAGGGAACCCTCAACATATACACCAAATTGGCCCCTCCTTTTATGGGGAGTCCCCTTACCATGAGAATTTTATGTACATGTGGAATTTTTTACTTGTATTTGACTTAGTCTTCTTCATTGTGTGTATGACAGGTCACCTTTTGCAATTCTCCCAGGCTAATTTAAGGAGATAAAAAATAATAAATAATGATAAGGATGTAGAATCCTCATCTATAAATAAAGGCTATCCTGTAATTTTAATTTGTGTTTTTTGTTGTTGGACATAATTGGATAATACAATTTGTTAAATATATACATATTGGAGGTTTTGGTGTCAACTATTGGATCTCCCTCTCTCTCTCTCTCTCTTGGTTATTTTGTTGACGCATAAAATATTTGTTGTGAATGTTCGATATTTGTACTGGCTATCACTATCACTCCATTTGAATGGTTATTAATCACTTTGAAGGAAGACATCTAGGGTTTTTATCTCTTCCATCTTCCTTTGTTGATTTGGTAAGTGCTCAATCCCTTGTCTTGTTTTTCCTCTTGTTCCTTAGCAAGCATTTAAAGTATTTGTATTCAAGGCATAATTGATATTGTTAGTGAAATATTTTACCTTCTAGAATCCCTTCTTATAGGAACTTGTTCCTCATAGATTATTCTTAATTAGCTGAGGGATTGATCTAAGCATAGGGGTGAGTGCAAGCTAATTATGGTCTCTCATGATGCGTTAGTGGCAATGAAAACCTAGAAAAACAACAATTTGTTAAATTGGAGGGATTATTCAAGGTACTTTTATAATGAATTTGAATATGGTGTAAGAAGATGAAAAATAGGAAATTCAATTATATTTCCAAATATACAACTTTTATTCATAGAAATTGTGAATAATTATGTCAAATTATATTTTTTCTAACATTGGGATCTTATTTTTCCAACAAAATATAACGTATATTTTTTTGTTCATGCATGTGTTCAGTACCTTAACGATGGAATTTCATTCCAACAACTTGTATACTTGTATAGAACCTGTTTTTATTTTGTCATGTAGTTTTTGGAAAATTATAATATTAATTATATATTTTTTTAAATTATCAAAGTCAACACATCCCTGAAATTACAATATTTTTTGTTCGTGTGGGCAAACAGGGTCTTAGCATGATCAAAACAATTTATTTCCTTTTCTAGATCATAGATATCACTCTCCTCTAGTGTCGCATATAAATAATTCAAGAAATGGTTAAGATGATAAAATGTTATAGAAGAAATAAGAGAAGTATTTATTATATATGATTTTGATACATGTCAAGATAAAAATAAATTAAAAATAGTATACATTCTTAATTTAAAAAAAAAATGCATATTTGGAATCTATGCAACCAACTCTATATGTGTTTGTAGTTTCATCAATGACTGAATTGTGTAGCCTATAGAAAAATAATGTCAAAAACAAAGATATGGAGAGGAATTCATAAAAATGGAGCTTTTTATGTATTTGCAGATCGAACCACTATGTTTGTCATCCCAAACCTAAATATGAGGTAACCAACTTAGAAAAAAACGTATGCTAGAGTTTTCTCTCCTGCTCGAAAAAAAATTGAAATTCAAATAATGCACGCTCCTCCATGAATCATTCTAGCTCAGGGTCATATGATCATTCACCATGTCCAATTTCGTCAGAGGGGGAATCGACCTCTTCCTTGGTTCTCTTCCACCAAGGTTGATGTGTATCCCTCACGTCCTCTTCGTCCATAGATGGTTTCTACTCCTTTTAAATGAACTGCTTCAACATCCTCATCTGTGACTTTCTCTAATCTTTATTGCTACTCGTCAACATTCAAACATAAACCATCCAAGCCATCCACTGTCTTAGCCATATCTCCAACTATCTCTTCAACATCAGCAAGCCTCTATTCCACTGAAACGAACTTTCTTTCATTCTCTATGTTGTAATATATAACCATCACCCCACATCGTCCAAGTTTTTCCCCGCAAGGTTTCTTTCTCCAATTGTGTGCAACAACCATGTGCAAGAAACATATTCGTGTGTCTCCTTCCTTCCTCCTTATGGTAGGAATTGATCTAGATTTATGAGTGGAACTAACTGATTAAGATATTGAATATAATAAACACTAATATATGGAGAAAAAAAAAATATCTAGTGAACAATGTCTTCCATTGAATAAATGAAATAGGTTGAAACTGTAAAACTGCAGAAATGAAACAACTTGCTCGAATGGTGGTAGCTATCTCTGAGAAGAGATGTGGTTGTTACATGCATCCGTCTGAGAAAAATGATTACAATAAGGCTCTAGAGGCCTTTTTAAAATTACTCATGAATTCCAAAACCATAGAAATCCAAAAACCTAACCCTAGGATATGAAACGCCAAAAGTTATGTGGACCCCTATGGGTAAGTTGGTACCTCAACTTCCCAGAGTCATAACGTTTGCAAACGACCTCCATTTTATGCGCGTGATAGCTCATTGGAAACATCTTTTTGAGAAATACGCATTATGCCATCAAAATATTACTAGGTCTACATTGTGATTGTAGCGAGCCATAAAAACACCATTTAGGGCCCCAAAATGACCCTAGAAGTACAAAAATATGCGTTGACATGAAAACATACAAAATAAGCTAGTTGGATTAGGTGGGGGGGCACCAATATCCACTTGGAATATGTGTAGGGATTTAGACAGCCTCAGAAGTGTAGAACCTGCAATTACAAGAAGTACAAAAGAACATGTTGAACTAAAAAATGTCAAGAGGAGCCAGTTGGAATAGGTGGGTGGCCACCAATATCCACCTGGATCATTCCTCCCCCCTTAGGAAGAAATGGTATCCATTATGTTGAGTTACCCAATTAGGTGAGGAAACGTTTGTTGAATTTGGTCTTAGGTGAGCCACTTGCTTTAGTGTAGGAGATGCCCTGCCTTGACAACTCGATAAAGATGGATACTCTCCTAATGAGTGCTTTGGACCTATGTGTCCACTATCTTATCAGTGGATGCATGTTCCATGCAGTCAAGGTTGATCTCTATTGGTGTCAATTGTTCTGCGATCTCTGAGGTGTACAATAATGGTGGAAAATATGGCTAGAGGATGTCCACATTGAACATGGGGTGCAAGCCAAGGAAGGGTGGAGTGTTGATCTCAAAATAATTTTTACCCACAACCTTGTTGATAGTGTAAGGACCATAGAGAAGTGGGCATAGCTTCCGATGGGATCCTGTAAGGTTATCTTTCTACAAATGTAACCAGACCTTATCTCCCACCTGAAACTAGTGTGGTACCCAGTGTTGATCATGGCATTACTTGTACTTAGCATTGGATTTCTACAAAATCTCATGGACCTGTTGGTGAATGTGTTGAATCTTCTCAATGAATCTGGTGGCTTTGTCAGTCTCAAAATGAGCATGGGAAGATTCATGTGTGGTTGCAAGAGGTAGTGCAACATCAATGGGGCCCAAGGTTTAGAATCCCATCCCCACCTAAAATGGGCTATGGTCGGTGGAGCAATGGAGATCCCTATTGTAACTATGTTGAACATAGGGGATACTCTCATCCCATGTACGTGGATGCGTAGAGTTTTACATGTGCAGGATGTGCACAATCATCCGATTGACAACCTCTGTGTGGTTGTTGGTTTGGGGGTGGAAAGCAATGGATTTTGTGAGCTTGGTGTCCAATAGTGACTAGAGACTCAACCAAAATGTGTTCAAGAACCTACTATACCGATCATAGATGATGGTCTGTGGTACCCCAAAATGCACCCACACTCATTCGAAGAATATCTTGGCAGTATTTGTTTCTATGATGTTCTTCTTGCAGGATGTGAGGATGGCCATCTTGAAAAACTGATCAATTACCACAAATACATAAGCATTGCCTTGCTTGGTGGATGGAAGGTCAGACATGTAATCCATCGGGATGGATTCCCAAGAAATATTGAAAGTAGGAATAGGGGTTTATAGGCCTTGATTCTTGATAGTTGGCTTGGAAATGGCACAAGAAGTGCAATATATAATATACTTGTTGACGTCTTGTTGAATTTTTTTCCAATAAAAAATGTTTCTGTACAACTGCCACATTTTTCTCCATGCCAAAATGTCATGTCATCCGACTATAGTGAGACTCCCAAATCATATTTTCATGCTCACTTGTAGGAACACAGTTATGGCCCAAATGGAATACCAGTCCATCCTAAATGTGAAAATCGGTGTCATTCACGCCTGTACCAAAGAGATGATAAGTGGTGGTGAATTCTGGATCTTGTTGATAAAGTTGGGGCCACTCAGATGCCTCGTGTCCATAATAATGGAGCATGGTGGTGAGTTTATCCATGATAGTTCAAATGAGGGAGTCTGCGACATGATTGGTTCTCCCTATCTCATAACTGGTGTTGAGATGGAACTGTTGTAGGTAGGTGGACCAATTATGATGATGGTCATTCTGCAACTTCCCCTGTGTCTATATGAACTACAGAGGCTTGTGATCACTGTGAATGATTGTATCCTTTCCCAGAATGTAATGTTTCCATTAACGACAATATTTTACAATGGACTACATTTCCTTTTCATAGGTGGGGTATTTCCAGACAATATCTGAGAGTGTCTCACTACAGTAGGCTACCGAATGACCCTGTTGAGTGATGATGCAGACCCTCCCCTCCTAGGGGTTCTACAACCTCCCAGTCAAGGATCTTCAAAAAACTCAAGCCGAATCATCTTTTTTTCCCTTCAATATACCTTGAACAATTGACACACAGGTCCCTTTAATGTTACCTGCATGTTTGAATTACTCACACAACCATTTCTGGTGTCTCTAGTAACTTTAACTTGTGGGTGCTAGCTCCACCAGCTAGGATCTTCTCCTCATATGACCACGACTATGACCTTGGGCCAACCATATTCACAACTTCAAGATTCAGTGGTTTTGTGACCTCCACCCTTGCTTCCTTTAGAAAACACCTTAGGCCAAAACACACAGATCTCTTTCGCGTGTCCTTCTGGATCCGATGGTCTAGTTCTGATTCATCCTTCGTGACTTCGCGAAGATTTCATTCATTCCACACAATCTCTAAAACTCTATATCCCAAACTCTCTAATCTATTTCCACATAACCTCCTCGTAGCCAAGGACTAGGATTCACTTCGTCACTTCACAACTTCGACGACCCCCTCTCTTACAACACTTCAAAACACTCTGAACCATGAAGTGTCGAAGGACTCCACGTCTAATCCCCATATACTTCTCCTAGATATGACAGTCTAGAATGATTTTTCTTTGTCCTGGGAGGATATTGCACATTAACTTGGAGAATCTCAAAGGGCTCCTCCCTATTGACGGATTCTCACTATCTCGTCTGATCTTTTCCTTTATCGAAGCCTATAACTCCACAAAGTGTTTCTTTGTCACTTAGTCAAAACTTACCCTATGAACACCTTGCAACAGGTTTTCCTCCACAACCTAGCTTCTTTTGGATGACTACTCACACCTTGAGATAGTTCCTTGCACCCTTCTACAGATACACTTAAGCTCCTCCTCCTAAGCTCCTAAGTCAAAAGACTCTGTCACGCACTCCTTGCGGACAATTATGCACTCTCTGCATACAAATCTCCAAGTTATCTCTCTTAGACATGATCCTCCTCAACACTCTGAACTTTTTAGAATGAATCCTTCAACACTTAGCTAAGTATTGACTCTACACACACCTGGTGACAAACTTCCTTCAACTTAACTCATGAAGGGAGACCATGCACTCCTTGCAACAGTCCTTCCAAGGCTCAATTGTTCCTCCTGAATAATACAACTCTAGGAGGGTTTCTTCCTACACACACTTTCAAGCTATCCCTCCTACATTTCTGAGTCAAAACAGACATTGTCAATGCACACCTTGCTGAGACTTATGCACTCCTTGCATACAAAATTTTCACATTATCTCTTCTGAGCTTGTGATTCAAAATAGACTCTGTCAATGCACACCTTGCGAACACTATGCAAAACTTGCACAGGATCATAGAAGATAAACAATTTAAACTTATCTAATATCTCACATTTTCATACATTCAACCATGTAAATGCATTCATAGCATAAAAACAAGAAATAACAAAGAATTGCAAATTTACAGAAAGCCTACAATTCATTCATTCAGATAGACACAATAACAAAAACAACAAACATGTGGATCAACATTTCTTTGTTATATTCATTCAAATGATATTTACATGGACTCATACAATGCTCTTCAGCAACTCTAAGCAACTTTCAACTAAAATTCAGCGATAACCATCAGCAACAATAATCTTAGCTACAATGGAAACAACATCATTTAGGAAACAATACATTTATTTATACAAGAGGGCTCATAGAAATTTTCCCTTTGACTACCTTAGTTCTATCCTATCGAAATAAAAGCATTCAACTACTAAGGATTTATTACAATAAAGTTTTGTGATAGACAAATAAGAGAAAACGCATTGAATCTGTACTGCAATCTACCACATTAAAATAAAATACATTCCCCATAGATCTCATGCTATCGCCCAACTCTAAAACATTTAAGAAGTTCTTAAATTATAGTATTTTCAAAATATTTTTGTGATATGCCTTCTTAAATTCAAAATCATCACTTCAAAATATGTGCTAGTGTGTTGAGTTGTCTTCCACTCGCGCTTTGTTGGCGATGATCCTACATCATACTCCTCTAGAAAAACATTCATGGACTCCTTTCCATGAGCTCCTACACTGACTTTCCATGCCTCTGAATATCTGCTTCATTTACCTAGTTGGCATCTTCTATTGGGTGTCCTTTCCACTTGACGAAATACTGAAAATAAGCTTTCCTCATGATATTCTTACCAATTCTCTGATCTATGATATTCTCCATCTGTAGCTTTTCTGCTACATGCATTTTATTCTCCCACTAGATCTCTTTGTGATCTTCTGACCCTCTGTCATCTTCCCTATAAGGATACATGTCTGAAATGTTGAATATGGGCAATATACCCACATCTTCTAGCATCTCTATCTCATCAGAATTTTCATCAAATTTCCTTAGGATCTTGCATGGTCCTATCTTTTTAGGCTTCAGTTTGTTATATGTTCCCCTTGGGAACTCTCCTTCCTGAGATGTGTTAGAACCTGATATCCTACTTCAAATTAAAGTTTTGTCTTATGCTAATCAACTTTGCAATTGTACTCTCTGATGTTGTTCTACAACTCCTCCTTGATCTGATTATGAAGCTTCTGCATTTCTGTAATGAAGTCCTCTGCTCTAGTGCTTATGAATTCATTTTATTCCATATCTCTCAACTCTGATACTCCTCTTAGATTCATCCCATATACTATATGAAATGGGATCTTTCCTATACTTATGTTTAGTGAGTCATTATATGCAAACTCTACTTGTGATATAATTTGATCCCACTGACTATGATTTCCAGTGAACAAACTCCACAACAAATTTCCTAAACTTTGATTTACCACCTCTATATGTCCATCCATTTGAGGGTGATATGATGAACTAAAATACAATTATGTCCCCATATTCTTCCACAATGTTCTCCAGAAATGACCAACAAATTTAGTGTCTCTATCTGAGACAATGCTCTTAGGAAACCCATGAAGTCTCACAACTTCCTTGAAAAGCAAATTTGCAATGTGCATTGCATCATTAGTTTTCTGGCATGGGATAAAGTGTGCCATATTTGAAAATATATTAACTACCACAAATATGGAATTACTTCCTCTTTGTGTCCTCGACAACCCAAGGATGATCTAGAATAGGAAATGGTTGATACAATCCAATATTTTGTCTCTGTCCTTTTGCATACTGGAAAATATTACATCTATTTACAAACTTCTTTATTTCCGCCCTCATACCTGGCCAATAGTATGGAATTTTCAACTATGAAAATGTCTTGTCATGGCCAAAATGTCCTGCTAGACCTCCACTATGTTTTTCCTTTATAAAATTCTCTCTCATTGAGCACTCTGGTATGCACAACTGGCAACCTTTAAATAGTAATCCATATTGAATAAGATATTTTTTCCATTGGCTTCTATCTCTGAGCACAGGATTTGCACATTCTTCATATGCCTCCTTAAAATCTGGGTCATCACAATACATCTCCTTAAGATGTTCAAACCCTAATATTTTCACCTGAAATTCTTGTCGAATCAGACATCTCCTACTAAATGCATCAAAAACTTTATTAGCATTACCAGAAATATGTTTAATGACAAAAGTGAAATTTGTCATAAACTCTATCCACTTGGCATGTCTTTGATTTGACTTCTCCTATCTACTTATGAATTGTAAAGATTGATTATCACTATAGAAAACAAACTCTTTTGGAACAAGGTAGTGCCTCCATTTCTTCAAGGCTTGAATTATCACATAAAAATCTTTATCATAAGTGGAGTAATTTCTCTTCGTGTCATTCAGCTTCTCACTAAAATATGCAACAAGCCTATTATCTTGGCTCAATGTTGCTCCAATTGCAACTCCAATAGCATCACACTTTACTTGAAATGTCTTCCTAAAATCTGGCAAGACCATAATCAATTGTTTTGTTATCTTCTCCTTTAATATATTGAATATTTTCTCATCTTTTTCTTTCCAGTTGAAATACTTGTGTCTCTTTTTCACCATATCCATCATTGGTGCACAAATTCCACTGAAATTTCTAATGAACTTTCAATAGAAACTTGCTAAACCATGGAATCTTCTCACCTCAAATATTATCCTTGGCCATGGACATTCTTTTATTGCTCTCATCTTCTCTAGATCCATCTTCAATTGATTTGAAGAGATCACAAAACCCAATTAAATGAGTTATGTCTTCATAAAAGAGGATTTCTTAAAATTTATCAACAACTTCTCCCGCTGCAATCTCCTCATCAGCAATGTCAAATGTCTCAAATTCTCTTCTTCAGTTTTACTGAAGACTAATATATCATCCAAATATACAATCACAAATTTACCAATGAAATCTTTCAATACCTCATTCATCAACCTCATAAAAGTACTCAAGGCATTTGTTAAGCCAAACGACATAACAAGCCACTCATACAACTCTTCATTTGTCTTGAAGGTTGTTTTCCACTCATCACCTTCTATCATTCTTATATGGTGATATCCACTCTTGAGGTCTATCTTTGAAAAATGATTTGCTCCACTTAAACAATCCATTAAGTCATCCATCCTTGGTAAAGGAAATTGGTACCTGATGGTGATGTTGAAGGAAAATAATTTCTTCCACCATATTTTATCCATTGGGAACTTCCTCCTCTTTTCAAGTGACTATCAGTTTTTTCATTATCAACCTTGGGCTTTTGTTCCTTATCATGGGAAATTTACTTGCCTCTATTTAGATTTCTTCCTCTGCTTCACTAGATCTGTTTTCTGGCCAACTTCTCCTTTGCCTTCAACATAATCTGATAAGCATCATCCACTGTCCTCACTATCATCATGTTGATTTTGTCCTAGATTTCATATCTTAGGCCATTTATATATCTAGCAAGTTTTTCATCATCCTTTTATCTCTGTCTAGCCCTAATGGTGAACTTGTAGAACTCTTTTCTGTACTCTTTCACAATCATTCCTTTCTATCTAAGGTTCTGCAACTTCCTGAATAGATTTATCTGGTAATCTTTGGGTATGAATTCATCTTTCAAATTAGCTACCATTCTATCCCAACTCTTGATATTTTGCATGTCTTTGCATCTTCTGTCATCCTGCAGTTCATCCCACCATAGCATTGGATGTCCTTTTAATATGGTGACAAAATGTTTCACCTTCTTCTCCTCATCGACATATTCATAGTTGAAGTAATTGTCCATTGACCTTATCCAATACAAAAATTCTTCAGCATCTAAATTTCCTTCATACATTGGGATGTCTATCTTTTCTCTAGCTCCCAATTTGACAACCTCTTTTAGCAAGTGTTCTTATACAACATCCTCTACTATAGCTTCTTCAACTTCCACTTCTTCATTTTGTGCATCACTGACGTCTCCAACATCAGGTGCTCTCCTTTGTCTTGTCTCCATAGCATCTAATCTTGCACGAATTTCTCGCATATCCCTTTCCACAACTCGATTTTCTACATGTGTCTCTGTACGTCTTCTAGGCGGCATTGTGCTGAAATTTTCTCCTTTACACAGCTACCATTGGGTGTATCTGACACAACTTAATGATATCAGCATACTTCCTTATTTTCTTCCTACAAAAATCAGTTATGTTCTCCGATACCACTTTGATACAACCCCCTCCCATCCTAGGGGTTATACGACCTCCCAGTCAAGGATATTAAAAACACTCAAGCCAAGTTGTCTTGTTGGCCCTTCAATACAACTTGACCAATCAACACACAGGTCCCTTTAATGTTACCTATAGGTTTGATTTACCCGCACAATCGTTTTTGGCACCTCTGGTAACTTTAACTGGTGGGATCTAGCTCCAATGGTAGGCTCTTCTCCTCATATGATCGTGGCTATGACCTCGAGCCAACTCTCTTTGCAACTTCAGGCTTCAGTGGGTTTGTGACCTCCACCCTTGTTTCCTTACAAAAACACATTATGCTGAAACACACATATCTCTATCGTGTGTCCTTCTAGATCCGATGGTCCAGTTCTGCTTCGGCCTTCACAACTTCGTGAAGATTTCTCTCGTTCCACACAATCTCTGAAATCTATTTACCGAAGTCTCTAATCTTCTGCCATGTAACCTCCTCATAGCCAATGACTAGGATTCACTTTATGACTTCGACAACCCATGCTCTTAAAACACTTCAAAAAATTCTTAACAGCAAAGTCCTGAAGGACTCCACGACTAATCCTCATAGATTTCTCCCAGATCTGACGATATGGAATGATTTCGCTTCCTCCTAAGTGGATCTTGCCTGTTAACTTGGATAATATCAAAGGGCTCCTCCCTATTGACGGATTCTCACCGCTATCTCTTCTAAGGTTTTCCTTTCTCAAAGCCTCTAACTCCACAGAGAATTTCTTCGACACTTAGTCGAAACTTACCCTGTGCACACCTTGCAATGGGTTTTCCTCCACAACTTAGCTTCTTGTGGATGACTACGCACACCTTGTGACAGTTCCTTGCACGCTTCTACAGATACACTTAAGCTCCTCATCCTGAGCTCATGAATCAAGCGACTCTCTCATGCACTCCTTGCAGAAAATTATGCACTCTCTACATACAAAGCTCCAAGTTATCTCTCTTGGACTTCATCCTCCTCAACAGTCTAAAATATTCATAATGATTCCTTCAACACTTAGCTAAGTATCAACTCTACACACACCTGGTGACAAACTTCCTTCAACTTAACTCTTGAAGGGAGAACGTGCACTCCTTGCAACAGTCCTTCCACGGCTCAATTGTTCCTCATGAACAATACAAATCTGGATGTGTTTCTGCCTACGCACACTTTCAAGCTATCCCTCCTAGATTTTTGAGTCAAAAAGGACTCTTTCAACACACAACTTGTGGACACTTATGCACTCCTTGCATACAAAAGTTTCACTTTATATATTATAAGCTCTTGAGTCAAAATAGACTCTGTCAATGCACACCTTGCAGAGGCTCATAGAAAAGAAATAATTGAAACTATCTAATATCTCATAGATTCATACATTCAACCATGTAAATGCATTCATAACATAAGAACAAGAAATAATAGGGAATTGCAAATTTACAGAAGGCCTACCATTCTTTCATTCAGATAGACACAGTAACAGCAAGACCAAACATGTGGATCAAAATTTATCTTTTATATTCATTCAAATGATATGTACATGGACTCATACAATTCTCTTCAACAACTCTCAACAACTCTCAACTAAAATTCGGCAATAACCATCATCAACAATAATATTAGCTACAATGGAAACAACCTCATTTGGGAAACAATACATTTATTTATACAAGAGGGCTCATAGAAATTTTCCCTCCGACTACCTTAGTGTTATCCTATCAAAATAAAATAACTCAACTACTAAGGATTTATTACAATAAATGTTTGTGATAGAGAAATAAGAGAAAACACATCTAATTTGTACTGCAATCAACCACATTAAAATAAAATGCATTCCCTGTCGATCTCATGTGATCATCCGGCTGTAAAACATTTAAGAAGTTCTTAAATTACAGTCTTTTCAAAATATTTGTGTGATATTCCTTCTTAAATTCAAAATCATCACTTCAAAATACACGCTAGTGTGTTGAGGTGTCTTCCAATCATGCTTTGTTGGCAATGCTCCTGCATCATACTCCTCTAGACAGAAATTCATGGAATCTTGTCCATGAGCTCTTGCATTGACTTTCCATGCCTATGAATATTCACTTCATTTAACTAGATGGCATCTTCTATTGGGTGTCCTTTACACTTGACCATATACTCAAAATAATTTTAGCTCTTGGTCTTCTTACCAATTCTATGATCTGTGATCTTCTCCATCTGCTGATTTTTTGCTACAGGCATCTGCTTCTCCCAGTCAATCTCTTTTGATCTCTGACCCTATGTCATCTTCCCTGTAAGGATACAGGTCTGAAATTTTGAATATGGGTGATATACCCACATCTTCTGGCAGCTCTATCTCATAAGCATTTTCTTCAAATTTCCTTAGGATCTTTCATGGTCCTATCTTTTTCTTCTTTAGTTTATTATATGTTCCCCTTGGGAACCTCTCCTTCCTAATATATGATATAACTTGATATCCTACTTCAAATTGAAGTTTCCTCCTATGCTGATCAACTCTGCGTTTGTACTCTATGTTGTTGTTCTACAACTGCTCCTTGATCTGATTATGAAGCTTCTACATTTCTATAGTGAATTCTTCTTCTCCGGTGCTTCTGAATTCATTTTGTTCTAGATATCTCAACTTTGATACTTCTCTTGCATTCATCCCATATACTATTTGAAATGGGATATTTCTTGTACTTCTATTTGGTGATTCATTATATGCAAAGTCTGCTTGTTAAAAAAATTGATCCCAATGGCTATGATGGTCAGTGACCAAACTCCTCGACAAATTTCCTAAAATTCGATTTACCACCTCAGTCTGTCCATCTTTTTGAGGGTGATGTGATGAACTAAAAGGCATTTATTTCCCCAGCTTCTTCCATAATGTTCTCCATAAGACCAACAAATTTAGTGTCTTTGTCTGAGACAATGCTCTTAGGAAACCCATGAAGTCTCACAACTTCCTTGAAAAACAAATTTGCAATGTGCATTGCATCATTAGTTTTCTGGCATGGGATAAAGTGTGCCATATTTGAAAAATATCAACTACCACAATTATGGAATCACTTCCTCTTTGTGTCCTTGACAACCACAACATGAAATCCATGCTTATTGTATCCCAAGGCCTACCTGGAATAGGAAATGGTTGATACAATCCATTATTCTATCTCTTTCCTTTTGCGTACTAGCAAATATTACATTTGTTTGCAAACTTTTTTATTTCTACCCTCATACCTGGCCAATAGTATGAACTGTTCAACTATGCAAATGTCTTGTCATGGCCAAAATTTCCTGCTAGACCTCCACTATGTTTTTCCTTCAGTAGATTCTCTCTCATTGAGCACTTCGATATGCACAACTAGGACCCTTTAAACATTAATCCATCTTGAATCAGATATTATGTCCATTGGCTTCTATCTCTGAGCACATGATTTTCACATGCTTCATATGCCTCTTTAAAATCTAGGTCATCACAATACATCTCCCTAAGGTGTTCAAAACCTAAGGTTTTTACTTGAAATTCCTACAGAATCAGACATTTGTTGCTTAATGCATCAACAACTTTATTAGCATTACTAGAAATATGTTTAATGACAAAAGTGAACTTTTGCATAAACTCTATCAACTTAACATGTCTTTTATTTAACTTCTTATATCTGGTTATGAATTGTAAGGATTGATTATCGTTATACAAAACAAACTCTTTTGGAACAAGGTAGTGCCTCCATTTCTTGAAGGCTTGAATTATTGCATAAACTCTTTATCATATGTGGATTACTTTCTCTTAGTGTCATTCATCTTCTCACTGAAATATGAAACAAGCCTATTATCTTGGCTCAATATTGCTCTAATTGCAACTCCATTAGCATCACACTTTACTTGAAATGTCTTCCCAAAATCTGGAAAGACCAGAATCGATTTTTTTTTTATCTTCTCCTTTAATATATTGAATCTTTTCTCAGCTTCTTATGTCCACTTGAAAGACTTGTATCTCTTTTTCCCTATATCCATCATTGGTGCACAAATTCCACTGAAATTTCTAATGAACTTCTGATAGAAACTTTCTAATCCATGGAACCTTCTCAGCTAACATATGCTCCTTAGAGATGGCCATTCTTTGATTGCTCCCACCTTCTGCGTATCCATATTCAATTCATTTGAAGAGATAAAAAAACCCAAGTAAATGAGTTCTATCTTCATAAAAGACGATTTCTTCAGTTTCATCAATAGCTTCTCCTGTTACATTCTCCTCATCACCAATGTCAGATGTCTCAAATTCTCTTCTTCAGTTTTACTGAAGGATGATATATCATCCATATATACAATCACAAATTTACCAATGAAATATTTTAATAACTCATTCATCAACCTCATAAAAATACTCGGTCCATTTGTTAATCCAAATGGCATAACAAGCCACTCATACAACCCTTTGTTTGTCTTGAAGGTTGTTTTCCACTCATCACCTTCTCCCATTCTTATTTGGTGATATCCATGCTTTAGGTCTATCTTTTAAAAATGATTTTCTCCACTTAAACAATCCATTAAGTCACCCATCCTTGGTAAAGGAAATCTGTACCTCATGGTGATCTTGTTTATGGCCCTTGAGTCTATACACATTCTCCATCCTCCATCCTTCTTCAGACTCAACACAGTTGGTACTGTGCATGGACTCAAGCTTTCTCTCACTAATCCTTTTTCCATCAAATCCTAGACTTGTCTCTTTACCTCTTCATTCTCTTGAGGTGTCAATCTGTACGCTGCATTATTCGGTAGAATCACTCCTAGTATTAGATCAATGTGATGGTTGATACTCCTAATGGGTGGAAATGAGCTTGGTAACTCATCCACTACTATGCCAGCAAAAATCTCCAACAACTCCTAAACTTTGTCAAGAAGATCATCCATAGAAGTACTTGTAAGGACAACTATGGGTTTCCTTACCACAACAAACTGCATATCTTGTTCCTTATTTACTTCACTAAGGATTTCCTTCCCACTCATGAGAAGTGTTCTTGTGTTGGCTTCTCCCTTTACTTTATTTTCTTCAATTGGCAGAAACATGAAATTATTATCATACTACCATGGTCTCCCCAACGAAACATGACATACATCCATGGGAATCATGTCAAACAAAATATCATCTCTATATCCTCCTATCTTAAATTCAACTAGGCATTGTTAAGTTATCGTTACCTAATGTCCTTTCTGCATCCATGAGACTTTATACGAACTCAGATGTTCAGTTGTCTTCAGCTCCAATTTCTCCACCATCTCTGTGGATAATAATTTATCAATGCTCCCATTTTCAATTATCACCTTGCATACTCTATCTTTAGTCTTGCAAGCAGTTCTGAACAAACTATTCCTCTACACTGGTTTCTCAACCTTTGGATCTATCTTCATGAGAACCTTATTCATCATCAAATATCTCCCATCTTCTACACCTTCTACTTCAACATTCCTCTTCTGCACTTCCTAAATGTGAGCTTCAACTCCTCCTTATTTCTTTCTCTCGGGGCATTCCCAAGACATGTGTCTTGTCTTTCCACAGGCATAACACTTTACTTCTCCTCCTTTGCCTCTTCCTCTTCCTCGAGGAAAATAATTTCTTCCACCATGTTGTCTCCCTTGGGAACATCCTCCTCTTTCCAAGTGGCTATGGGTTTTTTCACTATTAACCTTGGGATTTTGTGCCTTATCATGGGAAATTACCTTGTCTCTATTCAAACTTCTTCCTCTGCTTCGCTAGATCTATTTTCTGGCCAACTTCTCCTCTTCCTTCAACGCAATATGATAAGCATCCTCCACTGTCCTCATTTTCATCATGTTGATTTCTTCCTGGATTTCATATCTCAAGCCATTTATATATCTAGAAACTTTTTCATCATCCTTTTCTCTTTTTCCAACCCTGATGTTCAACTTGTAGAACTCTTCTATGTACTCTTTCACAGTCATTCATTTCTGTCTAAGGTTCTGCAACTTCCTCAACAGATTTATTTGGTAATATCTAGGTATGAATTTAGCTTTCAACTTAGCTACCATTCTATCCCAACTCTTGATCTTTTGCTTGCCTTTGCATTTTCTGTCAGCCTGTAGTTCATCCCACCATAGCGTGACATGTCCTTTTAATCTGGTGACAACATGTTTCACCTTCTTCTGCTCATCGACATCTTCACATTTGAAGTACTTGTCCATTAACCTTATCCAATCCAACAATTCTTCAACATCTAAATTGCCTTCATAAATTGGTAAGTTTATCTTTGTTGTAGCTCCCAATTTGACAACCTCTTTCAGCAATCGTTCTTATGCAACATCCTCTACTACATCTTCTTCAACTTTCACTTCCTCATTCTCTACATCACTAACGTCTCCAGCATCAGGTTCTATCCTATGTGTTTTCTCCATAGCATATAACCTTGGGCGAAGTTCTCACATCTCCCTTTCCATAGCTCAATTTTCTATAGGTGGCTATGCACAACCTCTAGGAAGCATTGTGCTAAACGTTTCTCATTTACACAACTACCACTGGGTGTATCTGATACCACATGATGATATCTGCCTACTTCCTTCTTTTCTGCCTACAGAAATCAATTATGTTCTCTGATTCCACTTTGATGTAGCCCCCTCTTCTCCTGGAGTTTCTGGGACCTCCCGGTCAAGGATCTTCAAAACACTCAAGCCAAATCAGACTTTCATCCCTTCAATAGACCTTGAACAATTGACACACAGGTCCCTTTAATGTTACCTATAGGTCTGAATTACCCACACAGAAATTTTTAGAACCTATAGTAACTTTAAATGGCAGGCACTAGCTCCACTAGTTAGGCTCTTCTCCTCATATGACTACGGTTATGACCTCAGTCCAACCTTCTTCGCAACTTTAGGCTTCGGTGGGTTTGTGACCTCCACCCTTTTTTCCTTCCGAAAAAACCTTATACCGAAACACACAAATCTCTGTCATGTGTTCTTATGGATCTGATGGTCCAATTCTACTTCATCCTTCGTGACTTCATGAATATTTCGCTCGTTCCATAGAATACTTGAAACTCTATTTCCTGAACTCTTTAATCCACTTCCAGATAACCTCTTCATATCCAACGACTAGGATTCACTTTGTGACTTCCCGACTTCGACGACCCTTTCTCTTACAACACTTCAAAATAGTCTAAACCATGAAGTGTTGAAGGAATCCATGGCTAATCCACATACAGTTCTCCCAGATCTAACAATCTGGAATGATTCTTCTTCCTCCTGGGTGGATCTTTCTCGTTAACTTGGAGAATCTCAAAGGGATCCTCCCTATTGACGGATTCTCACTGCTATTTCTTTTGATCTTTTCCTTTCTTGAAGCCTCTAACTCCACAGAGCATTTTTTCGACACTTAGTTGAAACTTACCCTGTGAACACCTTGTAACGGATTTTCCTCCACAACTTAGCTTCTTGTGGATGACTACGCACACCTTGCAATAGTTCCTTGCACCTTCTTCATATACACTTAAGATCCTCCTCCTGAGCTCCTGAGTCAAAATACTTTGTCACACACTCCTTGCGAATAATTATGCACTCTCTGAATACAAAGCTCCAAGTTATATCTCTTGGACTTGATCCTCCTCAACACTCTGAAATTTTCAGAATTATTCCTTTGACACTTTTCTAAGTATCGACTCTACACACACCTGGTGACAAACTTCCTTCAACTTAACTCTTGAAGGGAGATCGCGCACTCCTTGCAACAGTCCTTCCACATCTCAATTTTTCCTCCTGAACAATATGAATCTGGGTGTGTTTCTTCCTATGCACAATTTCAAGCTATCCCTCCTGGATTTCTCAGTCAAAACAGACTCTATCAATGCACACCTTGCAGACACTTATGCACTCCTTGCATACAAAAGTTTCATGTTATCTTTTCTGAGCTTCTCAGTCAAAACAAACTTTGTCAATGCACACCTTGCAAAGGCTCGTAGAAGAGAAACAATTGAAACTTATCTAATATCTCACAGATTCATACATTCAACCATGTAAATGCATTCATAACATAAGAACAAGAAATAACAGATAATTGCAAATTTACAGAAATCCTACCATTCATTCATTTCTATATACATAGTAACAATAACACCAAACATGTGGATCAACATTTCTCTATTATATTCATTCAAATGATATGTACATGGACTCATACAATTATCTTCAACAAATCTTAGCAACTCTCAACTAAAAGTCAGCAATAACCATCAGCAACAATAATCGTAGCTACAATGGCAATAACCTCATTTGGGAAAAAATGCATTTATTTATACAAGAGGGTTCATAGAAATTTTCCCTTCGACTACCTTAGTGCTATCCTATCGAAATAAAAACATTCAACTATTAAGGAATTATTATAATAAATGTTTATGACAGATAGATAAGATAAAATGTATCGAATCTGTACTACAATCTACCATATTAAAATAAAATGCATTCCCCATCAATCTCATGCGATTGTCAAGCTCCAAAACATTTAAGAAGTTCTTAAATTAGACTCTTTTCAAAATATTTGCGTGATATGCCTTCTTAAATTCAAAATCATCACTTCAAAATATGTGCTAGTGCATTGAGTTTTCTTCCAATCATGCTTTTCTGGCGATGCTCCTGCATCAAGTGAGAATTGTGCCTACAACTAGTCAGATGCATCAGTCTCAATCTCTAACGGTTGTTGAAGATTGGGTAAGGAGAGTATTGGAGTTGATCAAAAGCGATGCTTTAGATCATCAAATGCTCTTTGTTGTTCCTTCTCCCATGCGAACTTTTCCTTGGCGCCTCCCTTGGTCACATGGCCGAGGGCACATGAATTATGGGATAATCCCAACATGAACCTTCGGTAGAATTTTTCCAGTCCCAAGAAGCTCCGAAACTCAATTTTTTTTTTGCGGCTGGCCAGTCATGGATGAATTTTATCTTAGTTGGATCAACATATACCCCATGTTCATCAATAATGTAGCCCAAGTATTGGATCTTGTTCATGCCAAATGATCATTTTCCAAGTTGGCATATATCTTGTGTTGTCATAGAGTGCTCAAAACCTGTTGAATATGATTCATGTGCTCCTCCCATGTTCTATTGAAGATGAGGATGTCATCCAAATATACCACCAAAAAAGAGTTGGTGAAGGGTCTCAATAAATCATCCATCAACCTCATGAAATTGGTTGGTGCATTAGTTAAGAGAAACGGCATGAACAACCATTCGATGAGACCTTATTTATATTTGAAAATTGTCTTCCATACATCATTTGGTTCGATGGGAACCTAGTGGTATCCAAAATTCAGGTCAATGTTGTTGAAGAACATATCCCCCTTGAGTTGGTCAAGGTCATCAATTCTGGAAATTGGGTATCGATTCCTAACTATGATTTTGTTTAATTCTTTGTAATCAATGCAGAGCTGCTAGGTGTCATCTTTCTTCTACACCAATACAATTGGGCTTCCGCAATAGAGGAGGGTATGATGTTCCCATTTTGAAGAATCTCTTGGATATGATGCTTTATTTCATCATTTTCCATCAGTGAGTGATGATAGACTGGTCCATTAGGCAGAGGTTCACTGAGGGATAGATTAATTGGATGCTTTCCTTGGCAGTTCATCGGTACCATGGTGGGTGAGGAGAATATGTCTTTGTACTCTTCCATGATCCCTTCCACTTACTTCTATTGCAAAGAGAGGCTCTGTGTAGAGGTCGTTGATGTGGTGACAACCTTTTGCTTATTGTGATAATAGATCACAAAGAAGACCAACTTCCTGATATGTGAAATCACCTTACTTCATTGCTTAGAAGAGATTAAATAAATAGTGGTAGGTGGCACTACCTATGGTGATCCAGGTGGATATTGGTGGCCACCCACCTATTCCAACTAGCTCCTCTTGTCAATTTTTAGTTCAACACATTCTTATGTACTTCTTTGTAATTGTGGGTTCTACACTTCTGGGGCCATCTGAATCCCTACACATATTCCAGGTGGATACTGATGGCCTCTCACCTAATTCAACTGGATTATTTTGTATTTTTTCATGTCAACACATCTTGTTATACTTCCAGGGTTGTTTCGAAGCCCTAAACAACATTGTTTTGGCTCGACATAACCAACTTGTAGATGGAATCAGAGTTTGATGGTGTAATGTGTAGTTCTCTGAAATAACTTTCAAACAGGCTATCATGTGCCTAAAATAGAGATCGTATGAAAAATTTATGACCCTGATAAGCTGACATACCATCTTACCCATAGGGGCCCACATAACTTTTAGCGTTTCATCTCCTAGGATTAGGTTTTTGGATGTCTAGGATTTTGGGAATTCATGAGTAATGTTAAAAAAGGTCTCTAGAGCCTCACTATAATCATTCTTCTCAGATGGGTGTGTGTAGAATCCACATCTCTTCTCAAAGATAGCTACCACAATTCAAGCAAGTGTTTCGGTTCTACAGTTTTACAGTTTCAGCCTATTTCATTTATTCAATAGAAGATACTATTCATCGAATATTTTTGTTGTTCTTCATATCTCTATGTTTATTATATTCAATATTTTAATTAGTCTATTTTGCTCCTAAATATGGATCAGCAGTATTAGAGCGGTCTACTCTTCATTTCTTTTTCTTCATGCATGTGTCCGACAAGATCTAGGTACAAGTAGTTGGGACTCAAAACAATCGAGTCGTTGAAAAATCGATCGTGTCAAGCTTGAAAACAACCCATGGGATACAAAAATAAAGATGATGGAGCATAAGATCCTTTTAAAATGTTTCTCAAGGAATCCCTTGCACAAAAAAGGAATGAAATGATGGACAACTTTGCTCAGATACTTCAGTATATGCCCACAAGAGAAGCATCTTCATCAAAAAACCATGCAACTCCCTTCAAGGTACAAGTAAATTTTTATATTCCATTATTTGAATCTTATCATGTTGTAGATAAATGGTTCAATCTGCTCAAAGGGTATTTTTCGGTTAATAATTTTTCTGATAGGGAAATGATTACTTTTTCACTCCTTAAGGTCATCCCCCATATTAAATATTGGTGGGACACTTACTCTTAACAAAGGGTCATATAGGAATCTACAATATTTGTGGTTTCCCCTACATGGGATTCCTTTTGGGATGCCATTAAAGAACAATACTACCCTGTTGGAATCTGCAAGGACCAGTACATCAGATGGACCACCCTACGTCATGAAAGGGACCAAAAAGTACAAGTTTTCACCAATATTTTCCATACCTTGCACACAAAGTTGGGTATCAAATACCCTGAGTGACATTTGGTTCTCAAATACTGCAGTTGTTTGCATAGATACATTCAAATAGAAATGGAGTTTTTGGATATCACCTCATTGGGTATGACTTATAAATATGTTGTCAAGATCGAGAAAAAATTTAAGAAGAAGAGGTGAAAGTTTGGATCTGCAAACTCCTCATAGATGAAGCAGGGGAAAGGCATCCCCAACCCACACAACAAGGGATAGAGAAAATATGGCCGCTCTCAGGAAAACCAGTCCAAGCCACAACACAATAAGGGAAATGAGAAGATGAAGAAGGACACAGGAAAATGGTGTGAATACCATAAAATCCCTTAGCATAAAATTGAAGAATGTCACTCCAAGTAGTCACTCATGGACGAGATGAAGGCTTCTGAGTCAAAGGCCGACTCTGATTCTGAATCAAATATAGAAGGAGGGAAGCAGATTATCGATGTTGAACCTAGTGCCACTATCGCTACCACCAAACTCCAGCCAAGTAAAACAAAAGAACCATAGGAAGGGGAACGCCTCTTTCACTCATAGATATGGGTAAAGAGGGATCTGCTTCATTTTGTTGTTGATAGCGGCAGTCAAAAGAACCTGATATCATTAGAGGTCAACAAGTGGCTGGATGTGTCGATGACACTACACCCACAACCCTACACCATCGGCTGGCTTTGCTAAGGAAGATATCTCCAAGTCATCCAAAAGTGTCCTCTGCCCTACAACATCAAGCCCTTCAAAGATGAGGTATTGTCTGATATTGCTCCCCTTGAAGTTTGTGATGTTAATTTAGGACAGCCATATTTTTTGAAGTGTCATGTTGTGTATGAGTCTATACTCTGCAGTGTTGTTATTAATTTGGATAGACAATTGTATAGGATACTAGAGGTAGCGCCAACTACCACTATTTTTTTAATCTTTGCTAAGAAATGCAGTAAGGTCACTTCACAGACTGGGAGGTTTCTCTTTTTTGTGATCCATTCTCACGATAAGAAGAAGGTCGATCCCACATCCATGGCCTCTACATAGAGCCTCTCTTTGCAGCAGAAGCAAGTAGCCATGATCATGGAAGAGTACAGAGACATCTTCTCCTCACCCACCAAGGTAACGACACACTGCCAAGTCAAGCATCCAATTGATCTAACCCCCGATGCACCTCTACCTAATGGACCAGTTTATCATCGCTCGCTGATGAAAAATGATGAAATCAAGTGTCAGATCCAAGAGATTCTTCAAAAGGGTCATATCAGACCCAACTTCTTTCCTTTTGGAAGTTGAATTGTATTAGTGTAGAAGAAGGACATGACCTAGCGAATATGCATTGATTACAAAGCATTAAACAAAATCATAGTTAGAAACTGGTGCCTAATTCCCAAGATTGATGACCTTATTGACCAACTCATAAGGGTAAAGTTATTCAACAATATTGACCTGAAGTTCAATTACCACTAGCTTCCCATCGAACCAACTAATGTATGGAAGACATATTTCAAATCTAAAGAAGGTCTCTTCGAATGGTTGTTCATTCCCTTTTGCCTAATAAATGCACCAACTAATTTCATGAGGTTGACGGATGATGTATTGAGACCCTTGAACAACTCGTTTGTGGTGGTATATTTCAATGACATCCTCATCTTCAGTAGAACTTGGGAGGAGCACATAAGTCATATTCAACAGGTTTTGAGCACTCTACGACAACACATGTTATATGACAACTTGGAAAAATGTTCATTTGGCATGAACAGGGTCCAATACTTGGGATACATTGTTGATGAGCATGGGGCACATGTCGATCCTGCTAAGATCCAATTCAACTGTGACTGGCCAGTCCCGACCATACTAACCAAGCTTCAAAGATTCTTGGGACTGGCCAATTTCTACCGATGGTTCGTGTTGGGATTCTCCCATATTGCATGGACCCTCAACCATGTGACCAAGGGTGCTAGCAGGGAAACGTTCATGTGGGGGAAGGAACAACAACAAGCATTTGATCATATGAAGCATCACTTGTGCTTAACTCCAATACTCACCTTTCTTGATATGTAACTACCTTTCGATATTAATATTGATTCATCTGACTATGTTGTAGGCGCAGTTCTCACTCATCATGGTCATCTGATGACATACCATAGTGAGAGGCTCTCATATACTGTTATGAAATACCACACCTATGAAAAGGAAATGTATTCCATTGTACAATCCTTTTGTCATTGGAAACATTACATTATGGGAAAGGCAATGATCATCCACATTGATCACAAAACTCTGCACTTCATACAAACACAGGGGAAGTTGTAGAACGAACTCCATAAAAAGTGGTCCACCTACCTACAACAATTCCATCTCAACATCAAGTATAATATAGGGAGCACAAATGGTATCACTGATTGCCTCATTCGACCTCCCGTGGCTGCACTCACCACTATGCTCCATTCCTGTGGACATGAGGCATTTGAGTGGCCCCAACTTTATCAGCAAGATTTGTACTTCACCACCACCTATCATCTCTTGGGTACTGGCGCGATTGTCACTGATTTTCACATTCAGGATGGGTTGTTATTCCATATGGGACATATATGTGTTCTTGCAAGAGAGCATGCAAAGATGATTTGGGAATCCCAATACAGTCAGGTGGTAGGACATTTTGGCGTGGAGAAAACTATGGTTGCACTCCAAGGACATTTTTATTGGACAAAACATTGATAGGACGTCAACAAGTATATCATATCTTGCACTGCTTGTGTCATTGCCAAGGAAGCCATCAAGAAGAAAGGCTTATAAACCCCTCTTCCTACCCCTGAGAAGCCATGCGAATCCATACCGATGGATTAGATGTATGGCCTTGCGTCCACCAAGCAAGGAAATGATTGTGTATTTGTGGTCGTTCATTGGTTTTCGAAGATTGTCATCCTCATAGCCTGCAAGAAGAACATCACAGTGACATTTTGCCAAGCTATTCTTAGAAAAAGTGTGGGTCTATTTTGGGATACCACAGACCATCATCTCTGACCAGGATAATAGGTTCCTCTACATATTTTAGTCTAGTCTATGGTCAGTGTTAGACACCAAGCTCACTAAATCCACTATTTTCCACCCTAAACAAACGAATAAACAAAGGTCATCAATTAGATGATTGTGCATATCCTATGCATGTACAACTCTAAGAATCTGCGTACATGGGATGAGATCCTCCCCTATTTACAACATAGTTACAACATGGCTCTCCATAGCTACAACGACCATAGCCCATTTTAGGTGGGACTGGGATTCCAACCCTTGGGTCCCATTTATGTTGCACTACCTCTAAAAACCACACAAACATGCTCTTTCCATGTTCAGTCGGAGACTGACAAATCCACCAGATTCATTGAGCGGATTCAGCACATCCACCAGATTCATTGAGCAGATTCAGCACATCCACCAACAGGTCTGTGATATTTTGTAGAAAGCCAATGCTAAGTACAAGCAACACCATGATCAATACAGGGTACCACACTAGTTTTAGGTTGGAGACAAGGTCTGGTTATACTTGTAGAAGGAGCATATTATAGGGACCCATAGGAATCGCCTCCCACTTCGTTATGGGCATTACACCATCACCAAGGCTATGAGTAAGAATTATTTTGAGCTCAACACTCCACCATTCCTTGGATTGCACCCAATATTCAATGTGGACATCCTTCGGCCATATTTTCCACCATTATTGGACACCTCAAATATCCCATAACAATTGACACCAACATATCTCAACGTTGATTGCATAGGATAGGCATCCATTGATCATATAGTGGAAACACAGGTCAAGGTAACTCAATAGTAGAGGATCCATCTTTATCGGGTTGTCAAGGTAGGGAAGCTCCTACACAAAGGAAAGTGGCTCACCCGAGGCCAAATCCAACAAAAGTTTCCTCACTTGATGGGGGAAATCAATGCAATGGAGACCATTTCTTCCTAAGGGGGGAGGATTGATCCAGTTGGATATTGGTGGCCACCCACCTATTCCAACTAGCTCATCTTGTCAATTTTTAGTTCATCACGTTCTTTTGTACTTCTTTGTAATTGTGGGTTCGACACTTCTGGGGCTATCTGAAGCCCTACACATCTTCTAGGTGGACACTAGTTGTTGGCCCTTGACTAAGTTTAAGAATACTTGGTCATACTTGACCACTTTTGGGACAGTTATAGCTTTCCAAGGAAGGAGTGCAACACGAAGCAAAAAATAAGGAAGCAAGACCTATTTTGGGGTCCACTTTAGGGTTTTGGGTTGATGTAACGGGAAAGGGATGTCGGCCTGCAGGTTTACTCACATTTAGGCCCATTTTGTAATCTATAAATAGGAAATATAGATAGTAAGATAAAGGTGAGATAGTAATGTAGTACATCTATGTGATGTATGAATGAAATCTTAGTGCTAGTAATTGGATGTGTGTGATCGGATGTATCTTAGAGTGCTATGTGCATGAGATCGGAGAGCTAAGTGCAGCTTGTTATAGTATGATGCTGAAGAGCAAGGAAGAAGGATCTAGCGAGATGCGTAGATCTTTTGTCTTGTGCAAAGTAAGGGTCATTAGAGCTCTATGTTGTAACTACTTGATCAAGATAATATAAAGAAGACTTTGTGGACATAGCCCCAGGGTGGGGGTGAACCACGTTAACTGTGTGTATAGTTGTTATCCACATTTTTGGTTATCAAGATGATACTATGATTATGTCATGAGAATGGAAGATCAAACTCTTCATTAAGAACATTTTCCAGAAGAAGGTTACACTTATCATTTTCTCAAAATTACATTTTTGGAAATAGTTCGCAGGCTGCATATATACTCTCCTGCG
>JZKD02S1673938.1:339931-351143 GCA_000966675.3 Picea glauca
ATATCGGTGGCCACCCACCTTTTCCAAATGGCTCAAAACAGTTTTCTAGCCATTTTGGCAATTTACTATTTTTAGCAGGTTTTAACTTCCGGGGCCATTTTGAGGGCCTAAATGAGGGTTTTTAGATATCGAGGTTCTCAATGATAGATGAAGGAATGATTGAGCCCCCAAAATTAATCTCCTTTACGATACCTTTTCAACGAGCTATCACACGCCTAAAACGAAGATTGTATGCAAAAGTTACGACCCCGGGAAGTTGATGCACCAACTTACCCAAACGGGGCCCACATGACTTTTGGTGCTTCATCTCCTAGGGTTAGGTTTTTGGATATCTAGGACTTTTGGCATTCTCTATTATTGTAAAAAGGCCTCCAAAGCCTCATTGTAACCATCTTCTTGCGAATGCGAGTAGCCGTCACATCTCTTCTCAGAGATAAGCTGCCACCATTCTAGCGAGTCTTTCACTCCGTATTTTTATAGTCTCTGTACATTTCTTTCATTAATAGAAATCGTGTATTACTGTATATCTTTGACTCTTGTTGGATATATGTGATTGGATGTATCTTATACTGCTCTGTGCATGAGATCAGAGAGCTAACTGCAGGTTGTTAGAGTCTAATGCTGAAGATAAAGAAAGAAGGATCTAGCGAGTTGCGCAGATCTTATGTCCTATCCAAAGTAAGGGTCATTAGAACTATGTGTTGTAACTACTTGACCAAGATAATATAAATAAGACTTTGTGGACATAGCCCCAGGGTGGGGGTGAACCATGGTAACTGTGTGTATAGTGTTTTGTTCTTCGCTCTTATGTATTTATCTCTTTCTTGGCTAAGTGCTTGATGTGATTATGTAGATCAGTTATGCTCTATGTTGTTGATGAATGGATTAACATTAGATTTGATATATGAGATGCTTAGTGCTTGATCTGTTGAATCTAACCTACATTTCTATGGATAAGTACTAAATCATTCTTAGTATATGTATTCACTGTGATTCTCTGTGCCTTCTATGAAGTATATTAATGAATGGATGATAAGGAATAATTGATGCTAAGTTCATTGTAAGAAAGATAATCACAGATTTGTGTCCCAGCTAAGGTTGCAGACACTTGAGTCTTGCAACCACCCCTGCCTCTACCTCGAGTGAGACTTCATCTACTTCTCAGGTGTTGCCAAAATGGTCGGTAGTTAGAGCTTTGTTGGTGTGCTCTTGAGCGTTGAACCCCAGGTCTACCCCTGTGCCAACACTAGTGGCCTCTCACCTAATCCAACTGGCTTATTTTGTATGTTTTCATGTCAGCACATATTGTTGCACTTCCAGGGCCATTTTTGAGCCCTAAACAATGTTTTTCTTCTCGCCATAGTCAAATTGGAGACAGAGTCAGAGTTTGATGGCATAATGTGTATTTCTCTAAAAGACCTTTCCAATGGGCTATCACGCACCTAAAACAGAGGTCGTATGCAAAATTTACGATCCTCAGAAGTTGAGGTACTAACTTACCCATAGGGGCCCACATAAATTTTAACATTTCATCTCCTAGGGTTAGGATTTTGGATGTCTAGGGTTTTGGGAATTCATGAGTAATGTTAAAAAATGTCTCTGGAGCCTCATTGTAATTAGTTTGCTCCGACGTGTGTGCGTAGCGACCACATCTCTTCTAAGAGGTAGATAACCACCATTCGAGCAAGTGTTTCAGTTCTACAGTTTTACAGTTTCATCCTATTTGATTTATTCAATAGAAGATATTGTTCATTGAATATCTATGTTGTTCTTCATATCTGTGTGTTTATTGTATTCAGTCTGTTAATCAATTTGTTTCTCTCCTAAATTCGGATCATCTAGTATTCTGTAAAATTGTTTACCCAAAGTAATAATAACACTGTAGGGTCTAGACTCATACACAACATGACGCTTCCACAAATATGGTTGTCCTAAAAGAACATCACAAACTTCAAGGGGATAAATATCACAAAATACTATTATTAAAATAGGACCATAGAGAAATAAAATAAAACAAATGCAGAAATAAAATACAGAAGATACACAATACAATAGAGACACAGATATACGTGGTTCACCTAGTGTGGGCTACATCCACCAAAGAAATTGCTAGGTCCTTCCTTTATTATTATTCGACAAATGAAGGGATACAACCTACAACAAACTCATTGCAACTTCCTCTTATTTATCTCACAGTCTCCTATCTCATAATACAATATTCTCCATAATGCATAGCCGCAATAAATTTCCCTCATAATAGAGCATTTCCTTCTAGGAAAAAAACTGTAACATAATTTCTATCGTTAGATATACGACCTTATAATGAATGGTCCAGATTTACAATGAAATTACAATATACATTTATAAGGAAATTTTTCCTTCGGGGGCTTCACCCCCGAAACCTAATCGAGGACGCTGCCCCCAAAGCCCCACCGGGGGCCCGCTTGCCCCGTACCCACCAACCGAGGGGATAGCCCCCCCGGACCCCGCAAAGGGGGTAAACCCCTCTGCACTCTAGTGTACATACTTATGGGGTGTAAATACTTCATGGGGTATAAACATGGCTGAAAACAAAAGACCTATGAATCAGCTATATAATCAGGCTCAACAACCAACAAATACGTCATCTTTGAAAGGCTTTATGTCGTAGGGTGGATGACATTGTTGGTTGACACACAGATCTCTTCCTTGGAGAAGCTAGTCGATGGTGTAGGGCTGCGACTGCGATGTCATCAACAGGTCTAGTCGCTTGATGACCTCTATCGAGATCAAGTTCTTCTGACTGCCACTATCGACAATGAAATGAAGCAGAGCCCCCTTTAGCCACATCTGTGAGTGAAAGAGGCGTTCCCTCTTCTTCTGTTTCTTCAGGTTTGCTTGGTTGGACTTTGGTGGTAGTGACAGTGGCACTAGGTTCAACATCGATAATCCACTTCCCTCCTTCTGGATTTGATTCAAAGTCAAAATCGACCTCTAACTCGGAAGCCTTCAGCTCAACCACGAGTGACTTCTTGGAGCAACATTCTTCGGTGTTGTGCCAAGGTATTTTATGGCATTCACACCATTTTCCTATGTCCTTCTTCATGTTCTCATTACCCTTCTTGTGGTGCGGCTTGGACTAGTTGTCTTGAGAGTGGCCATCTTTGGTCTATCCCTTGTTGTGTGGGTTGGGGCTGCCTTTTCCCTGCTTCAACTATGAGGATTTTGCAGATCCAAACTCTTGCCTCTTCTGCTTACATTTATGCTCGATCTTGACAACATATCTATAGGTCATACCCAATGAGGCGATGTCCAAAAACCCTATTTTTGTTTGAATGTCTCTATGCAAACAAATGCGGTCTTTGAGTACCATATGTCGTTCAAATTATTTGATACCCAATTTAGTGCACAGTGTATGGAAAATATTGGTGAAATTTGGTACTGTCTGGTCCCTTTCCTAAAGCAGAGTGGTCCATCTGGTGTACTCATCCTTGTAGCTTCCAACAGGGTAGTATTGTTCTTTAATGGCATCCTAGAAGGAATTCCATGTAGGGGTGACCACAAATATTGCAAATTCCTCTATAGCCCTTTGCTCAGAGTAAGTATCCCACTAGTCCTTAACATGGGGGATGGCCTTGAGGAGTGAAAAAGTATTTTTTTTCCTATTAGAAAAATTGTGGACCGAAAAATACCCTTCGAGCATATTCAACCATTTATCTACAACATCCACATCTATCAACCTTTCAAATAATGGAATATCAAAATTTACTTGTACCTTGAAGGGGGTTGCATGGTTTCTTGATGAAGATGCTTCTCTTGTGGGCAGTCGTCGAAGGATCTGTACAAAGTTGTCTATCATTCTATTCCTTTGTCACCCAAGGGCTTCCTCGAGCAACATTTTAAAAGGATCTCCTACTCCATCATCTTTCTTTTCGTCCCCCATGGGTTGTTTTCATTCTCAGAATGACCAATCTTGCAAAGGATCGATTGGTTTGAGTCCCAACTTCATGTACCCAGATCTTTTTGGGGACATGCACGAAGAAAATCAAATGAAGAGTAGACCTCTTTGATACCACTGATACATATTTAGGAGCGGAACAAACTGATTAACATACCAAATACAATAAACATGGAGATATGGAGAACAACACACATATCCAATGAACAATATATTTTATTGAATAAATGAAATAGACTGAAATTGTAAAACTACAGAACTGAAACAACTTGCTCGAATGGTGGTAGCTATCTCTGAGAAGAGATGTGGCCACTACATGCATCTGTCTGAGTAGAATGATTACAATGAGGCTTTAGAGGCATTTTTAACATTACTCATGAATTCCAAAACCCTAAACATCCAAAAACCTAACCATAGGAGATGAAATGCCAAAATTTATGTGGGCCCCTATGGGTAAGTTGGTACCTCAACTTCCCAGGTTTGTAACTCTTGCATACGACTTATGTTTTAGGCGTGTGATATCCTGTTGGAAAGGTATTTTCAATAACTACGCATTACACCATCAAACGCAAACTCCATCTATAGTTTGACTGTGGAAAGCCAAAAAAACATTGTTTAGGGCCCCAAAACAGCCCTGGAAGTACAAAAAGATGTGTTGACATGAAAACATACCAAATAATCCATTTGGAATAGGTGGGAGGCCACCATTATCCACCTAGAATATGTACAAGGCTTTAGACAACCCCATAAGTGTGGAACCCACAATTACAAGAAGTACAGAAGAACGTGTTGAATTAAAAATTGTCAAGCGAAGCTAGTTGGAATAGGTGGGTGGCCACCAATATCCACCTGGATCAGAAATCAAACATCAAGTCTATCCTAATAAAATGGCCAAACTGTTCATGCGAGGAATATGTGTTTTCTTCTCCTTCATCATGAACTCCTATCCCAACACTACTTCGAAATCGTCCATAAGAAAAATGGTGAAACTCTTCTTTCTCCATGAGTCAACAATCTTCAATGAGATGTCCTTGGTGAAACCAATGACCATATCTACACCTACATTAACTGTCATGAAGGTTCTTTGTGTCGGTTTAAGCTACAACCCAAGCCTCTACACCATGTCTTCCCTCAAGAAGTTATGAGTTTCCCCATTGTCCACCATGGCTATCATTGACTTCCCATTGAGTTCCTCCAGCACATAGCAAAGTTTTGTCTCAACTTGCTCTTGGCTCTACATGGATTCACCCTCCATGATATTGTTCAATACCTGCAAGACTCCGCAGATGGTTTTTCTTCCTTCTCCAAATCATTCAACTTTTGTTTCAAGAGAAAATTCTTCACATAGTGCTCCTTGGCACAAATCCAACGTGAAATTGGCTTCTTCTCTTTCACTATGTTTTTTTTCTTGGCATTATCTATACTTTCTTTGGATGTCTTCATATTTCCTTTATCCTTCCTCTTCCCATTCCCTTTTTGCTACATCTCACTCTAGTCATCCTCATTGTTCATAGGACCTATCTTGGGTTCACCCCAAAAGTCCAACAATTTGTCTGTTGTGATGATCACTGCTACAAGATTCTTCATATTTTGTCATCGCAACTCACTTTGCACCAAAGGCTATAGACCATTCATGAAGTGGAAAATTCTATCTTTTTCTGACATGTCTTTGATCTCGAACATGAGCCCCATGAACTCCTTGATGTAAGATTGGATCTTACCATCATGATTGAGAGCCAACAATTGATTTCTTGTGATCCATGCTTGATTCCCTAGAACAAACTATTCCTTCAAGGTTGCATTCATCTCTGCATAGTTTTCGATCTCAGTTTTTAAGTCTTCTTCTCAGTTCCTCCACCACAACTTAGTTTTTCCTATCAAGATCGATGCAATGCTCACCTTGGCTTCGTCTAAACTTTCGTTCAACTACTCCAAGTACTTCTCAATGTGCCAATAAATATTTCCAACCAACTTAGTATTGCGAGTATCGTCATATGGCTTAGGTTCCTTTATCCTAATTCTCATCAACATGCCAACAAATCTCTTTCCATTATCCAAATCACATTTCAAAAATATGATGGTGTCATCTTGGTCCTTCAACCTTTGTGCGATTGCGACAACTATGTCCTTCATTGTCTTGAGTCTATCATGAATGTCGTTGGTCAAGGTTCCAATCATCACATCTACATTTGTCTAGCATTCTCGAATGACTTCATTAAACCTATGCTTGATCTTTCCCATCTCATCCTCCATTTCGTCAACCTTTTCACCACACTAGCACATTATGTCCGTTATCCGTTTGATAGTTATTTCCAAGATAACAGGTCTTTCCTTCATTTTTTTGTTCTTGGGCTCCCTATCGGTGTTATTTCCATCTGCATGGGACCTAGCCATGGATGGCCCTCCAAGTATGTTCAATCTGCTTGCAAAATTGTTCGTCTCAAGACTTCAAAATTCTACGACCAACTATCTGTTCTAGTATGGAACAAGTTCTATGATAGTCCTGCATTAGTACACCTTTCCCAAGTGCCCGGTTCACCCTCATAACTTTGTGCTTGGTCTACTCAAGGGGTGCACCTAGGTCTGTTCACAAGTCATGGCTTCGTCCACAACTCGTCTCTTCACTTTCGTCACAAACCACTAAGTATGTGCTCATGTTGCCTCTGTGACGGGCCAATCCACCTAACCAAACCCTCACTAAGCCTCTTCCCAAACTATCTTTCCAACAAGTGTGTCCCCCACCATTGTTCTAGGTGCAGTAGCGGTGAGGAGACAAATCTTCTCTAATACCACCTGTCACGACCCCATAAGATGTATGTTGAGATCTTGTCATTGTTCACCTCCTAAGGGAATGCGACACTGCAATAGTTCTTACTTGGTGGCTTGACACACCAAGAATGCTTCGTCCATACTACACCTCTTCACCTAGAACATACCCATATTCCATTGTAGTCTACTAGCAAGTCACACTCCTACTCTAGTTCTACTCTTGCACACTTAAACAATTGTTAACAGTTTAACACTTAGTCATATATAATCATACATCCATGAACATGAGAAGCTAAGAGAACAATTGTGGAACAAACGAAAGACAAACAAAAAAATAGCATGCGCAACACAAAGTAGTTCCTAACACCCAACTAAGTCTTTGTTATTGTGAAATAATTACAATATTAGCAACATCGACTTAGTTTACAAATTTGGCAAAGTCACATGACTTGCCTCACCTCACCAAGACACTCATACACAGATTCGTCACACAATGACACTATGTCGCAACCATCTCTGCAAACCGTAGACTTGTTATCTCTCTGCAAACCGTAGACTTGTTATCTCTTCATTTCCGCACACCTTAGACTTGTTATCCCTTCATTTCTGCAGACTTTCACCAAGCTAGCACAGATTTTGGTTTTGTCTGGATAAAAAATAATTCAGGTCCAGCCATTTGTTATTTCGGTTTTGCCTCAGGCATGGCTCCAAGAGACCTATGTTTCCATACTTCCCCAAAACATCCTAGAGCATCCCAAACTCTAGGCTACTTGTCTTCTATCTCCATAAAAGATAATTCAGATCCAGCCATTTTTTTGAAATTTTTTTGCAGCTGAGCAAGCTTCAATGTGGGATAACGCTAACCTATTTTTTTTCGCTTTTGCACTATTTTGAACAGATTTGTTCCAGGGAAAGCTTCGGATGAACGAACACTCTGAACACTCCACAACTCAACTCACTAACGGAGCGATGAGTGTTTAGGATGTGCCTGCCGAGAAGATAATTCCATCCCAGCTTTTATTCTTTATTTTATTTCTTCGGTTTCTGGTAGTAAAATCGAACAGAAAATCAACCGCCATTCAAGCATGCATCGAACGCTGTCAATGAAGATCAACTTCATAGTAAGATGCCAATCGAACATAATGAAGATATCGAAACCGAAACCGCCTTTCAAGCATGCATCTAACGCTGTCAACTAAAATCAACGTCATAGATTGCCAATAGGTAAGATGACAATGGCACATATTGAAGAATAGTGGCTGGTTTGCTGGTCTAACAAGAATTTTAAGATAGAAAGGCATTTTAACATTCTTTGCTCGCTGTCGTCACCTAAGTGGCTGGTTGGGCTAGTATATTTGTTCGGGTTCTCGCTTTCTCGTGGGTTAGTATACTGGTTCGTGTCTTAGCTTTATCATGGTAATATAGTAGTTGGGGTTGGTTAAACGTTTTTTAGTTGGAATTTGGTGAAGTAAATTTGGATAAAAGTACAGTGGTAAATTTGTGGTTGGTGAATGCTAAAGGGTTTCATTTTGTAATAAAATCTTAATCTTTATTAATCATTCAAAATTAGTAATCAGCTAACCACCATATACAATCAAATAATTACAATTTGATATATTTTGTTAATCCCCACCATAATTAAGTAATTAATATCTTTTTTTTGTTTGTTAATTTGTACGGAACCTGTTGGCTACGCACTTAACCTGTGGATGGTTGGATTTTTTTGTCCCCGCAGGTTTCGAACCAGTGACTTTAACAACACAGAGTGGCTTAACAACACACTCCGTCACAGACTGTCCTACACCTCCGAGACTAAGTAATTAATATTTTATACCAGATCTAATTAATTAATTAAATATCTGATACATTATTTAAATAATAATGCAGATAAAGTAAAAAACACAACCTCTGATATTCAAAAACCATAGTTCATATACATCAAGTACCTACAATATAGAAGCCAATACCTCTGAATTGTAAAACCAGGAGTCATAGAGAAGAGAGACGGGAAGAAGTAGTCAACAAGGAGTAGTGTTTTTTACTTTTATGTGCATTATTATTTAAATAATGTATCAGATATTTAATTAATTAATTAGATTTGGTATAAGATATTAATTATTTAATTATGTTGTGGTAATGATTAATAGTATATCTACAATATATGTGGTGGGGATTAACAAGGTATATCAGGTTGTAATTATTTGGTTATATATGGTGGTTAGTTGCTTACTAGTTTTGAGTGATTAACAAAGATTACAATTAAATATGTACACACTTAAAGAAATCTTGCACTTAGTTGAAATGCATGCCATGACCACATAATTAAAAAATTAAAAAAAATAAAGTAGTAAAAGAGTTAACTTCATAAATAAGTACACTGAGTAACGTCGAATCATTTAACTCCATGAATGATTTATGCCAATAAAGATCAGAAGATGCCTCTGAATTAATTAAGTTGGTCTATGGTGGACAGACTGTGATGCGACATTGTGCAACCGAGGTGCAAGGTGGTGGAGTCGTCCGTAAAAAGAAATTGGAGTCAGGTTAGTAATCAAATCAAAGAATTTCTAATACTTCGATTTTAACGTGCCATGAAGAAACTTCATAAAATTTAGTTGTAATTTCTTGGGTTTATTTAAAAACGTAATGCCTTTGGGTTATTAGCATTGGACCGATCTGCTCGTGTCTTAATTATATCTTAATTCTAAGAGCACCACCTCCGTTTTATGAATGAAAATAACTGGTATTTGATATAATTTTTTTGAAAAATTACAAATCATTTAATATTTTAAAGGATGTGTTGGAGTATTTTTGAAAAATGAGCGACTTTTTTTTATAATTTAAAGGATATGATGTAATACACCGATCGGTCTGTACGAATGACTGAAATCGAGAGGACTATGGTTATGTTAATCGAATACTTTAATCTGAAATTGCGATGGATCATGGCCTTAAAAAAGAGAAATGAGTGCATCTAAATGTTACATACATGCACGGATTGTCACGTATATTATATTTAAGGAAAATGCATTGCTAACATAATTTTAGAAACGTCTTTAATGATATTATAATCTGATCACAAAGCACAAGCAAGGTTTTAATATGAGATTGCTCTGCTGATCACATAAAAGCAAGGAAATCATTACAAATCTCAGCGGACCGACGTGCAGAATCTTATTTAGTGGGCGAGTTAAAGTAGAATATATATCAACATCGGTCTGATTATTGTCACAACATTTCACCTGCGGGCAATCCATAATCAGTGTCGACATACTATATTCAGAACTTTTAAACTAAACAAAAGGAAATGGACATTTTAAATCAATGAAATATTGGAGTGAGGGATGAGATTGCATGCAATTTACCTTGCTAATTGAGAGGTGGGCATGTGAATCCGGGAGGAGGATTGAGGCCGCATTGAACAAAAAGCTCCAGAGCCAGTGGGAGGATGATATTCAGGTTCAGTACTTTGAGGCGGATAGTTGTACATAAGCAGAGCGCTGCCTCCAACTCCAGAACACCTGCCAACACTGGGCAGCACTGGTTCACAACAGGGTCTCCAATGCCTAAGTGCACCAAACCCCCCAACAAATCAACGCAGGCTCCCAGTTTCAGTGCATCTAAAGGACACGACGAGCTTCCTCCGCCCGGTCTGCCACCTGCGGGGCTACTTCCGCTGCCCGGAACGCTAGGAATTCTTGGAGCAGGAGGACAGTCATAGCTACCGCATCCCATGACAAGCGTGGGCATGGTGGTTGCTGCAGCAATCACAACTATAAAAAGCAATGCAACAGCCTTTGCCATCTTCAATCAAATAAGATGCTTCTTCTTCCCTTTTTGAAATGAATATGAAATTCAATCAAAGAGAAGAGAAAGTAGCAACTGAAAAGGCAAGAGGAGGGAGTTGCAAGTTTGAGCTAGCAGAACATGGATTTTATAGCAGCTTTGTGAATTTCATTACACCATTTTCTTCAGTCAATATTATTACATTATAATATCATCATTATTGCAAAAGGTCAAGCATTCCACATGGCACCGGTAGCCGAAATCATATCTTGTCACTGTGCTTTTTTATAATAATAACGCAAACTACTGACTTCCATGTGAACTTAAAATTCATCCGTGAGCGTTCCTATATTTGGGAAGGTTCTTTGACACAGAAAACGAAGCAAATAAGAGGCATTCACGTGAAAGCTAGAGTCTTGAAATTGTATATAATTCAATATCGACATCAAAGACCAAATTAAAATGGATTAAACATTTCAAAGTCTCATGCAATACGAAAGCTTCGTCAACATTTCCGTAAATAAATATAATAAAAAAAACATTAGTATTTCAGTGTTGCGGGGAGAAGAACGCAAATGTGAAATAAGAGTTTAGGTCACATTAAAAATAGGAGCGCCTCGTAGCCATGGATTTGCAGATGGCGTGTACTGACGTCTTTAAGGTCATTTCAGTACAGGACTTGCGAAGCATTACGACATGACTAGAGAAGGTGCCAAAGTC
>JZKD02S1673938.1:358842-422951 GCA_000966675.3 Picea glauca
GATACACAATGTTCTTCAGTGTGTTTTATGCAATTCCTCCAAGTGTCACTACTTGGAACCTCTCAGAAAAGGAGTTATAGCAAAAATGACATACCTTGCTGAATTCTGGCTTATTGTAGAGAGCATCCTTATAAAGCATGCCCTGCACAAAATATTTGATGAATTGATATGAAACTATTACACAACATACTACATACTATACCCTAACCAATACATTTGGTCTCACTGAATTTGGATCTGTTATGAAGAAGTTATGACGTTTTTACCCGAAACACCTGATTTTGACTAGTTTGAGGACTGACCACAAACCCTATTTTCCACAAAGTGTAACTCCCAAAATACGACGACCCACAAGATGAATTTTTTACCAAAGATACTTGGATATGTTTTCTTACTTGCATAGCAATTTCACGGTCTGAATCATTATAGAAAAAAAGTTATAGAGAAAATGGTGAGATGACCTGTAAATAACATACCTTAGAAAGCACCATCAAAAGAATTTACCTTTCCTTGCATTTCGGCCTTCTTTTCTTCACCTTCACTCATAATTCCAGTTTAAATATTATTGGTTACCTCAGACACATATATATATTCAATATGCTCAAGTGTGATTAAAATGAGAGAGCCTTGCCTCTTATTTATACTCTCCAAGTAGCTTCCTTAAAAACATCTTCTAGATCACTTGGCGCACTTTCTTTATTTTAGGGTTGGTTCCACTTCTAATTTCTCCATTAAATTTATTATTGAAATAATATATTTTGTATTCACTTTTAATTATAATACACTCATCACTTCACTTGATTATTTACCTTTTAAAATCTTTTAAACCACTTTGACTACTTTGACCTTTTGGGGTTTCTAGATGACATATGAAGATCCTCCAACTTCGTAAGGCCATAACTCTCAAACTGTGAAGAGTTATGTGACATTATACATACCACCAGAAATGGCATGACATGTACTATCCATATAAAATAGTATTATATGAAAATATATCATAATTCATACTGTTACCCATCAAACAAACTTGGGTCCATTACCCAAACCTGGGGTCTCCAACTTCTCATGGCCATAACTCTCTAACCATGAGGAATTATGTGGCGTTCCACATACCACCGGAAATCAAATGACAAGCACTATCCATCTAGGATATTTTCCCTGACAAGTTCACTTTCCTTCATCTCATTATTCCACAATTAAGCATGGGTTCTCTTACTCCACAAAGCCTCTTCCCGTGAGGGCTTTCACCATAAGGGGACCACTTTGGAGTTCATCCATCTTTACTTCTTATCAACCATGACAAAACAATAATGAGTCATATTTACATCAAACAATATTGGATCCATTACCCAAACCTTTGTGCTACAGGGCTTTCTTCAAGGGTTGACATCAATGACAACCAACCTTAATCAACAGTACATGTCTTACACTAAAAAAATCCATACTTTCAAATAAGATTATTTGTACAAGTGCCTCATTTACTTTAAAATCTAGGACCACCTAAAGATGGAAAATGGTGAAAGTATAAAACCATGAGATTTGCTTGAGTGTATTCAAAACCATTTGTTGAATGGTGTAAGAGATTCTGTAAATGGTAGGTAATATATGGTAGATGCCAAAGTTAACAATGCTAGGTAATATAAGTAGATGCCAAAGTTAACATTTGCAAATCAAGGATGGAACATCTAAGGTTTTACCTTTTCTTATTATTAATATTTTCCATTTTTTTCTTATTTTAAAGTTAAAAGAGACTCGCCATAAATGAGAGTTGTTTTAACGATGTAAATATTTATTTGTTGTTAATTTAATTTTATATATACATGTGAAATACTAATATATTATACTTTATTTGTTCGTGTTTTCGCTTTTTCATAGTCATATTTTATTTGTGAGTACATGTAAAAAAAATTGCAATGGGTTCAAATTCATGTTATATTCAGATAATTAAAAAATTAGTTAAAAATAAAGGGAGTTGGCTAAACTTTATTTTAAAGTTTTTTTTGGTAGGAATTCATATAAATTGAATAAAATCGTTATTTTTTATGATTTAAATTGCATAAACTTTTGAAACATTTATATTATACAAACTTAATCACTCAAATCTACAGATCTAATTATTCTTTACTTGAGAAAAAAAAATAATAAAAAAATTACCTTCACAAATAATTACAATGATTACGGTCAAAGCCTTTAACTCCATGAATGATTTATGCCTGTGAATTAATTAAGTAGGTCTCTTGTGGACAAATTCTGATGCGACATTGTGCAATCGAGGTGCTTTGGAAGTTGGAGACGTGAGTAAAAAATTTGGAATCAGGTTATTAATCAAATCAAAGAATTTCTAATACTTCGATTTTAACAGCTATGAAGAGAGTTATTAAAAAAATTAACAGCCATGAAGAGAGTTATTAAAAATTGTAACTTAATTTAAACGTTTTACGTTTTTTTACTCTTTTGTTTAAAAATTAGTTAAAAATTAAAAAATAGTTAAAATGGTAAATTTCAGTGGTTAAATATATACAAGTTAGATGATTGGAGATTTTCAAATGATTTTAATAGTAATCCAACGAAGATCAAAATTTAAAATGTTTAGAATATTTGAAAAATTAGTTGTCATTTTTAGGTTTATTAGTTGTATTTGGCTTATTAACATTGGAGACTGTTATAATCAACGATCTGCTCGTGTCTTAATCATATCTTAATTGTAAGAGCACCTCAGTTTTATGAATGTAACAAATTGGTATAGGTATATAGCATTTAAAAATAAAAAATAAAAAAATTATTTTATATTTTGTTTTTGAAAAAACTTAATCATATCTTAATTGTAAGAGCACCTCAGTTTTATGAATGTAACAAATTGGTATAGGTATATAGCATTTAAAAATAAAAAATAAAAAAATCATTTTATATTTTGTTTTTGAAAAAACAGAAATCATTTTATATTTTAAAGGATGTGATGGAGTTTATTTGAAAAATGACATATTGTTTGATATTTTAATTGATATGATGTAATACACCGATCCCGTCTGTTCGAATGACTTTAGTCTGAAATTGCGATTGATCGTGGCCTACAAAAAGAGAAATGGGTACATCTAAATCTTACATATATGTATAGATTGTCACGTATATTATATTTAAGGAAAATAAATAGATAACATAATTTTAGAAACGTCTTAAATGAAATTATAATCTGACCACAAAGCAAAAGCAAGGTTTTCATATGAGATAAATATTACTTACAAAGCTCTGCTCATCTCATAAAATCAAGGAAATCATTGGCCCTGTTTATTACAAAATGAAAGCTGACAAAACTCAGCGGACAGACGTGCACAATCTTATTTAGTGAGCGAGTCAAAGTAGAATATACGTCAACATCGGTCTGATTATTGTCACAATATTTTCCCTGCGCGCAATCCATAATCAGTGTGGACATACTATATTAACACCTTTTAAACTAAACAAAAGGAAATGGACCTTTCAAATGAATGAAATTGCATGCAATTTACCTTCCTAATTGAGAGGTGGGCATGTGAATCCGGGAGGAGGAGTAAGGCCGCATTGAACAAAAAGCTCCAGAGCCAGTGGTAGGACGATATTGAGGTTGAGAACTTTGAGACGGATAATTGTACAGAAGCAGAGCGCTGCCTCCAACTCCAGAACGCCTGCCAACACTGGGCAGCACTGGTTCACAACAGGGTCTCCAATGCCTAAGTGCACCAAACCCCCCAACAAATCATATCAATGTTGTCCACAACATGAAGGGATTTGTAAAGTTTTCAACAACATCAAACCCCCAAACAAATCATATCAATGTTGTCCACAACATGAAGGGATTTGTAAAGTTTTCAACAACATCAAGGGATTGGTAAAGTTTTTTAAGGTTGGAATTTAGTCCCCAGAGTAAATCATATTATTTTCTTTAGTTTTATAAGTCAAAATTTATTTTGTTTTACAAGTCAAAATGCCTCCACAATTTCTTTAGGATCTAACTTAGAGAGGTGAAAAAGCTTCTCCTACTTTCTATTAGTACATATTTTTCTTTTTAATTAGGGCTTTGTACCTATTTATCTTGTTATATTTTAAGGACTAGTTAAAAGCATCCCTAGTGGCTTTTGTAAGTATCTTACACCCTTTATCATACCAAGGGTTGGCCATTTTATTTTCCTAGAGACTTTGTTAATGGAAGTAGAGAGGTTTGTCGTAAATTATAATATAGGTCTTCAATATTGTCCTTATTTGATAAAAAAATTAATTCATGATTTCAATCCTTTAAAACAATACTAGCTTTATTTTTGTCCAAGATCAAGCTCGTTTTCTTTTGACAATTGTCTTCTATGGGGATTTTGTGCATGACAAAGTTGAAAGTTAAGGTTAGAGATCTAAGATGAGAGTCAGGCTCATGATTGTTTAAGATGTCAAAATTTAGTATTTGGTTGTAAACAAGATAACGAATATCACATAATTTACAACACTTCCCCAAATCCTATGAATACAAGTGATCCAATCAAATATCAACCACTTCATTAGACCATTGAAATTATTATAACCTTAAAACTATGTACCAAACAAATTATCAACAAATTTTTTAGAGTTTCTTTTGTATTTACTAGCTAAAAAATGTCTCCATTTAGCCACAGAGGATTGGGGTTGGAATCATTCCTTAAAATAATAGTTTTCTTAGTTGTTATTCTAACATTAAATTCTCCCAACAAGAGGATAATAAATTCACTTCTCATACTGTAAGTATCCTATTCTAATCCATTCGAAGTATTATACCGAAAGAAATGCACAACCCAGATCAATTGGGATAATCCAGTTGATAGGATTATGGTGGGACCGAAAATGATACAATAAATGGAAAGAATGATAAAAAGGATACAACAAAACTTGAAAGAGGTCCAAGACCGACAAAAAAGCTATGCAGATTTAAAAAGAAGACATCAAGAATTCAAAATTGGGGAACATGTATACCTAAAAGTCAAAGTAAGAAGAATCTCTCTAAAGCTAGGAAGTCATTCCAAGTAGGCACCAATATTTTGTGGCCCCTTAGATATTTTAACTCAAATTGGACCCGTGGCATATCAAATGGCACTTCCTGCAAATTTAAATGTTCATAATTTTTTTCATGTTTCATTATTGAAAATATATATTTATGATCTTACTCACATCATTCATTGGAACATGGTGCCCGTGGAACCAGAAGGCGAGTTCCAAGAGGAAACTCAGTGAATTATGGATAAGAAAGAAATAGTACTTCGGAACAAAGCCATCTCCCACGTAAAAGTCCAATGAAAGAACTTTAATCCTGAGGAGGCCACTTGGGAATTGAAAGGAGATATAGATAAATCTTATTGAATCCTTATCTGAGACGATTGAACACTGAGGATATTTTTTTACTAAGGGCGAGAGGATGTGAGATCCTCAAATTATTAGAAATTAAATTCCAAGTTGAATTTAGAAATAAATTTCCATTTTTGAAAAATCCAAATTTAAGAATAAATTTCCATTTATGGAAAATCTGAATTTTAGAATCTTGGATTTTGTAATTATTATTTTATGGCACTTGGGAAAAGGTTTGAATTTCCCAACTATCCTATTTTGATGTACACATGTATGAGACAAACTTTTTAATAAATTAAATGTTGGAAGAAAAATGGAACGGTCACGTTAAAAATAGATGACTATGACTCCATGGGTGGGGAACAGGTTTGAGTTAACTCATAACTGATCTTTACAAGTGGCAGAAGTTGAATTTGGCTTCTAAAAGCCCCTAAAAATTAGGGATTTGTAGAGCTGTGAATTTCCCCAAGGAGGGAAAAGAATGGAAAAACCTAGGCACAGGATAAATGCAACATATGTGGGAGGCAATACATTGCTTAGTATGTTTGGATTGAGAACTGTTTTGTTGTTATGAGCACATTTGGTGTGAGGAAAATAATTTTTTGAACTGTTGAAGGTGACAACGGCTAAGGAGTATGATTCAGTTCACCCTTTTGGAGTCATGGTCAGGCTAGGGGGTGATCAAGGCAAGTGATTGTGGTTTTTTTGTTTCTACTGTTGGGTGGAACGTGGTTGTTCCATTTGTTTCTCATGTTAGATAATGTTTAAAGTGCACTGTACAGACATGTTAGATTGCGGCTTACCACCGTGTAAGAATACTTGTAGTGATGTTTATATGAAGTTTTAATGTTTAGTATGTATATGTGTGTATATATATAGATAAATATAAAATCTGTGTATATGTGCCTATTGACCATGATATATTTATATTCTTGATTGTTGTTCATTACTGTACATAATCAAATACTTGATAAAAAAAAAAGTGTAAAAATGTTGTATTGCTTTTTCTGCTATTATGTTGAGTGTAAAGAACAAGACTACCAAATACATTATTATGTTGAGTATAAAGAACAAGACTACCAAATACATTCTTTTATCTATTATCAAAGAAATATATCTGATACAGTAGATAGCAGAATATTTTCCAAAATATATTTATTACAGTTAATAGTTTGTTGATCAAAATGTTATAGTATGGGTTTCACATAGAGCCAAGAAGTCCATAGCTAGTCTAAAAAAGAATTTTAAAGGAATACATAAAATTGTCTGGGAGCGCGCGTATGGACCGGTGGAAGAAATATGAAACTCAAATACCTTTTTCGGACAGGCCGATTTTTTTTCACCAAGAGCACTGTTATTTTCTTTCAACCTGAAATAGAGTAATGCGATAGTATTAGTAACTTACTAGTGTACAAACATTAAATAATGAGGCAAGTAAAAGAGTCAAAGTATATTTATCTGAGATTTTGATTGAATATCAGAGGGTCATCGTTGCATTGCAAAATAGTCGATCCATGACCAGGAGGGGAGTGGGTGCATAATCCATCTGATGGGTTCCCTCACAAGACAAAGGGACCCATCATCAGTTTATATACATGTGAAATCATTTAATTGCGCAAGTAATAGAAGCATAAACAAACTTCTAATTAAGTTTTGTAGCTTTGATATCATGTAGTTTATAAAATACAAAGAGAAGATCTACATAAGGAGTACAGACGGTAATAAAGAGTAGGGTTATAATAACCAACAAGTATTACTTCGAAGAAAGTACCAAACCCCATAGAGAGGGCGAAAGAGTATTGTGGAGAAATAACATATTAAAACAGAGTTCCCTTCATACACACGGAGGATTCCATCAAGAATAATAGTTATAGTAAAGAAAGAATTAAAAGTATGAAGTAAGGAAAGAGATTCACAAAAATGTGATCGGGATATATATACATATATATGGGCAATAAACATAGTTAGAATTTTTAAAACGTGAAACACCACAAAGACGTAAGGGAGGCGATCTGGGTGTATAAAATTACAGTGAGGACCAAATTATTTTGTCAAAGTTAAATCATGTATAACATTTTCAAACCATGTAATTTCCTTGCTTCGGTGTTCACTAGATGATGCAACAAAGGAATGTAAGCATCAGTTTTTAGTATCTAATAAAACAAGAAGACCTTGTTTGTTTTAAACAGAGTTGTCAAAGGAGAATTTGTTCTCAAACTTGTAGACGTATTTGAACTATAACAATCAAGCTAGCTTTAATGCTGTTGTTGAAATGGATTTGGAGGTTTTAACAGAGACAAAAAAAAAAAAATCTTTTCCGCAAGGATTTTCTTTAATCAATGATTACATACAAAGAAGCGTTGCTATTATTTTCAACAAATAAGGGCTTTTAACCTTACCATACATTACACAGAATACATTTACATATAGACTATTAAAATAGTGAAACCTATAACAGATCCACTAGGAGTATGAAGCTCCGAAGGCTATGGCCGAGTGTTTAGAATGCAAGAGTAAATACCATAACCTTGCAGAAATAACTTTCATCAAAGTCTTTGCCTCTATAGGTCTCCAAAACAACGGTTAAATTTACTTACACAAGACCCTCTAGATAATGGTCGCAGACATAACGACCTCTGTATACACTTAGAACCAAAACGAAAAATTATTGTAAGGGGTGTAGCTTTTAGCAACGGTCAGAATGGGAAGGGGCCCCAAAGAATACGGGCTTAAAGACTGGTAGCCGACAGAGAAGGTATTACCTAGAACATACATTGCACAGACATAGAAGGCGTTATACAACAAATGAAATTCGTACCCAACAAAGAACATTTGCTAAAAAAGGAATACATTATAGCAGACAGAGAACGCTTGCATAAAAGTCATATTGTAGAGTGAACATTTTTTGTCAAAGGAATGTTTTGCACAGAGCATGCAATTATAAAGGAAACACATAACCCCAAAGATCCCTTAAAAACTTCAGAGATAGCTTGTTACTTACCGTGCCTGTGGAGAGATATGCCAGAGCGCCTTTGTTACCACTCTCCACTAGGGTCGAACGCTATCATCGGAACCGAACACTATCACAGAGCTGAATGCTAAAATCGGTCGCGGAGAGTAACCAAGGAAGTGACAAAGTGAATTGGAGACTCAAGGGACAATTACGAGGGGTGTAATGGCACCTCGAGCCCCGTGGTAGTGGAAAGTGCGACTGGTACGCCATTCCATACCTTGGTATGTGATTTTGACTGAAGTGGTGATCCCACAATGGGCGTTTCTCTGTAGTGTCAGGCCTAGAGAGTACTAGGTAGGCCTATCTCCTTTAATGGACCTGTCCTAACGTAAATGCCACAGTTTATAACATCCTATGTTCAGACCTCATCTGATGTTTACCTCATTACGTTTTTGAACCACTTAAATGATGGGTTGAACAGGTTTAACCAAGGGTCAGAAGGATAGTGTTGACATGTGCACTAGGTTATAACTTCATGCGTAATGTGTATATCATATGCTACATTAAAACATGGATCCTGATACTATGGAAAAGTTTTAAAACATAGAATGTCATACTATGGAAAGTGTTATGATATGGATATTACCCTCGCGCGTGGACTCTGGTTTATGACAATGATGTCTCCTAGTCCACCAAGGTCATAACCTTCTTGTTATAGTTTTCTTACATGAATTTTTAGCAAAGTAAATATAAAATAATGAATAACATAGTTTATGGCATTCGATAGTATGGATAACATAGGTATGATGTAACCCTAATATGTTATGTGATAGGCCTTATGCTATGGACCTTGGTAGTCATAGTTACCAATTTAAAAATGCAGTCAAAAGTATGACATTAAGTTTTGTAGCAGGGTAGATTAGATTAGGAGTTAATCTAATGAAATGATATGATTTAATTTAATGATAGTAATAGTAAGATTTTGTTGGACATTAGAAGTATTGACTTTGTCCATATCTTGATAATAGGTTTGTAATTTGTCCCATGCCTTCTTGGCTTTCTTTTTTGATGAAACTCTTGGGAGTATGCCCTCATGCAGGGCTTGATGTATGTAAAACATTGCCTTTCCATCATTGTTTCTTTGATCTTTCAAAACATCCTTCTCATCTAGTGTGAGGGAATTGTACATTGCGTGTTGGTTCCATATAGCCATTCTCAACTGCCTCCTATACATCTTGATCTCGAAACAACGCCTTCATGGTGAAGGATCATAACTCATAATTGTTTCTTGTAAAAGTGGGAGGTTGCAGATTTGAGGTAGAGACCATATTTCTCCTTACAATAGAGTTGTTTCTCTTGAACTTGTTTTGATCAACCCACTTTGATAGAACCTACTCGGATACCAAATCTCAGATCTACAACAAGTAGACAGACTTTGCACAAAACATTTAGAAATATTTCGTGCCACAAAACTTCTTCACATAACTCTCAAGACTTATTGCGCAATGCATAGACTGCATGATTTACTATGTGTTGTGATAAACACTTGATGAAATGATTTCTTCACATTGTGCTAATCTTTAACACATGAACTCATGAACGTAACAAAAACTCAAAATTACACTTGAAATTATCAACACACAAAATACTTGATATATATAGAGAAATTTGGCTAATAAAAAATATGATAATTGTGACGAGCTTAAGCTCCAACAACTTCTATTGACTTTACAAACACAGAGCTCGTGTTCTGAGACTTTTTCAATTCCTCAATTTTTTTGGTTGTTTTCTTCTTCATGACTCTGTTCTTTCTACCTCTCTACATGTGTCTATCGACTCACTACAGATTCGCAAATATAAAGACTAATATTGAGACTTCTTACAAAAGCTAACAGACTTAACATTTAAGACACAAATAAATTTGTGTGACTATTCATTTACTTAACTGGACTCGATAAAGATTTAGATCAACTTCATTTAATAATTCCGCTGTTGGACAATTAAGTAAAACTAAGCTTGCTTAAACGTGCCACTTTGTAATTGCAAACTGATAAATAAAGTGAATAATAAATCAGCCAAGATGTAAAGTTCACCGACCTGTAATTACTATTTCCACCATGTTCATGTTCATGGACGCTAGAAAATATATAGTAGATGAGAAAGTTACCATTTGCACATGAACGAAGAAACATATAAGGTTTTACCTTTTCTTATTATTAATATTTTCCAAACTTTCTTATTTTAAAGTTAAAAAAGACTCGCCATAAATGAGAGTTTTCTTAATGTTGTAAATGCTTATTTGTTGTTAATTTAATTTTATATATACCTGTGAAATACTAATATATTATACTTGTTCCTGTCCTCACTTTCTCATGGTAATATTTTATTTGTGAGCACAAGTAAAAAAATCTTGGTTCAAATCCCTGCTATGACCAGATAATTAAAAAATTAGCGAAAAATAAAGTAGTAAAAGACTTAAATTCACGAATACGTACAATGAGTACGGTCAAAGCCTTTAATACCATGAATGATTTATGTCAATAAGGACCGGAAGTTGCCTGTGAATTAATTAAGTTGGTTTCTTGTTGACAAACCGTGACGCAACATTATGCAATCGAGGTGCTTTGGAAGGTGAAGCGGTGAGTAAAAAATGTGGAGTCAGGTTATTAATCGAATCAATGAATTTCTAATACTTCGATTTTAACGGCCATGAAGAGTGTTATTAAAAATTAGGGCCTACTTTAAACTATGTTTTTATTGTTGATGTATATGTTTTAGGATTTTGTTTAAAAATTGGTTAAAAGTTTAGAAAAATGGTTGGAATAGTAAATTATAAATATTTTGGAGATTTTTGGCAATAATATCAGGTTATTTGATTCCAATAGTAATTCAACAAAGATTAAAACCTGAAATCTTTTAGACTGACTAAAAAACTTGATGTATATTTTTGGATATTGTTTAAAAATTGGTTAAAAGTTTAGAAAAATAGTTAGAATAATAAATTATAAATATTTTGGATGTTTTTAAGATTTTATCGATCATCATCACATTATTTGATTTTCATAGTAATTCAACAAAGATTAAAAATTTAAAACTTTTACATTGAATAAAAATTAGTTGTCATTTTTTGGATTTATTTGTTGTCTTTGGCTTACTAACATTGGAGACTGTTATGCCTAAAGGGGTTGAATTCAATGGTAGAAAGAGAAGAGTCGTTGGGCAAGGTTCAATTCCCATGAGGGCCCAAGACACCTTGAAGTAGTGGTTGAACTTGTAATAGATATTATATTAAATGATATCTTGACGGGTGCACACATAAGTAGATCAAAGCCCACCCATATCCTTCAATTTTTTGACTAAAAAAAATAAAATTGAAAACTGTTATAATAGATCTGCTTATATCTTAATCATATCTTAATTGTAAGAGCACCTCAATTTTATGAATGCAGCAAACTGGTATTGATATATAACATTTTTTTGAAAAATCAGAAATCATTATATATTTTAAAGGATGTGATGGAGTTTTTTTTTGAAAAATGACATACTGTTTTATATTTTAAATGATATGATGTAATACACTGATCCCGTCTGTACGAATGATTTAAATTGATAAGAATATGATTATGTTAATCGAATACTTTAGGCTGAAATTGCGATTGGTCGTGGCCTACAAAAAGAGAAATGTGTACATCTAAATCTTACTTACATGCATGGATTGTCAGAGTATAATATACGCTAGGGTTTCTTGCAGCAGGAGGACAGTCAGAGCCAGCGGATCCCATGACTAGTATGGGCGTGGTGGTTACTGCACCAATCATAACTATAAAAAGCAATGCTACAGCCTTTGCCATCAAGAATCAAATACAATGCTTCTTCTTCCTTTTTTGGTAATGAATATGAAATCCAATCACAGAGAAGGAAGGAAACCACCGAAAAGGAAAAACGGCAAAACGAGGGAGTTGCAAGTTTATGATCACACGAGATGGAATTTATAGAAACTGTGTTTCATCATTATTGAAAAAGGTCAAGCACTCCACATGGCACCGGAAATCGCGTTTCCTCCTGTACTTTTTATAATAATAATGCAAACTACTGACATCCATGTGAACGTAAAACTCATCCGCGAGCGACAACTTGGACTTGAGTGAGGAGGGAACTTGGGCACTTCGGGGAGTACTTCTATTCTACCCACGTCGATTCCCACAGTTCAGTTCATGCACGTTCCAATTGTTTTCCGAAAAATCAAGAGGTATTCACGTGAAATCTACGTCAAAGATCGAATTATAATGGATTAAACGTTTCAAAGTCTCATGCAATACGAAAGCTTTCGTAACTTTCCCGAAATAATTGTAATATAATAAACATTAGTATTTCAGTGTTGCAGGGATAAGAACGTGAATGTAAGAAAAGAAATTTAGTTAACATTAAAAATCGGAGATCCTCGTATCCATGGAATCGCAGATGGCGTGTGCTGACGTCTTTTAATGTCATTTGAATACAGGACCTGCGAAGCGTTACTAGCTGAGTAGATAAGGAGAGAAAGTTCGTATATGATTAATTTGAAAGATGCCCATCATCCACCTTCCTTTTATTTGTGTTAACAGGGATATTTGTATCAGAGAAAAAAATCCTTCAAATTTTTAAGTTGGTTCTTCGGATCATAGGGTTTCTTAACCTGAGATCATAGGGTTTTTTTAAGCAACAAGAAAAAATCTTGGAATAATGGAACTTGCTTCCGTTTTACAAATATGTATTTCCCAAAAGGAGTAGGGGTAAGGGGGATCATTATTTCCATATTACAATTAATTTAATCAGGCTTGGTAATAATGTTCAGCAATTTTCAACTCAAAGGAACTTTAAGATCTTCTAATCTATTCCTCATGTATTTAAGATCTTCTAATCTATTCCTTATGTATTGTGTTAAAATATTACAACACTCTCTTAACAAGGTAGTTCACATTTGAATTTCCAAAATCATAGGTAGTTCACATTTGAATTTTCAAAATCATTCTATAAAATATGGTTAAAATGGGGCTAGTCATAATGGTCCTATAATTATAGAGATTGTTTTTATTCCCACTTTAAAAAAAAAGTACACTTAGGCTTTTGTTGGGTTTAGGGAAGCCCTCATAAATTGAATAGCTTGTTGATGTGGCTATGCAAATAGACATCCAATTTTTAAAATTTTTACTTGATAACCTTAGATGTTCTTAACTTTCCTATGTAGAAAAGGTTTCAATGTTGTCCACAACATCAAGGGATTGGTAAAGTTTTTTAAGGTAGGAATCTAGTCCCCCAAGTAAATCATATTATGTTTCAATGTTGTCCATAGCATCAAGGCATTGGTAAAGTTTTTTAAGGTGGGAATTTATCTCCCAAGTAAATCATATTATTTTCTTTAGTTTTACAAGTAAAAATCTTTTGTTTTATAGGTCAGAGTGCCTCCACTATTTTTTTAGGATCTAGCTCATAGAGGTGAAAAAATTTCTCCTACTTTCTATTAGTACATATTTTTCCTTTTAATTAGGGATTTGTAGATATTTATCTTGTTAGATTTTAAGGACGAGTTAGAAGCATCCCTAATGACTTTTGTAAGTATCTTACACTCTTTATCATACCAAGGGTTGGCCATTTTATTTTCCTATAGACTTTGTTAATAGAAGTAGAGAGGTTTGTCTTAAATTATAATATAGCTCTTCAATATTGTCCTTATTTGATAAAAAAATTAATTCATGATTTCAATCCATTAAAACAATATTAGCTTTATTTTTGTCCAAGATCAAGTTCTTTTGGTTTTGAGAATTGTCTGCTATGGGGATTTTGTCCATGAAAAAGTTGAAAGTTGAGGTTAGAGATCTAAGATGAGAGTCGGGCTCATGATTGTTTAAGATGCCAAAATTTAGTATTTGGTTGTAAACATGATAACAAATATCACATAGTTTATGACACTTCTCCAAATCCCATAAATACAAGTGATCCAATCAAATATCAACCACTTCATTAGACCATTGAAAATTATTATAACTTTAAAACTATGTACCAAACAAATTATCAACAAATTCTTTAGAGTTTGTTTTGTATTTACTAGCTAAAAAATGTTTTCATTTAGCCACAAAGGATTGGGGTTGGAATCATTCATTAAAATAATAGTTTACTTAGTTGTTATTCTAACATTAAAGTCTCCCAACAAGAGGATACTAACTTCACTTCTCATACTATAAATATCCTATTCTAATCCATTGTAAGAACAATTTTTATCTTGTTTTTCTTATAGAAGGTAGAATTGACTGACATGAGATAGCATATAAGTAAAGGAGTTGAATGGAAAAGTATAAATGCATCTCAAGAAGCCTCTCATTTGAGTACACACAGGTTCATTGAATATCAATTTATCAAGTAATCTCTTAGTGAATCCGAGGAGGTGAAACTGAAGCAACGGAGAAAGGGAGAAGGTTTCAGTGCCACACAGGAGAGAGCATGTTTTCTGAGAAGCCCTAATTTAGTTTACCCTCGCGGGTCAAGCTTAGGGAGTCCCTCGAGGCACCCCCGCTGGTTGACTAAGGCTCATCATGGGAGGCCCCGCTAGGTGACTGGTCTCTATCCAACGAGTTTGAGGTAAAATAAAATGAAGATGTTATTGAAAGATTGGTTTTCATTGATGTCAACCATTGAAGAAGTCAAACAACCCTAAAAGTATGATTATGGAACCCAAAGTTGATCAAGGAAAAAGGTCATGAAGGACAATGTGAACTCATGTAACTTACTCATAGATGGATAGTTCTCATGATGTAATTTCCAGTGATAGGTGGCATGCCACGTGGTTCCTCACGATTGAGGAGTTATGGTGTTGTGAAGTTGGAAGTCCCAAAGAATGGTTAAGAAACCCCCAGTTTGTTACATGTCAATTAATGAAAGGGTAAAGTGGTTGTAACAAGAAATTCAAGAATCCCTAAAGTTAAGGAAAGAGGTTACCTAGAAAAAATATATATACACCTCAATAAGTCATTCACAAGTAAATCCACACATTCATTCTATTGAATATATTCTTGTGAGTAAGTGATCTATTGGCAAGTTTGCGATGACGAAATATAAGGCAACGATAAGTGAGAAGTGAAAATTTTTCTGAATCACCGAGGAGAGCTAGGTTTTTTTGTAAAAACCTTATTTTGGCTTACCCCCATGGATCAGACAACTTGTTTCCCATGAGGAACCCCCACATGTTGTCTAGTTCCTATCACACAAGGCCCCACGTGACATCATGTTTTAGTTGCGTGAGGACAAGACATGATTGGGGGAAATTCTAGTATGATTTTGCTAAGGAAAGGTAACAGGTCATCACTATTGTGTATCAGGTCAACGACAAAGGTAAAGTTATGTTTATGTACTTGTTTTGAAGGTTATACTTGGTTATGTTATCGTGCATGCTTGAGACATGTTTGGCATTGACACATGATTGAGGTACATCTTGGCTACTTGGTTGAATGAGATTTACTCTTGTATCTAGGTTGGTATATGACATATCAAAGAAATATCTTTGAGATGTGGGTACATGGTTGAAGTATACACTCGATGTATGGTGGCATATGCATGAGACACATGCTTAGCTATTTTGATTCACTTCATTGATTATATATAGTACAAGTCTATACATGATTGATCTTATGATATATGGTACAAGTTTATGCATGTTAATTTTCTAGTACATGGTACATGATTGATTGGCTATTTATCATTGAGATTATGTTATCTAAATTGATGCATGTGATGTTACATATGTTTGTACACAGTTGATGGATGGTATGGTACATATTTTGGTATAACACAGGTTGATGATTAGTTACAACTTGTTGATACAGTGAGAGTGACAGGTTGCAGGTTGGTTACAGTGACAGGTTGACAGTGAAAGGTAGGATACGACAGGTTAGATATAGTGTCAAGTTGACAATGACAGGTTAGATACAATGACAGGTTGACAGTGGCACTGATTTTGGTAGTGACAGTTTGGTCTACACTTATATTTTAGGGAGGATGGATGGGGCAAGGAAAGGGGTTTATAGCCTACATCTGGTTGGTGTCAGAGAACACATGGAGTTGGAGCTTCCTTTAGGTTGGATCCAGAGAATTAGGGGGTTTTAGCCTGCTTCTGGTTGGAGCGAGAGAATTCAGGGAGTTGTAGCTTCCTTCAGGATGAATCCTATAAATAGGGAGTTGTAGCCTCCTTCTAGTTGTAGCTAGAGGGTTGGGAAATTAGTACTTCCAATGAAAGTATTCTTTGATATATATAAAACAAATTCTATGGCTTTCTCCCATTTGGGTTTCCATGTAAATTCTAGTGTATTGTGTTTATGTGAATTTTTATTATGCATTGTTGATTTATGTTGTTGATGATACATTCAATGCTAATGATAAAATGTTGAACACTATTGATAAAGTTGAATATAATATATTTTTATTAAAAGTGGTAATAGTGTGAATACAGATTCACCCCCTCCTCTCGGTATTCCAACAATTGGTATCAGAATAGGTCCTTCAAGAAACAATTTAACCACTGGAAGGAGATCATGGAATATGCTAAGATTGGATTACCGAGGTTTGATGGTAAGAATTATGCCTTGTGGAATAAAAGGATGAATGTTTTTTTACAGGCACAAGGATTTGATGTTTGGCACTTAGTTGTAGACAGATATAGCCACTCACCCAACTAGCAAGTATGGAAATAAAATCCGAGAAAACAATTCAAAGGCTAAATGCACCATTCTAAGCAGACTGGATGATTCAATATTTTTCAAGGTTATGCGTTGGAATAATACAAAGTATCTTTGGGATAAAATTCAAAATATTTACAAAGGAGATGCAAAAGTCAAAGGAGCTAAGATTCAAATTCTCAGAGCTAAGTTTGAGCAATTGAATATGAAGGAAGATGAAGACATTGAAACCTAATTTTTGGGAGTTGACAAAACAATGAACAATATTAAAGGATTGGGATAAGAATTATATGAATCAATGGGCGTTCAAAAGGTTCTAAGATATTTCCCTATGAGATTTGATCCTAAGATATCATCCTTGGAAGAAATAATAGATATTGACAATTTGAGCATGGACGAGCTACATGGAATATTCACAGCTTATGAAATGAAGATAGAACAAGAGAAACCATACATGAAGGATGCATCGCTCAAGGAATCCAAGAATACAAAGAAGAAGAACAAGTAAAAGTCAAAACCATATTATAGCTGCATCGATGATTGAGAGGAAGATGAAGTGGAAAAATTTGTACGAAAGTTGAAAAGATGAACTGGAAAGTACAAAGGTATGCTTCCATAGAAATGTTTTAATTGTGATAATTTTTCTTCGAAATATAATTATGCTAAGAACAAAGGAGCGATGAATAAGAAGATCCTAAGAAGAAAAATAAAAACAAAAAAGGATATAAGAGAAGAAACAAAAACAAATTCTTCAAGAAAATTTTCTACTCAAAGGAATACATCTCCTCATCAAGTGAGGATGATGATAGTGACAGTGATTCAAAAAGAGTACTTTTCATGGAAGTAGAAAATGACGAAGAAGATTTTGAAGAAGAAGGTGAAGTCGATCTTAGAGCATAATTAATCAATGCCTTAGAAGAACTAAGGAAATAAAGAAAGAAAAATAATTCACTCAAGGAATAATTAAAGATGAAAGAAGGATCTCATAATTCCATCTTAGAAGAAATCGAGTAGATAATAACAAAGTTAAAAAACTAGGTAGAAGAAGACAAAAGGATTGAAGAAACACTCAAAAGTTAGTTAGAAGAAAAGGAGAAGATGATTGAAATCTTGGAAGTAGAAATAGTCACTCTAAGAAAAGATCTTCAGAAGAAATATATGCAGCAAAATAACACCCAAATATTGGATGACATCATTAGTAGTCAAAGGACATACTATTATAGGTTTGGTCTAGGATATAACCAGATGCAAACTGAGAAAGGTTCAATCTCCAAGACATCAAAACAAGAAGCAGAACAAAGAAACTATGCAAAAATCGTTAGAGGTATTATCAACAAAGATGAATATAGGAAGATTAAATATATATATATATATAGGAACTAGACCACCTATAAGATTCAGAATACAGAATCAACAGTCAACAACATCTCAAGAAGAAGAATACTTCAGAAGAGAAACACCATTAAGAATATCCTCTACATCCAGGTATCAAACTATTTCTCTTAGTTTGTGTTAATCTTGTAACAATTTTAGACATAAATGTGCAAATTGTAGAGCTTATTTCAAGAATAGAAGAAACTGTGAAGGTTATTTAAACAATGGTTATTCCATAAAGTCACATGAAGCACAAAACATAAATCACAACAGTTTTGGTTCACTAAGTAATGAAGTAGAGTGATACAAGTGAAACAATTTTGGACACATGGTCAAATATTGTAGATTAATTGTTCCTCCAAGGGAACCAAATAATAATATCAACAGTCATAAACAAGAACCAAAAATGATATGGATAAGGAAGCACAATCAATTCTACATTGAAGAATGCTCACTTTCTCTACAAGTGCAACACAAGAAAAGTGGGTGGTATGTTGATAGGGGTTGTTCAAAGAATATGAAAGGTGACAAGAATAGGTTTTTTATCCTAAATAAGGAAGGAGTTGGATTAGTTTAGTTTGGAAATGATAGCTCAACCAAAATTATAAGTAGACTCACAATCAAGCTTGGAAGAAAAGATTCCAAGGTAAAAAATCTTCTACTGGTCGAAGATATGAAGCACAATCTAGTAAGTGTAATTCAAATGTGTGATCAAGGACACACACATTTTTTTACTCAGAAAAATGTGAGATAAGGAAAGAAGGATCAAACAACTTGGTGGCTATAGCTATAAGAACCCCCAAAAACATATATGTCATGAATGAAATTGGAAAAGAAAGATGTTGCTTAGGAAAGAAAAATGAAATTTGGCTTTGACATAGAAGAATGGGTCACATAAATTTGATAGCCTTGTCATAATCAGTAGAAAGGAAGCAGTGAAAGAATTTCCCGAGATTTCAAAGTCATCAGATACTCTATGTGAAGATTGTCTACAAGTAAAACAAACTAGGACCAAGTTCAAATCAAAAGAGTACTCCACAAAAAATCCATTGGATATTGTACACACTGATCTATGTGGATCGACAAGAACAAATGGATTAAATGGTGAACAATACTTTATGCTACTAGTTGATGACTACACAAGAATAATTACAGTTTGTTTTCTTGGGAAGAAATCAGGGGCATTCAAACACTTCAAGATATACAAAGAGATGGTTGAAACCGAGATGGATTTGAAAATCAAGTGTTTGAGATCAGACAATGGAGGAGATTTTACATCAAAATAATTTATGGATTTCTATGGAGAACATGGAATAGAAAGAAAATTCTTAGTCGCTTGGACACCTCATCAAAATGGAGTTGTGAAAAGGAAGAAAAAAATAGTATAGGAAATGGCCAGAACCATATTGAAATATTCCAAGTTGGGTGACATCTTTTGGGAACAATCAGTTCATACAGAAGTTCATATATTAAACAAAGGAATGCTCAAAATTATTAGTGATAAGAATGCCTACAAGTTATAGAAAGTAAGAACGAAAAATGTGAAGCATTTTAAAGTTTTTGGAAGAAAATTCTATATCAAAAGAGAAGATGGAATAATTGGAAAATTTGACTCTTGAGTTGATAATGGAATACTAGCTATGTATTCAAGAAAATCAAAGCATATAAATTATTTAGTCCAAGACGCAACAAAATAGTGGAAAACATCAATGTAACAATTGAAGAAACATATGAACTAAATACTGAATAAGGAAGCAAAGATTAGGAAGAGCAGGATGATGAAAAAGGTATAAAAGAAGAAGAGGTAGAAGAAGAAGTAGAAGTAGAAGAAGAAGAAGAAGAAGAAGAGAATATAGAAACAAAGCAAGAGGAAGATGAGAAACAAATACCTCCCAAGACACCTAGCCAACGATTGCAGAAAAATCATCCACCATAACATATTATTAGGAATAAATATGCAAGAGTTTAAACTCGAAGAAGAATACGTTCACTAGAAACAAAGGCATATAGAATTTTTATCCGCAGTTGAACCAAGCAGTTTTGAAGAATCCAACAATGATGAACATTGGATCAAGGCTATGTATGAAGAATTGGACTAGATAGAGAAGAATGACACATGTGAACTGGTTCCAAGGCCAAAGAACAAGAACGTGATTGGTACAAAGTGGGTATTAAAAAACAAACTAAATGACGATGGACATGTAACCAGAAACAAAGTAAGGTTGGTATGCAAAGGATATACTCAGGTTGAAGGTATATATTTCGAAGAGAGCTTTTCTCCAATTGCCAGAATGGAAGCAATCAGATTAATATTATCATCTTCCAAACGAATCAAGGTATATCATATGGATGTAAAATCAACCTTTCTAAATGGAGAATTAGAAGAAGAAGTCTACATTTAACAACATGAAGGGTTTATACTATCAGAAAAGAAAGATTATGTTTGCAGTTTGAAGAAAGAATCGTATGGACTCAAGCAATCCCCAAGATCATGTTATTCGATATTGGACAAGTATCTACAACAACAAGGATTTAGGAAGGGCAATGCAGAAAAAAATCTCTACATAAAAGTGGATCAAGACAATATATTGATAATTGAATTTTATGTAGATGATATTATATTTGTAAGCGATGACAAGACATTGAGTCAAAATATTTCCAAAGACATGTAAAATGAGTTAGAAATGTCTCTACTTGGTGAGTTTACTTTATTTTTGAGATTAGAGGCATGTCAGCGTGATAAATGTATTTTCATCTACTAAACCAGTACATTAGAGAAATGCTAAAGAATTTTGGAATGGAATATTGTAAACTCGTAAGTACTCCTATGCAGACCAATTGCAAGTTGATCAAGGATCATGAATCTAAGGATGAAAATGATAGAGTCTACAAATCGATGATTGGAAACTTACTCTATGTGATAACATCAATACTGGATGTGATGTAAGCTGTTGGATAGGTTGCAAGATTTCAAGTAGCACCAAAAGAAACACGTGTTACGAAAGTAAAGAGAATATTAAAATATCTCAATACAACAGAATATTTTGGATTATGGTATCCAAAAGGAAATAATCTATCTTTGGTCTCCTACACAGATGCATATTGGGCAGGTAGCATTCACAACAAAACAAGAACAAGTGGAGAAACATTCTACTTAGGTAATTGTCTGGTATCATGGTTGAGAAAGAGACAATAATCAATATATTTATCCACAACAAAATCATAGTATATTTTAGCAGCAACATGTTGCACTCAAGTTTTATGGATGAAGAAAACCTTGCAGGATATACAGGGAGAATGCGACAAGCCTATTCTGATACTCTGTGAAAAAACTAGTGCTATAAGTATCTCTAAGAATATAGTAATGCATTCGAAGATGAAACACATTCTGATCAAGTTTCACTTTCTACAGGAATAGGTTGCAAAGAAGAACATCAAGATAGAGTACATTGGGACAAAAGAGAATATTTCATATATCTTCACTAAACCTCTCCCGAGGGAGACATTTGAGTATATTCGATAGAAAATTGGAGTAGTTTCTACCCATAGTGATCCACACGACATAAAAAACAGTAAGACAGGGGGAGAAAAACAAAAGACATGAGGAATCCAAGTAAATAATATTTTGAATGCTTTTCATATGTACATACAATATTTACATGAGGAAGCACCATGAAGAGAAAGCAGAGTATTGCAGACAAGGGGAGCAACCCCAAGGAAAATTACCATTTTCCCTTGATGTCAAAGGGGGAGAGAAAGAAAAAAGGAATGAAAATGAAGAGAAATAACATATGCATGGATACAGGGGGAGCGATGATCACAGGGGGTGCATGTGTAGGAGCATGATTATTTCCATTTCATCGGTGTTTCCATCAATGTCAAATGGGGAGAATGTTGAAATATTCGTTTTCATTGATGACAACCCTTGAAGAAATCTGGCAGCCCCAAACATATGATTATGGAACTTGAAGTTGATGAAGGAAAATTTTCATGAAGGACAATGTAAAGGTAGGTAACCCCCTCATGGATGGATAGTTCTCATCATGTCATTTTTGGTGATAGGTGGAACACCACGTGGTTCCTCACGGTTGAGGAGTTATGGTCTTGTGAAGTTGGAATCCCTAAAGAATTGCTAAGAAACCCCTAGTTGGTTACAAGTTATCTAATGAAAGGGTAAAGTGGTTTTAACAAGAAAGTCAAGAAGCCCTAAAGTTAAAGAAAGAGGTTACCTAGAAAAATTATGTATACACCTCAATAAGTCATTCACAAGTACATTCACACATTCATTCTATTGAATATCTTCTTATGAGTAAGTGATCTATTTGTGGACCTCCACTATCCATTTAATTTGTTATGAAAGTAGAGATGTGGACCTCCACTATTTCATTTACTCTCTAGTGAGCCTGAGTACTATCGTATAACTCTGAGCCAATTACAAACTTACACCCCTCTGCAATCACATGGATTTTCCAACCTCGAGGAGGTACATACTTAGAGTACTCCTTCGAAGGTGAAAATTTGAATGGCTCGAGGTTTTCTTGAATATCAAGACTACCATAATGGATCACTAAACGATTCCCTGATGTATTTCATGAGCATGATAAATTTTCTGAAGAATTACCATGCGAAGCTCTGTTATTTTGTTTCAAGTAGCTTCCCTCAGTTACAAGGATACCATGCTCTAAATTTTCTAGAACTCTGTGCTCTCTTACTATCACCAAGACCGAATGCAGATTGTGCAGTGTTATTCTCATTTTTCAAAGAATACAACATGTAATAATATGGGTTTTATCTTTAACAAACATATGTTTTTCCATTGTCCTAGTAATTTCCAAACAAATTGGGATCCTTAGGTATCATTCGTCTGAGTTTTTTTTTTCTTTTATTTATATTCATGTTTGTTTCCAGAAATTTTTGCAAATATTTCTATCAGAATTTGGGGCCTTTAATAGAATTTGGCCATGTCTTTGTGACCTCCCTTCATCTAAATGAATAAGTCATACCTCTTATTACATGTATGGACGATGACCATATTTAGCTTAATATTATTTTTCTATCGTTTATAGTCATTAAAATGTCACGTAGGTTAATTCCTAAGCCTTAAGAGATTAATTAAAATGATGCCCAATTTTTTGTATGTGAGAAGAAAGCAGGGCATGATTCCTTAATACATTACTTCTTCCATTAACATAATTTTTAACTTAAGTTTATGTATTTTTCCTTTTCTTTTAGAATGATGAACAATTGTGATATAGTTGAACACTACCCAAAAATGCCCGGCATAGTGTTCTTGAAAATCAACGTCCTCTTCAAAAATTGCACTATGCCTCATTGACCAAAAAATTCAAATTGTCATACAAGTATTTTTATATTAGAAATATGGGATAAAATGTTGTAGAATTACATGATTAATGAATCATTTGATTGTAATTTTTACGTATGAATCCTTTGATGGCATGGAAAGTGAATGCAAGGAAATACATGCCAAGTGAAGGCAAGGCATGGAAAGTGAAGGCATGGTATGGAAAGACATGGTATGGAAAGACAAGATATCGAAAGTGAAGGCATGGAAAGGCATGACATGGAAATGAATGATATGGTATGGAAAGGCATACCATGGAAAATAAAAGGCATGCCAAGTGAATGCAAGGCAAGGCATGGAATGGAATGTCACGACATGACATGGAAAGGCATGGTATGGAAATACAAGACATGGAAAGTGAATGAAATGCAAGGCATGTCAAGGCATGGCATGGAAAGGCATACCATACCATATCATACCAAGGCAAGGCATAGCATAGCATAGCATAGCATACCATTTCCATTTCCATTTCCATTTACAATGCCAATGCATACCATACCATACCATAACATTGCCAATTCATACCATACAATGGCAAGGAAATGCATATCATTTCCAATGCATACCATTGCCATTACCAATGCATACCATTGCCATTTCCAATGCATACCATACCATACTATACCATACCATTGCCAATGCATACCATACAAGGAGATGACAAGGAAATGCATACCATTTCCATTTCCATTTCCAATGCATACCACCATAGCATACAATTTCCAATGCATACCATACCATTTCCATAGCATACCATTGCCATTGACATTGCCAATGCCAATGCATACCATACCATACCATTGTCAATGCATATCATACAATGGCAAGGCAATGCATACCATTTCCATTGCCAATGAATACCATACAATGGAAAGGCAATGCATACCATTTCCATTGCCAATGCATACCATACCATACCATACCATTGCCAATGCATACCATACAAGGAAATGTTAAGGAAATGCATACAATTGTCATTTCCAATGCATACCATTGCTATTGCCAATGCATACAATACCATAGCATACCAATGCCAATGCATACCATACCATACCATACCATTGCTTGATGTCTTGAATATTCCATGGTTGTTATGTGTCATCTTGCATTCCAAAAAGCATTTGTTATCTAAACCCTAGTTTATTCTTGCATTTTCAGCCTCCTTTCATTTAATTATTACTTGTGTTAAGGGTTGTTATATTTATATTGTTGTAACTTAGTTAATATCATTTATTGGCTTGGAGAGGCATGGAAATGTTATGGCATGACATTGGAAATTTATATTTATTGTTATCTAATTTAGAATGGGAAACTACATGACAAGGCATGGGAAGCTACATGACAATGGCATGGCATGGCATATCTTGACAAGACATGGAAATGACATGGCAATGGAATGTCATGGAAATGGCATGAAAATAGAATTACATGGCATGTCTTGGCAAGTCATAGCATTGGAATGACAATTCTATGATATGGAAAGGCATGGCGTGGCATGGAAAGGCATGGAAATGGCATGGAAAGGTTTGGAAATGGCATGGAAATGCCAATGGAAAGGCATGGAATGACATGGAAAGGAATGAAAATGGAATTATAATGGCATGGCATGGAAATGCCATGGCATCAACAGGTTTATGGGATTGGGTTTGGGAGGTTCCTTTGTGTCCTTGTGTCCTCTAACCCAAGAATTGGGTACGAATGTTCAATAAACTATCATATATGGTGAAGGGAAAATAATAATGGTTTCAAGTCTCCCTGGAGGAATTTTGGTAGCATAGAATTACTTTCTCTAGTGTATCATGATATGTAACCTTAAAACCTTTATTTGTAGGTGGAAAATGATACCCATTCTAAGAGCTAGTTTCCATGTGAACTCTCTCGTTCTATTGATAAAAATCAATAAGTTTAGTGGACATCATGGAAGATTGAATAAATGTTATTAATAATTGATGGGTTTAACAAAATTTACATATACCCACTACACAATCTAAACAGACATGTGCATTAATGATTCCTTGACTAGTCTTTTTGGCATTTACGAAGGATTACACAAAAATCAAATGATTTAATATATGTCATGAATAGAAAGAGGGGAATAATGTGTGTGCCCTAGAAAATAACATTGAGCTGAAATTGTTAAGTGATTTACAATTATGTAGAAGATAAATGAGAAAAATTATTTCTATAATAAATTATTGTAATATGTCATTTTTAAGGTCACGATATTTTCAAGTGACCACTATTTGAGTGTGGATTGATATTGGATTTAGATGGAGATAATTCAAGAGCTGGTCCATATTGTTTGTTGTGAGTTAGAGTATGGATATCCACAACATTCATGCAAATAATTTAGAAGGAATGATCTATCGATGATGTAGAGATACAAAGTTGATTAGCAAGCAATGCTACTTGAGAACTATTGGGCCTGAGATATGGGCCGATAACAAGAATTTTATGATAAAATGGTATAATTGGCATGAGTGACACAAACCTATCGGCCCTCGGGCCGAGATCCACTCACAGGATCGTTCTTTATCTCCCTCGAGCTGAATCGACTCTTTAGATTCCCTGCTGGAATCACAATTTATCGATCCACAGGTCCTTTTCGGAATCTCTCCTATGCAAACAGCACTAGGTGCAAGCTCCGCCTTTTCGTGTGACCACAACGCTATGACCAAGGCCAAATTTCAAAGGCGCTTGTCACAACTCGCCACTCGCGAGTTCATGAGTCGTGACTCCTAACTCTTCCTTCTCAATACTGCGATACCCGAGATCACGAAATAGGTATAGCTCTTCTTTTGTCAGTGCCTTCCACGTGTGACCATCGGCTAGGCTTAACGCTATCTCCTCTTACTACTTGCACCTTCGCGAGTTGTGGCATCCAACCTTGGCACCTTCTTTTCATGAAACCCCGAGAAGCAATGTTGACTTTTCTCCTCGCGTTCTTGCTGCTCGCGACTTCGTAAGTCGAAGGGTTGAACCCTCATTCCCTTATCTCACGAATCCTCGAGACGCGAGAGGTCAACGGGTGTTGACTCCTTCTTTCTAGGTAACACGTGTCCGCCTATCTATTGCACGGGCCCACCTTGCGGTTCTACCACGTGTTCCTCGTGCCCAACTTCGACACTTCGTGACTTCTCTTCTCGAAGCGCTACCTCATTGTATCCCGACACCCGAGGTGCCGAGATCCCAAACTCCTCGCTACTCCTTATCGTAACTCGTGACTTCGGGACTTTCGGGACAAAAATATCGACTTCCTATCCGCCGATATGCCGAAATGCTGAAATTCCAACACGTCTTTAACGCGGGTCCCACAACGAAACTTCTCGCCTTTTTGGAGTTTTCGGACTTCGCGACTTTGCAAATCCTGATGCTAAGTTTTCGACTCTTCAACCCACGAAACCCTGAAATGAGATTATGTGAGTGATCCAACGACCCCTGTTGGCTCAGATCCTACGACTTTCCTAGCTCCTCGTGAGCTCACCACTCACGACTAGGAGCACCCAATCTTTGGGCTCTCACTTTGCGAAACTCTGAGTTTGCGAGAACCCTTGATCTCTGCCACATTTCCTCCTCCGATGGACGGCTGCGATTCTCTCATGATTTCGCCACTCACGAAGTTAAAGGATTTCTCTTTCTGACCTCAGATGTCTGAATCCCCGATACGGGTGATCTTGCGACATGTGTCCTCCTTCTAACGGACGGCTCAGATTCTTTCACAGTTTCGTGACTTCGTCTTTCACAACCTCGCGAATCTTGATACAAAGGTTTTAAACCGTAACTCCCCTGCTCCTCTGTACAATCCATCGACTCTCGGGACTTCACAAATTATCCATGGAGAATTCTGACCGTTCAATGCCTCCTTGACGACTCTTGCGAAGTGAACACGATATTCCTTCATTGGAACTTATCTGCCTACAAGTAACTTTGCAACACCTCCCCTTTGAATGCTTCAAGGTACTAAACCTCCTGAGCTTTTCTTTCACAGCTTCGAAGATCCTATCCGTCCTGAGCTTGATTAAAAAATCCTCAAGTCCTTTGGGTAAAATTATTGTGCCCACTCCTTGCGTCACTTCTTCAAATACACTCCAAGTATTTGAATTCTTAGACTCTGTGCACTCTTTTTGAAGCAGCAGTCCTTCAATTCTTCCCTCGGGTTACAAACTCTGAGAATCTACTCGGCGAGCGCATCCCTTGCACGACTCCTGTGATTAACTTGCACTTCTGTGAGAATGAGAACCATATTATCCCTCCTGAGCTTGCAGAGACGAACTCTAACTTCTGTCAATGCACACCTTGCGGACAATTTCACTACACTCCTTGCAGGAAAACTCTTGCTCGGACAGAGAAACAGTTGAAACTCATTCTTTTCTCTTTCAGACTTCGAATGCTTAACACAAAATCATACATACATGGCATAAAAGAAAATGTATATCAGAAAGAGTAAAACAATCATGAGCATAAAATTCAATCATGCATACACAGAAAGTATTTGAACACCATGAGTCTGAATCAAGCTTCATATATTAATCTCAGAACTTCTGTACATGGGTTCTTCTACACAGTTTTCTGCTTGTTCTTCTCTATGCTCTCTTGATTGATTATGCTGCTAATGTTACAATGATACAAGTGAGGGTGCCTATATCCATTTTCCCTCCAGCTCCTAAAACTGTCTAATCTAAGAATTCAAAATTGCATACTTACATTTACTAGCATAAATGTCTCTTAGTCCTTCAGACGAGAGCGGGACACTCAAGGTCTGATTACAATCTACAAGTATTCCCTTTCTTAATTGTTTCATTTATGTTTGGCGTATCAAACTTCAAAACATTTCAAACAATTTATCGTGTGCCAAAATGCGTTGGTGTTTTGTCCCACGCTTGCCTGTTGTTGGTGATGCTCCTGCATCATACACCCTCGCTTGAAAATTTTCATGGGCTCCTGTCCATGAGCTCTCACACGGTCTGTACATGCTTCTGGATTTTGGCTTCATTCTCCTAGCTGGCAACTTCAACTGGATGTCCCTTCCATTTGACTAAGTATTCAAAATATTCCCTTCTTTTGGTCCTCTTACTAACTCTTTTGTCTAGTATGATTTCCATCCGTGGCTTCTCTGCAACTGGCATCTGTTTAGTCCACTGAACTTCTGGTCGTTCATCACTTCTTCCTGCTTCCTTAGCTTTGTATGGGTACAAATCAGAGACATTGAATATCGGAGAAATTTCGATCCCATCAGGTAATTCAATCTCATAAGAATTTGCCCCAAATTTCTTCAATACCTTACATGGTCTGATCTTCTTCATCTTCAATTTGTTATATGTCCCCTTCAGAAATCTTTCCTTTCTCATATGTGCTAGAATCAAATCACCAACTTCGAACTGAAGTTGTCGCCTATGTTGATCTACTCTACACTTATACTCTTGGCTTGAGTTGTGCAATCGCTCCTTCACCTGGCTGTGAAGTTCCTTCATTGCTTCATCAAAATATTCTGCACTAGCACTTCTTATCTCATCCTATTCTGAATCCCTCAGTTCATATAATTTTCTTGGCTGTGTCCCATAAACAGTTTGGAATGGACTCTGGCCCTTTATTCTGTTGATTGAGTCGTTATACGCAAATTTTGCCTGTGGCAGAATATTGTCCCACTAACTGTGGTGTTCTGTCACCAAGCTCCTTAGCAAGTCTCCCAAACTTCTGTTCACAACTTCTGTCTATCCATCCGTCTGAGGATGATAAGATGAACTGAACGACAAGTTTGTTCCCATCTTTTTCCATAAGGTTCTCCAGAAGTGTCCCACGAACTTGGTGTCTTGATCTGAAACTATGCTCCTTGGTAAGCCATGAAGTCGAATGACTTCTTTGAAAAACAGATTCGCAATGTGAGTTGCGTCACTAGTTTTCTGACACGGTATAAAATGTGTCATCTTAGAAAATCTATCTACCACTACAAAGATTGAGTCAAACCCTCTTTGTGTTCTCGGCATCCCCAATATGAAGTCCATGCTTACTGCATCCCACGGCCTCTCAGGTATGGGTAACGGTTGATAAAAGCCTGCATTTTGTCTCTTTCCTTTTGAATGCTGACAAATTCTGCATCTGTCCACAAATCTTTTGACGTCTGCTCTCATTCTTGGCCAAAAATATGACTCGTTTAACTTTGAGAACGCCTTGTCATGACCAAAATTCCTGGCCAATCCTCGACCGTGTTTCTACTTCAACAGATTCTCCCACATGGAGCATTTTGGGATACAAAGTTGATTACCCTGAAACAGTAATCTTTCCTGGATCAGGGATTCTGTCCACTAGCTTCTGTCCCTGAGAATTGGATTCTCAGCTGCTTCATACACCTCCTTAAAATCTAGATCATCTCTGTACATGTCCCTGAGATCATCAAAACCCAATGTTTTGACTCTGAACTCCTGCAACAACAAACATTTCCTTCTCAAAGAATCAACAACTTTGTTAGCAGTTCCAGTAATATGCTTAATTACAAAAGTAAAGTGCTACATGTATTCAACCCATTTAACATGTCTTTAATTCAACTTCTCATGTTGAGTCACAAATTTCAAAGCATGATTGTCACTGTATAAGACAAAATCCTTAGGGATTAAGTAATGCCTCCATTTCTTCAATGCCTGGATAATAGCATAGAACTCCTTGTCATACGTGGAGTATTTCACTTTCACCTCATTCATATTCTCACTAAAGTATGCTATCGGCCTGTCTTCTTGGCTCAAGACTGCCCCTATTGCAAATCCACTTGCATCACATTTTACTTGAAATGTCTTTTTGAAATCCGGCAACACCAAAATTGGTTGTTCTGTGATTTTCCTTTTTAACGAATTGAAGCTTTTCTCAGCCTCTTCTGTCCAATGAAAAGACTTGTGTCTCTTCTTTACTGTGTCCATCATTGGTGCATTAATTACACTGAAATTCTTGATGAACTTCCAGTAGAAACTAGCCAATCCATGAAAACTTCAAACTTCAAAAATATTCTTTGGTGATGGCCAATTCTTAATTACCTCCACCTTATCTGGATCCATTCTCAATTTATCTGTAGAAATAACAAAACCCAAATAAATGAGCTCTGTCTTCATGAACGAGGATTTCTTCATGTTTATCAAGAACTTGTTTTGCTGTAGCCTCTTCATCACTGTAGCCAAATGTTTCAGATGCTCTGCCTCTGTTATACTGAAAATCAGTATGTCATCAAGATACACAATGACAAATTTTCCGATGAAATCCTTCAGGACTTCATTCATCACCCTCATGAAAGTACTCGATGCATTTGTTAAACCAAACGACATAACAAGACATTCATATAATCCCTCATTAGTCTTGAAGGTTGTCTTCCATTCGTCTCCTTCTCTCATATGAATTTGGTGATAACCACTTTTCAAATCAATTTTTGAAAAAAAATTGGCCCCACATAAGCAATCCATCAAATCATCCATTCTTGGCAATGGAAATCTATACCTGATGGTTATCTCGTTGATTGCCCTCGAGTCAGTACACATCCTCCAGCCTCTGTCTTTCTTTGGATTGAGCATTTTCCGAACAACAAACAGACTCAAGCTTTCTCTAACCAACCCTTTGTCCATTAAATCCTGGACCTGTCTTTTGACTTCTTCATTCTCCTGCAACGTCAATCTGTACGTTGCTTTGTTTGGTAAACTAGCTCCAAGTATAAGATCAATATGATGACTCACACTTCTGATCGGTGGCAACGAACTAGGTAGTTCATCCACTACTATGTCAGCAAATTCCTCCAGTAACTCCTGGATTTCCTCTGGTAGATCATCCACCCTTGTACTGGTTAAAACAATTTTAGGCTTCCTGACCACAATGAAGTGTGGATCCTCCTTCTTCTTAACCTCTGTAAGAAGTTCCTTCCCACTCATGAGAAGTACAATGTTGCTTACTTCAGGTTTCACCTCTTTTTCCTTAATCGACAACAACATGTGAGATCTCCCATTCTTCTCTAGGGCGCATGTGTTCTTCCCCCCATCATGAATCACATTTCTGTCATATTTCCATGGTCTACCCAGCAATAGATGACAAACATCCATGGGAATGACATCACAAAGTATTTCATCTTTATACCCTCCTATTTTAAATTCAACTAAACATTGTTTAGTGACATTTACCTGATGTCCTTTTTGTAGCCACAAAACTCTATATGGGATCGGATGTTCAATAGTCTCTAGCTATAGATTTTCTACCATCTTTGTAGAAACGAGATTATCTGTGCTACCACTGTCCACAATGACTTTGCATGCCCATTATTTGGTCTGGCAAGCGGTCAGAAAAAGTTTGTTCCTTTGGACCGAACTCTCCACCTCCTTCTCTGGCATTAAGAGAACTTTTTGCATCATCACTGATCTTCCGCCTTCAGCATCCTCTGCCTCAAGATTCCTTCTTTGTGCTTCGGCAATGTGAGTCTCACCACCTTTTTTCTTTCTGTCTGGACACTCATAAGATTTGTGTCCAACCTTTCCACATGTGAAGCATTTCACTACTCCACCTCTTTCTCTTCCTCTACCTCTGGTACGAGGAAAAATGTTTCCATCAGCATACTGACCTCTCTGTTTGGTATGCTACCCTCTATGTGAGCTTCCACCTCTCTCAGTTTGATTCTGAGGTTTCTTCCACTCTTCCTTGGGTTTCTAATTTCTATCCTGGGCAACTGATTTGCCTCTAGCTTGACTTCTGTCTCGGCCTCTTTGACCTTGTTTTCGGCTCAGCTTATCTTCAGTCTTCAGAGCCATCTGATAAGCATCTTCCACCATTTGGATGGTCATCATTCTCATCTCATCTTGAATGTCGTATTGTAGACCATTCATATATCTAGCAACCTTTTCATCATCACTTTCGCGATGACCTGCCCTGATGTTCAGCTTGTAGAATTCTTCAGTGTACTCCTTTATTGTCATCAGCTTCTGTCTCAAATTTTGCATTCTCCGAAACAGAGTAATTTGGTAATCCCTGGGAATGAATTTCACCTTCATCTTCACGATCATCCTATCCCAACTCTTGATTTTCTGCTTTCCCTTTCAACGTCTGTCAGCTTGTAGCTCATCCCACCACAATGTTGCATACCCTTTTAATCTTGTGATAGCATGTTTGACCTTTTTGTCCTCCTCGACATCTTCATAGTCAAAATATGTGTCCATATCTCTAATCCAGTCTAGAAGATCTTTAGCATCCAGGTTTCCTTCATATACTGGAACATCCATTTTTTCCCTAGCACCCATTCTTGCAATAGCCCTAATCAGGCGTTCATTTGCTGCATCTTCTGTTGTGACTTCTTCTCTTTCATGTCTAGCTTCATCTTCACTTTTAGAATAATTGACATCTCCAACATTGGCTGCGCGCCTCTGTGTTGTCTCCATGTCCTTGAGTCTAGCGCATATGTCACACATCTCTCTTTCCATGGATGGATTTGGCACCTGCCTACCCCTTCCTCTTGGCATTTCCCTTTCCTCTAGCGGATCGGGTGTTTGCCTATCTCTTCTTCTCAACGACATGGCTGAGATTTCTTTCTCTCTTTACCTGTCTGAAGTATACAAATAGAGTCAAGATTTGATACCATTTGATGCAGACCTATCGACCCTCAGGCCAAGATCCACTCATAGGATCATTCTTTATCTCCCTCGAGCCGAATCGACTCTTTAGATTCCCTACTAGAATCACAAATTATCGATCCACGGTTCCTTTTCGGAAGCTCTCCTATGAAAATAGCACTAGGCACGAGCTCTGCCTTTTTGTGCGACCACAGTGCTATGACCAAGGCCCAATTTCAAAGGCACTTGTCGCAACTCGCCACTCGCGAGTTTGTGAGTTGTGACTCCCGACTCTTCCTTCTCAATCCCGCGATACCCGAGATCACGAAATAGGTATATCTCTTATTTTGTCAGCACCTTCTGCGCGTGACCATCGGCTAGGATTAACGCTAGCTCCTCTCGCTACTTGCACCTTCGTGAGTTGTGGCGTCCAACCTTGGCACCTTCTTTTCACGAAACCCCGAGAAGTGATGTTGACTTTTCTCCTCACGTTCTCGCTGCTCGCGACTTCGCAAGTCGAAGGGTTGAACCCTTGTTCCCTTATCTCATGAATTCCCGAGACGCGAGAGGTCAACGTGTGTTGACTCCTTCTTTCTAGGTAACACATGTCTGCCTATCTATTGCACGGGCCCACCTTGTGGTTCTACCACGTGTCCCTCGTGCCTAGCTTCGACACTTCCCGACTTCACTTCCCGAAGCGCTACCTCCTTGTATCCAGACACTCGAGGTTCCAAGATCCCGAACTCCTCGCTACTCCTTATCAAAACTCATGACTTCGGGACTTTCGGGACAAAAGTCTCGACTTCCTATCCGTCGATATGCCAAAATGCTGAAATTCTGACACGTCATTAACGCAGGTCCCACAACAGAACTTCTCGCCTTTTTGGAGTTTTCGAACTTCGCGACTTCGCAAATCCTGATGCTAAGCTTTCAACTCTTCAACCCACGAAACCCCGAAATGATATTATGTGAGTGATCCAATGGCTCCTGTTGGCTCAGATCCTACGACTATCCTAGCTCCTCGTGATCTCGCCACTTGCGACTTGGAGCACCCAATATTTGGGCTCTCACTTTGCGAACCTCCAAGTTCGCGAGATCCCTTGATCTCTGCCACCTGTCCTCCTCCGATGGACGACTGTGATTTTCTCGCGACTTCACCACTCGCAAAGTTAAAGCACTTCTCTTTCTGACCTCCGATGTCTGAATCCCCAATATGGGTGATCTCACAACACGTGTCCTCCTTCTAACGGATGGCTCAGATTCTTTCGCAATTTCGTGACTTTTCCTTTCGTAACCTCGCAAATCTTGATACAAAGATTTTAAACAGTAACTCCCCTACTCCTCTGCACGATCCGACGGCTCTCGGGACTTCGCAAATTATCCACGGAGAATTCCGACCGTCCAATGCCTCCTTGACGACTCTTGTGAAGCGAACATGGTAATCCTTTGCTGGAACTTATCTTCCTACAAGTAACTTTGCAACGCCTCCTCTTTGAACGCTTCAAGGTACTAAACCTCCTGAGATTTTCTGCGATAGCTTTGAAGATCCTATCCCTCCTGAGCTTGATTGAAAAATCCTCAAGTCCTTTGGGGAAAATTCCTGCGCGCACTCCTTGCGTCACTTCTTCAAATACACTCCAAGTATTTGAATTCTTAGACTCTGTGCACTCTTTTTGCAGCAGTAGTCCTTCAATTCTTCCCTCAGGTTACAAACTCTGAGAATCTACTCAGTCAGCGCACCCCTTGCACGAATCCTATGCTTAACTTGCACTTTTGTGAGAATGAGAACCATATTATCCCTCCTGAGCTTGCAGAGACGAACTCTGACTTCTGTCAACGCACACCTTGCGGACAATTTCACTGCACTCCTTGCAGGAAAACTCTTTCTCAAACAGAGAAACAATTGAAACTCATTCTTTACTCTCTTAGACTTCGAATGCTTAACATGAAATCATACATACATGGCATAAAAGAAAATGTATATCAGAAAGAGTAAAACAATCATGAGCATAACATTCAATCATGCATACACAGAAAGTATTTGAACACCACGAGTCTGAATCAAGCTTCATATATTAATCTCAGAACTTCTATACATGGGTTCTTCTACACAGTTTTTTGCTTCTTCTTCTCTATGCTCTCTTGATTGATTTTGCTGCTAATGTTACAATGATACAAGTGAGGGTGTCTATATCTATTTTCCCTCCAGCTCTTAAAACTGTCTAATCTAAGAATTCAAAACTACCTACTTACATTTACTAGCATAAATGCCTCTTAGTCCTTCAGACAACATCAGGACGCTTAAGGTCTGATTACAATCTACAAGTACGCCCTTTTTTAATTGTTTCATTTATGTTTGGTGTATCAAACTTCAAAACATTTCAAACAATTTATCATGTGCCAAAATGCATTGGCGTTTTGTCCCACGCTCGCTTGTTGCTGGCGATGCTCCTGCATCAATGAGGTACGTATCATTTGTGTTTTGTGATTCAATCAAGTTTAATTTATCATGTTTCTATGCTTCCAAGAGTTAATTCATGATTTTCTGCTGTTACAGGGAAAAACAAACCATGTTTCTTGGTCCGACACTTGATCCAAAACTTGATCCAACACTCATTCTGGTACTTGATCTGACACTCGTTCCAGCACCCAGTATTGCACAAAAACGCAAGGCGAGTTGGCGGTTATGGTATTGGAGGCCAGTTGTGGACAAATCGGGCACATGGGTTTTGTTTGTCATCGCTCCCTCCAGCTACTAAGATCAAGAAAACCCAATTTTAGTTGTCCAAAGAGGGTGATTATTGGATTCTTCTGTTTTGTTAGTTATGGCCGCATTTATTGCAATTTGCCGAATTTAGAGGTGGTTTGACATTCCCGTGGTCGACCACCTGGGTTGTAAACCTATAAATACTACCAGGATGATTATTAGATTGTTAAGCAAGTAGAATAGCCATAATATTGGAGATAAACTCGTTGTACTCTATTTTTTATTTTTTACATTGCCAGAATAGTGCCAGAACTGCGTTTTTAACTTTCATGGTGAATTCGGCCTGCTGAAGTTCGTGGTGTGCTTGTAGAGGGTAGCCACGATTTGCTGGGGGACCACCATCTTTCTGGTGATGATGAGTGTGTTGTTTATACATTTCATAATTTAAATTGTCTTTTATTTCCTGTACATGCATGTTTTATGTATTAATTAGCTAGTTGTGATTTAATTGTTTTATTGTTCTTTTGCAGGTTAGTGTGATGGATTATGTTAGCATGAATTAGTTTTGTAGGCTAGGGATAGACTTGCAAGTCTCTACACTAACCCCATATGCATTTAGATATCAGATTACACTTTAATTTATGATCTTATAGTCAAGTTTAAAACATAGTTGTTTTTAGAATAAAACAGAGCTCTATTTGGGTTTCATTTGACATGGATCTTTGATGGATGGATATATTTAATTCTAGTTCTTAATCATAGTTTGCTTGTCTTAGTTTTAGATAGATTTCATTTTTTTAGTTGTTGGTTGATTGTCAAATTACTTTTTAATAAGCATAATCTAATTTCTGTTTCTAATTCATTTTCTTATCTTAGCTTGAATGATTAAAATAGACATAGTATAGTTTTATTTCACGCAATTTCCTTTCATAGATTAAAATGCAATTAAATTACTTAGTTAGATAATGATGATCTCATTATGATGTTAATGGTTTATACATGAATATGCAGGGTATTTAACATTACTTTTATCATGGCTAAGTTTTCATTGGACTGTTTACTTCACACTGTTCATTATTCCATTGAAATTAGTATTGAGCTTATACCATTAGAATTGTCCTTTGTTGTCAAGTGTCATCAAGATATCATCCGTCACCACCAAAGGCATTCACACAACCACCAACATTATATTTGAGTGTTTCATAGATTAAAGATAGTTTCTTGCTTTCGTAGATTAGAAGAGATAGTTTCTTGTTTTCATAAGTTTTTAGTCTTTCTTGCTTTCAATAGAATAGATTTCATTTCATGTATTGCATTGAGCATTTAAATTTCCTTTCATGCAAGAGAAATAGTTTTGCATTAGGCATTTAGTCCACTTGCCTCTTAGGCTAGGTAGTTGTTCAATGAGAAGTCTTTGCTTACTTGCCTATTTGCTTTAATTGTTTTTGCTTACTTGCTCTTTTGTTTTAGTAGGTTAGTTAGGTGTCTTTGCTTACTTGTCTATTTGCTTTAATAGGTTAGATATGTGCTTTTGCTTACTTGCTTATTTAATTTCTTTCATAGGGTAGTTGCTCATTGAATGTAGGTTGGCAAGTTAAAGAAGTTTTCTTTTATCATTTGCTTCTTATGCTTAGTAGTTTGCGTTTGCTTATTGTTTTCTTTACATAGAGTCTTTTTCATTTTCTTTGTTAGGAACTATCCATCAGTCCTTGGCCCAAAAGTGCTTAGGTTACCTAGTTTTCATTTTGCCTAGTAGGGTTTGCTCATTAGATAGGTTTGCTTGAATAGATTAGTCTTAGATAGTTGCTTTCATTAATTAGATTATACTCCCGGCAGCCTTTTACCTTTGGCATATATTTTGCTACAACTCTAAATTTACTTACCCCGGGTTGACAATTTAATTGAGGGTAGTTTAATGTCTTTTTTAGTACATATAAATCACCAAACATTTTGGCGCCATTGCCAGGGAGTTGTCTTAAGGTAAGAAGTAATTAGGAATTAGATAATTTTTAGACCTTATCATTAGTTTGGTGACGGGGGAACTTTAAGACGAAAGGTAAGAACCTGCGCATCTGCTATAGCGGGTTCCCCCAAACCCAAAAGTAGTTTTTCTTTTTGTTTTCTTTCATGAATAGACCTAGGAATCAAATGGTAGCTTTTTCTTTTTGTTGTTTCTTTCTTTCATGAATAGGCCTAGAGACCCACAAGGTAGATACATTAAATCAAAATCAAACCGTTCAACCAAGGTTCCTTCCGATCTCTTTGGGGGAAGGAACGTTCCGCTTATAAAATCCACACACCGATACCGAAAAACAGGAGCTAGCTCAACCCAAAGAGATAAAATAGTCTCTAAAGGGACTAACACAGGGAGCACTATAGAACAAGAAATTGAAGCATCATTCATATTAGGACAGGAGGCAAGACCACTCGAGCCTTCTGCAGAACCAAACAATATAACCTTTTCTTTTACACCACCACCAGGGGACTCTAATTTTAAAGATATCATAGACCCTGAACAGGTGAATCTATTGTTTGGTAGCTCAGCCAATGTAATTATCTCTCAAATTGACATAGAAACTTTGGCACCGATAATCTCAACCGGCTCAAGTAGAGTCCCAAACATCTAATCAGTAGGAAGACCTTTTCATTAAAGGGAAACCTTGTTCTCTTCAAAGATAAAACCACTTAGGTACTCTCTTTTTCGAAGCCAAGCCAATATGGATGATCAGGAGGACCATAACAATGTAAGACATAGAGAGGAAGAAGAAATTGGAAACCAAACTGAAACTACCTTCGAGTTTCCAATTTTAGACACCACTCCAAATGTCAGCATGAAGAATATTCCTCTCTCAGCACTGCCTACCTTTTATGGTAAAAACAGTGAAGATCCAGACACATTCCTATTTGAATTTGACATCTTGTGTAGGAGCTACAACTATGTGCAAGATTCCTAGAAATTAAAAATCTTTCTTGCCACCCTCAAAGACTCTACACTAAGATGGTTCATGGGGTTGGGAGAATCTAGTATTAGATCTTTGGAATCCATGAAATACATCTTTCTTAAGAAGTACCAAGAATACTGCAAGACCAAAGAGTCTCGTAATGACATTTTTAAATTCCAACAGTTAGAAGATGAGACCCTTGAAGATTATATGGAAAGATTTGGTTATATCTCCCAGAAGTCAAAATACCATGACCTCCCAAAGGATGCAGTTAGGGCTCTTTTCCTTAAGGGAATTTCAGAAGAATATTTAGAGATGCTTAACCTGATGGAATTAGGTGATATATTTCATAAACCATTTGCTTAAATATGTGAAATGTGTAAAATTTACTCAAGGAGTAGAGCCAAAACAAGGAAGAATGTTCAGGACCCTTACAATAGAAGCTTAAAACTAGTTAGTTCAGGTGGTATTACAAGAAAAGAGATAGGGAGCCTTCTAGAAAACTTCAAGACGTACATCCTAAGCACAATAGGTTCCCAGTTGGACACCCTTAAACTCAAAAAGAAACAGGAGGAGGAGAATGCAACAATGAGCATATATTGTCCAAGATGCAGAAGGAAGCATTCCTCAAGGGAATGCCCATTAGATAACATTTCAGTTTGTGGCTTCTGTATAGAAGACCACTCAACTGAGAAATGTCCATCCTTTCCCAGTTTACTAGCCATCTATAGGAGTGGGGATCCTGGGGAGTCTTCTTATGCACCTAGGAGGCCATGGCAGCCTAGGTATCAACCCACATACCCAGATCTACAGTCTCAAGTTCCACCCTATTATCAACAACAACAATGGAACTCACCAGGTTGGAAAAACTGGTCTACTCAGTACCAACATCCTTGGATTCAAGGATGGAGATGAGGACACAATCTAGGAAACCCTCAAGCTCCACCTATTCCTATGTCCAACCATCCTTATCCTCAGTTCCCATCGAACACTCCACATCTTCTGCCAGGATTCGTTCCACCACCTTTACCTCCTATCCCACAACAACAACCCCTACAATATCAAAATGAAATCTCCCCAAAACCGACACTATTACCGGCACAGCCAGTGTCGAATCCTAATAATAAGCCCCCTCAACCTCTTAACAATGTTGAGATGCAGGCCTTCCCGAAATATGTCATTACTCCTGTTCCATTATAGGAAATCCAAATAAGATCGGGAAAAGTTCTAGATAGGCAGAGACCTTCAGTAGTCATCCAGGAAGAAGAAGAAGAAGAAACCACCCAACAACCCACAGATGACACTAGGTGGGAAGATGTTATTATCTCAAAGAATCAAGAACCCAAGCTTCTCCAAAATGAACCTTCACAAATTACAAAGGTCCCTCCTTATCCAGACCGATTGGTAATCGAGAAACCTACCACTTGACTGGAATTTGACATTCTTAATGAATTGAAAAATATTTGTGTCAAGATTCTCTTGCTTTAAGACATTAAAGACATTCCAATCTATAGTAAGGTAGTCAAATAATTGTGTATTAAGAAGCCAGGTAGGAAGCAAAAGGACCCTCCTACAGTACATTTGGTAGGAGGACTCTCCGAGTAAATATCAGAGCAGCCAAAGCTAGCAAAGTATGGGAATCAAGGAAATCCCGTAGTGACCATAACCATTAAGGAGGTCTCCATCAGAAACACTCTCATAGACCTAGGGACAACCATCAATGTTATGACCGCTACTACCTTGGAACAATTACAGTTACAACCTCTTCTTTGGCCTACCCCAACCATTTTGGAATTAGCAGATAAGACTAGGGTTATACCTAAAGGGATTTTAGATGATGTCATGGTTACTTTAGCCTCATGGGAGTACCTTGTAGATTTTCTTGTCATTCATTGAAAGGATCCTGCCAGAGGCCATCCCGTTATTTTGGGAAGACCTTGGCTAGCCATAGCCAATGCATTTATTGGCTGTAGAGAAGGAGAAATGACCATCTCAAATGGTCTCTCTATCCATAAACTCACCATTTACCCTCCAACTCAACCTATTATGGAAAATCTATGGTGGCTTGAATGTCCATACGAGAAAAAAGACTGGGAAGAACCTGTATTGCCTAGTGACCATGCAAGGGCACTTCAGGAGAATACACCAGAAAATGTGCTAAACCAATTCATTTATGCTATTACATGTGTGGATTTTCCACAATATTTTCCCCAATTTGCGTACATGTTTGGGGAAGAATTTCAAGAACAATTAAACCCATCCATTTTGTCTTCAACATATTTTATTTTTGAGATAGATGAGTCTACCATGTCTTATACTATGCCCTACGAAATTAGTCTAGGGAAATTCTTACATATAAACTCCAGGCTAGATACAGACCAACATAAACAATTAGTAGATATCCTTAAAGAATAATCAGGAGCATTTGCCTGGGAATAAACTGACATGAAGGGTATACACCCTGAGACATGCATCCATCATATATACACCCAGGGGGAAGTAACACCTGTTAGGCAACCCCAGAGAAGGATCAACCCAACACTCAAAGATATAGTCAAGGAGGAAATCCATAAGTTGTTAAATATCAGATTTATCTATCCCATCTTCGACAGTAAGTGGGTATCCCCGCTTGTAGTGGTTCCAAAGAAAGTGACTGGGAAATGGAGAATCTGTGTTGATTTTTGGGAACTCAACAAGGCCACTCTGAAAGACTACTTTCCTCTTCCTTTCATTGACCAAGTTCTAGATACCTTGTCTAGAAAGAAGTATTTCTCCTTTCTATATGGGTACAGCGGGTACAATCAAATTCTTATAGCACCCGAGGACCAGGACAAGACTACCTTTACTTGTCCATGGGGCACCTATGCCTATAGGGTCTTACCATTTGGATTGTGTAATGCTCCTGCCACATTTCAACGAGCAGTATTAGGGATAATTGTTGTTCTTATTCATGATTGTGTGGAGGTCTACATGGATGACTTCACATTCTATGGAAACACTTACCAAGAAGCCTTAGACAACTTAGAAAAAGTTCTCATCAGATGCCAGGAAATGAACCTGTCTCTAAGCCATGAAAAATGCAAAATATTGTTAACTGCAGGAGTGGTTCTAGGACATCATGTTTCATCTGAAGGAATAAAAGTCGATCCTACAAAGATTGAGGTCATTATTAGACTTCCACCCCCCAAGACTCAGAAAGAGATGATAAGATTTCTTGGACATGCCAGATATTACCAACGGTTTATTGAAAATTTTAGAAAGATTTTTGCACCTATGTTTGGATTATTGATAAAAGATGTTGATTTTGTTTGGACTGAGCATTGTCAAACTGCCTTTGAAACCCTGAAATCCAAGCTTTATCTGGCACCAGTTCTTAGAGGGCCCAATTGGACTCTCCCATTTCATATATCCACTGATGCCTCCGACACAACAATAGGAGGGGTATTAGGGTAGAAAGAGGACTAGCAGTCCTATGCCATTTATTTTGTAAGCAAGAACTTGTCCCCTGCCGAGTTGAACTACACAGTCACTGAGAAAGAATTCTTGGCAGTTGTTCATGCTATTAACAAATTTCATCATTAAATTACAGGTTATGAAGTATTTGTACACACCGACCATTCCGTCATTAGATTCCTCATGAATAAACCTATAACTAATGGCCGAGTGACTAGGTGTCTCTTGTTATTGCAAGAATTTAACATCACTGTGCTTGAATGACCTGGAAAGGATAATGTAGTAGCTGACTTTCTTTCCTGAATAAACAACGAGGATGATGATATCCCTGTAGATGATAGTTTCCCAGATGAGCACCTCTTTTCCCTTTCTGTCAATACCCCATGGTTTGCGGATATGGAAAACTATTTGGCTACTAGGAGATTACCATCTCATTTATCACCTCATGAAAAGCGGAAAATTACTACACATAGTGCTAATTACTCTTGGGTTGGTCATGATATTTTTCGCACAGGTCTTGATTTGATTATTCGTAGATGTGTCCGAGAAGACAAGGTACCTGAAATACTATGAAGTTTTCATGATGGACCATGTGGTAGCCATTTCTATGACAAACGCACAACATATAAGGTATTACATTCAGGTTACTATTGGTCTAGCATTTTCAAATATGCTGCCAAGTATGTGAGAAGTTGTGATAGTTTCCAAAGGATAGGAAGACCTATGCCATATGACGAAATTCCTTTACAGGCCCAAGTTATGATAGAACCCTTTGAAAAATGGGCCCTCGACTTTGTAGGACCAATTTCACCCATGTCCCATAGGAAGAACTATATTTTTGTTTGTACGAACTATGTCACCAAATGGGTAGAGGAAAAATCCCTATTCAGGGCCACAGAGAAGTTTGTTGTCGAATTCATCTATGAAGACATCTTTAGCCGCTTCGGTCTCCCTCATGAAATTCTTACCGACCAAGGCTCTCAATTCACTTCTAAGCTGATGAAAGAGCTAACAGAGAAATATGGGATTAAACATTGTAAATCTTCTCGATACCACCCGCAAGCCAATGTTCAGGTAGAATCCACAAACAAAGTTCTGGAAGCCATCTTGACCAAGATTGTTCAGTTACATCACTGATATTGGGATGATAGGCTCCCAAAGTATTTGTGGTCATATCGAACTACCTGGAGAAATACCACTAAACATACCCCTTATGAGCTAGTGTATGGGAAACAAGTACTTTTACCAATAGAATTCCAAATAAGGACCTTCCATATTGCCGCAGAATTAGGATTGAACCTGGATGAGGCTCAGAAGCAACGTGCCCTACAGTTGAATGAGTTGTATGAAATCAAGCAAGATGCCATCCAATGGACAATATTGGTCCAAAACCAGAGGAGCAAGTGGCATGACAAGTTTATTAAAAAAAACACTTCTAGCCTAGTGATTGGGCCCTGTTGTTTGATTCCCGGTTCAAAACCTTCAAAGGCAAACTTACCACCCGTTGGTTGGGCCCTTACGAGGTAGACATTGTATATGACAATGGAGCTGTAAAAATTAAAACAATTGACGATGGGCAAGTCTTCTTTGTGGTAAATGGACACCGACTTAAATTTTATCATAAGCCCATTTCCAGAGAAGATTTTCTACAGGTCATGACAGCTGACAAGGAATTGACCTTAGTAGATGGGGAAGTTCCCCCTTGTTCTTGAAATTTTTTTTAAAGATTTCCTACTGTATATATGTAAATAGTTTTTGTTAATAAGGCAATTCTAAGAGGTTTCTGTAAGTATTTATTTCACCAAGAGTACACAGTTTCAAGATCTTTCTTCAAAACATTGTTATACTTGAATTTTGTGTCTTCTAAAGCATCAAATGAATAGTGACTTACTGTAATTAGCCATGTTTTTACAAAATTATTATCTTTAAGGCATTCTAAAGAAGTTGCTCTTGAAACTCTTCACCACTGTATAAGGAAGTGATACCATAACTATCAAGCCTAGAGGTCTCTCATATAGTTTTTCCAAGAAACCTGAGTAAGTAGGTCAAGTGTCTTTATCAAAGAGTAACAGGGAGGTCTCATTAGCAGTTAGGCATAGAAACATCATAATAATTACAAAAGAAGAAAGTGAGTTGAGCCTAGAGATACCTTTATGTTCTTTCTCGATGGTACCATCCACTACACACTAAATAGCTTGATTATATCATATCTTTAGATAGGCCACGTCCGCTTAAGTACCCCTTACATCGGGACAACCACTAAACAATATAATGGAAAGTCATCCTCTAACATAAATACCATCCCAATTCAAAATAAAAAGGAAGAAAAGTTGTTTCAGCATTGTTCCCCCATCTTCTTGCATAATAAATCTTATACTAAAATCTTAAAGGATGGAGGGCCGGTCTCTAAGGGTTTAAGAGGCTAACCCGCCAGGATACTGAACATGTTTGTTGGCAGCAGGTATCGACCTGTGGTATGACTAGGTAAACCCGCCAGAGTACTGAACAGGGTTTCTCGAAGCGGGGCAGTCTACTTAGCGAGGATGACGATCTGAAAAAAATAAATAATAAATATAAACTTGTCCTGATGTACAACATTACTTGTAGACAAAGCTGACATGGAGTATGTGTGGTTAATATAAGGTTAATGAATCTCATCAACTTGCCATTTCGAAAAGACTCTAATACTATCTTGAAACTCTCTTTCCTACCTCTTCTTATCTATATATATGATCTCTTATCCTATAGGTGGGGCCATATCCTAACTGTCTCGTTAGACCAATCTGTGAATTTCATCTTTACACTTGACATACTGTAAATCTTCGGCTATTGAGGGATACTGACTAGTTTCCTATACTTTTGATTGTGAGGTATCACAATACTTAAGTGTGGGGGAGGGGTTCATGAGCTAACAAATGATTATTGCCTGGAGAAATGAGTCTTTGCAAAAAATTTTGTATTATTACCATGATACAGGTTATTACATTGATAGTCATATTATTTTTAAATGCTTAACTCCTGTGTGATATACATTACTGAACTCATGCTTAACAGACCACTCTTATTGGTTATTCAACAAACCACTCCTTATTGGTTTATCACTCATTACAACCTGTTCATTATAGGTTTTGACACTATATGTCATATACAAGAAGAATGAGTAAGCATGGAGCACTCTGCCTCTGCTCATTAACCACTATGGTTGTCAAAAACACTTCAGAATTGCAGGCTATCCATTATAAGAGGTGAAAATGCACTTAATACAGGGGTATCGAATGAGGTACCGGATGAAGTACCGTATGAGGTGATGGATGAAATGTCGTTTGAAGTGCCATTGAATTGCATACCAGTAACTGTCCTAGATTCCAGGTAACTAGAATTCAATTATATTTAATTATATTAATTACAGGCATTGATTAACAGATGCTTCATATGGTTATGATCAAATGTCCAAGTCAAAAGACTTGGAAATTGATCTAAGTACGCACCAATCCATTTCTCCCAAGCTTGCCATCAAATTCGAATCTCCCACACATGGCAACTTGCGCGCACATGTGGGCAACATACTCCACCATAAGAGCATCCAAAATCAGGCTGGGCACTCTATTATTTCATTTACCCTTGCCAATTTATCTCCTCTATGTTAAGGAATCGCGCCCAACCTCTGCCAAATTTTCCCTCTGTTCTAATCACACTCAGACTGTGTTGAACCCGTGCCATCTCTTGTTTTGTTCGCACCCTTGCTTGGTAAAAATCTCCCTTTGTTCCAATCACACTCAGACTGTGCCCAATTTGTGTCTCTGTGTGGCTCAAATTTTCCCTTTCTTAGTGAATTCAAACTCTGTCACCATGCCCAAGAGATACGAACCCTCCTCCTAGGAAGACTTGTTTTCCATTCCAGAATTCGTATAATGCAGGGAAGTGTTCTTGCATGCTGTCTGGGGGCCATTTCTGTCGAGTTTGCAAGGCCATGATTACGGCCTATCTATGCAATTTGCAGTTGGTTTTGATGGTAATACAACACATGTAGGGTCTCTCAACTTTGTAGTCACAGAAGAGTCAATTGCTGCTGCAACAAAACTCCCAAGAATGGGAGATAGGTGGTTCAAGAATCATCAATTGTCATGCTCAAGTTACAACAGGGTGTTTAAGCCTGAATTCGAGAGCATTTCAGGAGTGAAAGGGTATGCTAAGGAGTGGATAAAGCCAGAATTGGTCAATCCCCTCATCATCATCACAAGGTTAATTACATGTGAAGGTAGATACTCCACCTTCAAAGCTTGTCACTTTAAATTGCTGGCTCATTTTCTGTTCAATAAACCCTTGAACTTTCCCTTTTATTTTCTCAAAAGATTGGAGAAGATGTCCTCTCAAGTGAGGAAAAACGTGACCAACCCCCACAATAGTCTCTTCCACCACAGTTTGATTAAACTCCTCATTCTTACCGAACTAGAGAAGTGGGGGCAAAGTTGGGATGCCTTTATCTACCAATTTGCAAACCCTCACTTGATAGTTAAGATCGGAAAAAATCCACTTAGCCTAAAAACTATCTCTCCATCCAAGCCTCACTCTCCAAAAACTCCAAACTCCCTTGCACAAACTCCCTCTTTACCGGAAAAATACCAAAAGCTTGTTGATATTCCTACTTCTTCATCGGGGAAAAAGACCAAGAACAAAGACCAAAAGAAGCCTATTGTTGACCCCTCAATGCCTTCATTTTCTCTTGATCCTATACCTAAGAAGCCCCAAGAAGTAATACAACAAGAATTTCCCATCATTCCCACAAACAAGAGGGGATCCAACCGATTTGGTAAGGGACCCTTTCGAAAGAGTACCCGGAGCACAATAACTAAGGCTTATGCAAAGCCTCCACCTACTTCAGATCCTATACAAGTATCTTCCGACCTTGAGAGCCCTCATAAGCAACCTAGAGAAGTCTATGAAGATGGATTAGATCCAATAAGGAAAACAAAATCAAAACCTACTTCATTGTTTCGATCTCCCATCACACCTACTTCACCCATGCCTACTCTTGATCCTAAAATTGATAAATTGTCCACATCTCTCAAAGGACCTAATCCTTCCTCGGAGATCATTGATTCTGCCCCAACTATATAGGAGCTACAAAGGGAAAACCATCATATTCTCCAACAGTTGGAAGAGAGGAAGACAATAGATGCACACCTTCATCATGACAATGCAGTCCTTTAGGCAAAAGTTAACTCCCTTCAATGGTTGGTCGATGGGATGACCCAATCTAACTGCAGCCTCAGAGAACAATTAAAGCAACACAATAGGCACAAGGCTAAGCCTAGTTCTGAGGGGTGACTTCTTTTTGTTTGCAGTGGGACCTGCAAAATTGTAAGTGTGGGGGTAATGTTGGGACTGAGATATGATCATTTTCATGACGTTATTATACACTTTTTTCCATATGTACATATGCGTTTTTATCTTTCAAAGGATCTTTTTGAATAATTTTATGATAAAATGGTATAATCGGCATGAGGTACGTATAATTCATGTTTTGTTATTCAATCAAGTTTAATTTATCATGTTTTTATGCTTCCAAGAGTTAATTCATGCTTTTCTGCTGTTATAGGGAAAAACACACCATGTTTCTTGGTCCGGCACCTGATCCGGCACTTGATCCAGCACTCATTCCAGTACTTGATCCGACACTCATTCCAACACCCAATATTGCACAAAAACGCGCAAGGCGAGTTGGCGGTTATGGTATTGGCGGCCAATGGTGGAAAAATCGGGCACATGGGATTTGTTTGTCATCGCTCCCTACAACTACTAATCTCAAGAAAACGCGATTTTAGTTGTCGAAAGAGGGCGATTATTGGATTCCTCCGTTGTGTTAGTTATGGCTGCATTTATTGTAATTTGTCGAATTTATTGGTGGTTTGACCTTCCTGTGGTCGACCACCTGGGTTGTAAACCTATAAATACTACTAGGATGATTATTATATTGTTAAGCAAGTAGAATAACCATCAGATTGGAGATAAAATCGTTGTACTCTGTTTTTTATTTTTCACATTGTCAGAATAGTGCCAAAACTGCGTTTTTAACTTTCATGGTGAATTTGGCCTGCTGAAGTTCGTGGTGTGCTTGTAGAGGGTAGCCATGACTTGCTGGAGTTTTTTCATAAGTTTTTAGTCTTTCTTTCTTTCAATAGAATAGATTTCCTTTCATGTATTGCATTGAGCATTTAAATTTCCTTTCACGCAAGAGAAATAGTTTTGCATTAGGCATTTAGTTCACTTGCCTCTTAGGCTAGGTAGTTGTTCAATGAGAAGTCTTTGCTTACTTTCCTATTTGCTTTAATTGTTTTTTTCTTACTTTCTCTTTTGTTTTAGTAGGTTAGTTAAGTGTCTTTGCTTAATTGTCTATTTTCTTTAATAGGTTAGATAGGTGCTTTTGTGTACTTGCTTATTTAATTGCTTTCATAGGGTAGTTTCTCATTGAATGTAGGTTGGAAAGTTAAAGAAGTTTTCTTTTATCATTTTCTTATTATGCTTAGTATTTTGTTTTTTCTTATTGTTTGCTTCACATAGAGTTTTTTTCATTTTATTTCTTAGGAACTATCCATTAGTCCTTGGCCCAAAAGTGCTTAGGTTACCTAGTTTTCATTTTGCCTAGTAGGGTTTACTTATTTGATAGGTTTTCTTGAATATATTAGTCTTAGATAGTTGCTTTCATTAATTAGATTATACTCCTACTATCCTTTTACCTTTGGCATATATTTTTCTACAACTCTAAGTTTACTTACCCCAGGTTGACAATTTAATTGAGGGTAGCTTAGTGTCTTTTTTAGTACATATAAATCACCTAACAATAACCATTAATTGCTTATGGATTTAGCACTTTGAAATGTTTTCCACCAAAAGATATACCTTAATGCATAATGAAATTATTTATAATCACTTTAAAAAAAAATCAAGGGATTAATACACATAAAATTCATACACTTTGGAATCCAAACACTTTGAAATTCATAAATTCATCAACATAAAATGTAGAAACAATGAGAATCATAAAAAATGTTCCATGAAATACACACACACACACACACACACACACACAGTCTAAATTGTACATTTTTACAAAATGGCAGCTTGTACCGAGTATACAAAGTGACAACAAGTGCCCGAACATAAAAAAACTTCTATATCATGGCCTAGCTACAAAATGGCAGTAGTTGGTCAATCATTGACCATTTCCACCCTCGCCACCCTTAGGAGCATCCTACAAATCTATCTTTATTCTCTTGATTGAGGATGCATCTCAAGAGGTTCTAGGCCTGGGCATGCTTCGACACTCTAGAGACTGCATAAAGAATAAACAATGTTATAAGTTTTTTCATTAATGAATTAATATACATAGAAATTGATACGTTCTAATTTAACCTAAGACAACTCACTGCATATGAAACTATCAATTGTGAGGGTGTTACCCTCCTCCACAACCCCGATCTCTCTGCGATGCCATCCTACATTTTTTACAAGGATCAAGTCAAGAAAATTAATCAAACATGCATTAAAACAAATTCCTGAAACATAAATAATTATCATCAATGCATTATCTCACTGTGTATACCAGGAATCGATGGAGATTCTAGCAGATGGAGCACTAGGTTTTACAACTTGCTCCAAGACAATCTCTATTGTGGAAGTCTTTGTTGATGGGGCCGAAAGTGGTGTTGGGGGTATGTGGTAGACATGTGGGTTGTGATGGACCCTAACAGGTTGTACAAGTGATTCCAACACCCTAGGCCTGGATAAAGGAAACTCAGAAGCAACGCCCAGGTGCCTAGGGGGTGTAATATTACTATACTTAACAAATATATTGGCAACCTGCATACATATGAATAAAATTGAACTACTAGTACCAAATAGTAAAATTCAAAAACGTAAACACAAACAATTTGAGGAATGTACGATATTTAACTTTACACATGATACATGTGACGATGGTGACTTTTCCATCCCAGATGGAAAATCCCCTACATCGTCTGGTGCCAAATCCTGTAGAATCAAGAGAACATATAAAACAATTGAGGATGTCATAAAATAAAGAAATGACTATGTTGAATCTATAAAATGTGATACATACCATTGTGTACGGTGCACCCAATGAACATGCTTCCTCTACTGCTAAATCAATGGTAGGGCTAGGGACTGATGCATCTATAAGCGTAGAGGGTCTGCTGCTAGGACACAACAACTGCAAAAAAACATACAATCAAATATCTATATAAATACACAAAATAAAAAATAAATATATAACGATGAAGAACATAGAGAGGGTTAAGATACTAATCTCATCCATGAAGCTATGTTGTCCACTGGGATGTATAGGTCCATAGCATGTCTTCTTGCAACTTCATCATCTGTGAGATTCACATGGATGACTTCTATGTCCATGTGCCCTCTCCTTAGTGTACTCTCCTATGCATGTTGACACTCCAAATCCTCTATCAATGTCACTAGCAGACACCTCCTGCCGATATAGTGCAACAAAGATACTGTGTTTCACTAGGCTATGAGTCAATGAGGATATGGCTAGTTGTACTTGTTGCAAGTTCTCTGCAATAGGAGGATGTTGAGTAGGGGGGTCGGGCCTTCACCTGGGGGGATGGGGACCTAACTTAGGGTTGCACCTTGCATGCTCTCGGTCTTGTGTAGACCCTCGACCCACCCCATGGAAGTCACCAATGTCAAAGTAGTTGACATGCTTACCCATAATAAAATCAACCCATAATTTTCTCAAAAGATATAAGGGCATCTCCATGTTATTGTAGGGAGGTTTATCAAAAACCATGTACCACCTATCCATCCAGTTTTGACTAATCTAGGGATGGATGCACTAGTCAATGGAGATGTGTTTCCTAGTCAATGGTAGTTCTTGTCCATTTCTAGGATCCCTAAAAATAGACAATATTTGTTGTTTTGAAATGCCCAATTCTTTGACTTGGTTTATGTCCAAACTAGTGCTATAGTACTCATACATTTGTGCCCTATAATAAAAAATAGAGGTCAATTTCCCTTGGGCACTTGCAATGGATTTCATAATGATGTCCAAAGAAGTGGCCAATATGAGACTCTTCTAGGCTCTCTAGTCTCCCTTGATTTTTCCTCAAGGGTTCGTAATATAACCAAACCGTCATCAATTTTAGTGTTTACATTGTGTGGTGGTGGTGGGTTGGGGTTTTTATCTTTTGGTTTTCTTGTGAGTGGTTTAAATTTTTTTGGGGTTCCATTGTATTATATATGCTGCAATTTAAAATCCATGGCATGTAAATTAAGTTCTTTTTTATTTAAAATACAAAATTATATATATATTAATTTAGATTATTGGGAGAAAATTACTAAATTGGAATGACTAAATTGGATTAAAATTAAGAAAAATGTAACATACCTGAACACGGTGGCTCCCTCCTGCCTTTATTCCCCTTCTCTAGCTCCACTATGTTTTCCCAATGAGAGAAACATGACCGTGATTTGTGCACAATGGGCACAAAATCGCGCTCGAACCCGTAATATATTTTTATCAGTAAGATCGTGTACACTGTTTTTGCACTCAACCTATGTGGAAATCTATGTGGAGGTTCGACCACTCGAATCTATAGGTATAGGAACATGGGCACATTCCTAAGAATGCACACGCATTACTGTGAGTGCGTGTTCTTAATCATGCCCTTCCCACTTTTTTGGACACCAATTTCTTGCACTCACCCGACATATATTCTCAAAATTAAAGGAAATATACCCTATCATGTCCTCCTCAAAGAAGAAAGTCTTTTCCCCATTGAAATCACAACAATGACTAGATACCAAATGTACAAGAAAAACATAAACATGGAGGAGAAGAGGTTTAATCAAAACCAGATGTGACTCATACAAAGTTGGCATAAAGATGCCAAATCTTGGTTAAATCATTAGGGAATAAAGGATGATATCCCTCTATAGAATAACGATAATATTAAAATCTTATTGCATCTACATTTAAGGATAATTTGTGGTACTATAAAGATTTAGAGGATACATAAAATAAAGGTACTATAAAAAGATTATAACTCTAATCTAAAAGATTAAAAGTATTTCTTTATTTTGACTAGCCTAAAGAAGAAAATCAACATTGATAAAATAAGAACAAATTTTATCCATAGTGAACTTAGGTATTGGAAAATTAGAAATAAAATAAAGATACTATAAAGAGGAAATCAACTCTAATCTAGAATATTAAAAGTATTTCTTTATTTTGACTAATCCTAAAGAAGAAAATCAACATTGATACAATAAGAGCAAACACTCATAAACTCCATAGTGAAATAGGGCATTAGAAAATTATGAAAACTTTGCAAGTCAAAAGAATTTGTCAGCTAAAAGTATTTCTTTATTTTGACTAAGCCTAAAGAAGAAAACCAACATGGATAAAATAAGAACAAACAATCATAAACTCCATCGTGAAATAGGGCATTAGAAAATTATGAAAACTTTGCAAGTCAAAAGAATTTGTGAGTTTTGTTACACTAAGAGTGTTGAAGATGAAAATTTCCTTCTCTTAGAATGACTTTCATACACCCATATTAGATCACAATTTAAAAACAATTGCTACAATTTAGTGACCTTCCTAACCTTTTAACTTAGCAAAACTTTAGTGATTTAGGAACACTTCTCTTAATGTTTTTCGAGCACATAAATAAAATTCTAAAGAAAGCAATGTAATCACTTACCTTTTTAAAAGTCTAATAGAGTCAATTTGGTTTTCTTAACCATTAGGCCCACTCACGTTGTATTTAATAATAATAATCTATTTTTAAGGTCACTACCAAGACAAACACCAAATTGGTGTATGAGACCCCTCTCTTCGGGATTTGATGGTAAAGTCTAATGAGATATACATAACCTACGCCTCTAGATTTAAACTTGTGACTTCTTAGAAGGAAACACATCTTCTTAACCATTAACATGTGAAATACTAATTTTAGTTGTGAGGACTGGGAAAAAAAATCTATCACTTCCTTACAATTCATGCTATTACCACATAATTAAAATACAAAAATAAACAACCAGTACTCAAAGAGTTAACTTCAAAACAAATACACTGAGTAAGGTCGAAGACTTTTAACTCCATGAATGATTTATGTCAATAAGGGTGAGAACATGCCTGTGAATTAATTAAGTTGGTCTCTGGTGGACAAACTGTGACGCGACATTGTGCAACCGAGGTGCTACGGAAGGTGGAGTCGTGAGTAAAAAAAATTGAAGGAGTCAGGTTAGTAATAAAATCAAAGAATTTCTAATACTTCGATTTTAACGTTCCATGAAGAGAGTTGTTAAAATTTTGTTGTCATTTCTTGGGTTTCTTAAAAAAATTAGCTGTAATGTATTTAGTTTATTAACATTGCACACTGTTATAATAGAGGATCTACTGGCGTCTTAGTTGTAAAAGCACCAGGGTTTTATGAATGCAACAAACTGGTATGTAATGTATAATACTTTTTGAAACAGTACAAACCGTTTTATATTTTAAAGGATGTGATGGAGTTCGTTGAAAAATGAGAGATCGTTTTATCTTGTAAAGGGTATGATGTAATACATGGATCTCGTCTGCACGAATGATTGCAATTGAGAGGAATATGGTTTATGTTTATCAAATACTTTAGTCTCAAATTGCGATTGATCGTGGCCTACAAAAAGATAAATGAATACATCTAAATCTTACATACATGCACGGAATGTAACATATACACAGCAGTTAACTCGCGGTTGGTGGACGTAGAAAGGTGGTTTACGGTTGTCAAATTTCTAGCTTATGGTTTAAGGTCGTTAAACTTCCTGCTTATGGTTTGCGGCTTATGCCAAGATCTTATCACTCTGTGTGAATACCTTAATATTTTTTAATTAGGTAGACGTGGCAATAAGTTAGTGAACACAGTGATTTTTAAACACGATTAGGTAAATGTAAAAAAGTAAACATATAAACTGATGTCTTTATAACAGCTCGGAAGTTAATGGATGAAATCAGAGCCATATTCTAGGCATATTTAATCTCGTCCATAGAAAACGTATTAAGAACTAAAAACCTATTAAATGTGCCCATTATCAATAGGTATAAGTCTTTCGATGTAATTATATTTAAGGAAAATAAATAGATAAAATGATTTTAGAAACGTATTAATTGATATTGTAATATTAGCACAATGTGAAAGCAATACTTTCGTACGAGATAAATATTACTCACACCGCTCCGCTACAATGCTCCACTTTTCAAATAAAACCAAGGAAATCGCTGGCTCTCTTTATTACAAATAGAAAGCTGATAAAACTCAGCGGGCCGACGTGCACAATCTTATTTAGTGCGTGATTCATAGTAGAATATACGTCAACATGGATCTGATTACTGTCACAACATTTCACCTGCGAACAATCCATAATCAGTGTGGACATACTATATTTACACCTTTTAAACTAAACAAATGGAAATGGACCTGTTAAATGAATGAAATACTGGAGTGAGCGATGACACTGCATGCAATTTACCTTCCTAATTGAGAGGTGGGCATTTGAATCCGGGAGGAGGGGTAAGGCCGCATTGAACAAAAAGCTCCAGAGCAAGTGGTAGGATGATATTGAGGTTCAGTACTTTGAGACGGATAGTTGTACAGAAGCAGAGCGCTGCCTCCAACTCCAGAACGCCTGCCAACACTGGGCAGCACTGGTTCACAACAGGTTCTCCAATGCCTAAGTGCACCAAACCCCCCAACAAATCAACGCATCTAAAGGACACGATGAGCTTCCTCCGCCCGATCTGCCACCTGCGGGGCTACTTCCCCTGCCCGATCTGCCGCCTGCGGGGCTACTTCCTCTGCCCGGAACGCTAGGGTTTCTTGCAGCAGGAGGACAGTCAGAGCCACCGGATCCCATGACTGGCGTGGGCATGGTGGCTGCTGCACCAATCATAACTATAAAAAGCAATGCTACAGCCTTTGCCATCTTCAATCAAATTCAATTAAAGAGCAGGGAAGGAAACCACACAAAAGACAAAACGAGGGAGTCGCAAGTTTAAGCTCGCAGGAGATGGATTTTATAGCAACTGTGTTAATTAAATGGACCATTTTTTTATTTCAAATATTGTTACGTTATCACATCAGATTGCGTTCTCATATCATCATTATTGCAAAAGGTCGAGCACTCCACATGGAACTGGGAGCAGAAATCATGTCTCCTCGCTGTATTTTCTTATAATAATAATGCAAACTACTGACATCCATGTGAACGTAAAACTCATCCGTGAGCTACAACTTGGACCTGAGCGAGGAGGGAACTTGAGGAGTGCTTCTATTCTACCCACGTCGATTCCCACAGTTTTTGCACGTTGCGTTTGTGTTCCAGAAAAGAGGCATTCACGTGAAATCTACATCAAAGATCAAATTATAATGGATTAAACGTTTCAAAGTCTCATGCAATAGGAAAGCTATCTTAACCTTTCCGGAAATAGATACAATAGAATAAACATTTGTATTTCAGTGTTGCAGGCATAATACATGAATGTAAAAAAGAAAATTTAGTTCACATTAAAACTCCGAGCTCCTCGTATCCATGGATTTGTTGATGGCGTGTGCTGACGTCAATAAGGTCATTTTAATACAGGATTTGCGAAGCGTTACTACATGAGTAGATAGGTAGGGACTGAAATTTCCTATATTGTTCTAATGATCCTATTTTTTTTTCCATATCCTAGTTTTTTCCCATTGGAAAATTTCTCTATTATATTCATATATAATATGTTATCAAATCTGAATGGATACAAACCCAACTGAAGAGGTAGCTGATGTAAGAGAAAGAACTTTCGCTTATAGTGGTTTCTCAACCAGTAAAAGGGGGAAAATTCTTATAATAGAAAAATCGAGAGTCAAATAAAAACTGTTAGGAGACTAGAAGTACTAGCATACAAGTATAATTAGATAAACGAAAATCAAAGACCTAAAGTAAATTTCAACTTTCAAAAACAAAAAAGTCCTCTGAGGGTGAGAGAACTTGTTCATAGAAGAGAATAAGAAAGAGAGGGTGGTCTGCATGTCCATCTATCCATAGATTGTATGATAAGATGCCCACTTTTTTTTGTAGAGCTACCTTTGATAACTATCTGCTGATTTGTTATGCTCACGATAGATGTGTTTGTAGCTAATATTTTTAAAAGAGAGTTGTAGTATTCTAATTTTGTCCTTCCAAGCTAAGAGAGATAGCTTGTAGGTCACCCCTATTGCTCAACCACTCGATAATAATTCTGGATTCTCCTAGAATCTCGAGGGCTTCAATGTGAAGTCTGGAAGCCAAAAATAGCATGGCCCAGGTGCCCAATAATTCTTCCCTCATATTGGTTCCCAGACCACAGTTGAAGGTCCATTTATAGAAAGTGTTTTTCGAGATTCTGATCAACCCTCCAACTCCACTCTGGGTTCCATTTGTTTGCGTTGCTCCATCGAACCATCCTGTAGCGGCGTCTATGTCAGGAGCCTTCTTTGTGTGTTGCGGTCTTGGCTTTCTAAGGTGAAGATCATTCCAAGTTTTATAAATTCCAAGCGTTTTGTATGCAACAGAGCTTGAGGAAGGGGTCCCATTTTCAAATATTGTTTTATTTTTTTCCAACCAAATAAACCAACACACCAAGGATGGAAGATACATGTGTTTGTGTTCCTTATGGGACCAAAGAACGAAACAGTCCGAGAGAGTAGGCTTGTCCCAAAAGGTTTTGAGATTTAATACCGAGGCAATTTTAACCCAGACTTGTCTAGAGAAAGGACACTTGATAAAGAGATGATCTGCAGTTTCTGAGTCATTGTGGCATAGATGACAAATATTTGGCCCAGTCCAACCTTTCCTTTGAATTAAATCCTAGGTGTTTAGTTTGTATGCAGTCAAAAGCCAGGTCAAAAATTTAATCTTTGGTGGAAGATGCCAGTTCCATATATGTTTTCTCCAGCCATAGATATTTGTGAGCAAGCATGAATTTGTAATAGCTGTATATAAATTATGAACAGTAAAAAATCTGGAATGATCACCCCCCGACCATAGAAGTCGATCATCTTAATGAGATAAGTGAATACCAGAATGTGTAAGGGCCGCACAGAAGGTATTCCAGATGGGAGTTTTCTCTGCTTTATGTTCAAGGGATTTGCTTGAGCGCCATCATTCAGGTAAACATTCCGATTTGGAGCAGTCTTTTGCTTGGTAAATAAACCAACGATTTTTGGAGTGTAATTGTTCCAACAAATGAGGTGGAAATATGGAGGTGACATCCATGCCAAGCATGCGATCTCTGCCAAGTGAGATGGAGTGACTCGAGCCAGGGAGCCAGCAAATCCAACGAATAAGAAAATGTTTTGATTTAGATAAGTTTCTCCAAATGTATGAATATGACTTGGTGGTAGTAGTGTCCAAGTGCAGTCAGTTGTTTATAGAGTGGTGACTAAGATATTTGTCCTTTATTATAGAGTGCCAAATTCCAAGCAGAGTCAACACGTGCAAGAGGGAACTGGCCGTAAGTGCTTGGATGAAAAGAAATATGTTCTGAATCCCCTAAACTCCTTTTTGTTTTGTTTTTTCCAAATCTTGGCAATTGCACAGATGTTGTCGAGAGTGATCAGAGCAGCCCGACTAGAGAAAGTTGAAAAATAATTTGCAGAGTTTTGTGAGAATTGCAGTAGGGATGGATGCAAGGGCCATCCAATAAACAGGTTGTCCTTCAAGGACACATTTGATAAGAGTGAACTGGCCTCCAAGGGAGAGCCATCTCGTACAACAGTGGCCAATCTTTTTTTCAACTTTGGCAAGTAACCAGTTCTAGTCCGCCAACTTGTAGGAGTCCTCTTTTAAAAAATAGCCTAGGTATTTGAGACCGGAGGAAAGATGAGAGAAAGAATAAGGAAATATACCTTTGAGTAGGTCCAAAGATTGTTGGTGTAGATTTGCAAAATGAAAAGTTGATTTTTCCCAATTGATCAATAGGCCCGTGGCGCTGCAGAAGGTTTTTAAGATCTCATTAATCTCCTTCCATTCCTGTATAGAATCATCTGTCATGATGAGGAAATCATCAGAAAAAAGAAGGTGTAATAACTTGATGGTCCTGAACACCTTTATTCCAAAGATCTTTCTCTCTACTTGGCCTGATTTGAGAAGCATGTTCAAGGCTTCCATAGCCAAAATGAAGAGCAGAGATGAGGGGGGGCAGCCCTGCCGCAGTCCTTTGCCAATGCGAAAGAAAGAAGAGGATTCTCCATTGACCAAGGTGGCTATGTTTGCACTGAACACACATCTCATGATCCACTTGATCAATGAGTGGTTGAAACCTGTCTAAGTTAGAATTAATCTGAGAAAGTCCTAATCAATGCAGTCGAAGTCCTTCTTGAGATCTAATTTGAGGATAATCACCTTTGAATTTTTTTATTTGATGCTATGTAGGCACTCCTGGGAAGTGCCAATAACATCAAGAATATGTCGTCCTTTTAAAAACCCCAGTTTTTCTTTCGAATGGATCTGAGAGAGGATGGGCATTATCCTGGTAGGAATAATTTTTTATATGAGTTTATAGAAAAGGTTGCAGAGAGCGATGGACATATAATCGCCAAAGGTAGAGGTGGTGGAATATTTAGGAATACGATTTAGAAAGGCCGAGTTTATGGCACCATCCACCTTTCCATTAAGTCTAGTATCCTCCATGAGCTCCAAAATATCTGGGCCAACCAAATCAAAGAAGTGTAGATAAAATTCTACTGTCCAGCCATCAAGGCCTAGAATTTTATCCTAAGAGAAAGATTTTTGTGTAGTCATAATCATTGGCAGCATGCAAGGGATTTCAAGAGAAAGTGAATCTTCCCCAGTTACCGTACGTGGGAAGATACTAGCCACAGTAACTGAAGTCTGCAGATTCACAGAAGGGTTCGCCTCAAAAAAAGGTTTGAAAAAATTAACATCTGATTTTAATGCATGATGTCCTCTATGGAGAGAGGCATCTGTAAAAAAAATCTCCCAGATGTAGTTTTTACTCCTGCAAGAGCTTGCATAATTGTGAAATAATTTGTTGTTGAGATCACCAGATTTGAGCCAATTATTTCTGCATCATTGCCTCCAGATAGTTTCTTCTTTATGTAGGAGTTGGTTCCTCTCTGTTTCAAGGCCTTTTAAAACATGGCTTCTATATCCAGAGTGACCCACATTAACTTCTGCAGGTAGATGAATCTGAATCTCTTAATCGAGTTCTAGCAGCCTTTGAGTGTTAAGCTTCTGGTGGATGGAAGCCCAAGCTTTAGTGGGAGCTTTGAGAGATTTAAGTTTCCAATTGGGTCGATGTTGAATGCAAGTTTAGGAGAGGAAATGAGGATCCTTCTAAACATCAACAACAATGCAGTTGCATTCTTCTTCAAGTAGCCAACCCAAATTAAATTTGAAGGGGTATGCAATATTGTGATGAGAAGAGTCTAGATGTAAGATAATTGCAACATGGTCTGATAAATAAGGAAATTTCACCTAAGTATGGATCCTATCATCTGTCGAGATAAAGTGCGCAAAAATAAGAAAGTGGACGAGTCTCTTGGAGATGGAGTCAGGACTCATCCGCCCATTCCGCCAAGTAGGAGTCAAAGTAGTTGGCGCATAATCCACAAGGTTATGTGATGAGAACAAGGATGAGAAGAAATATGCCAGAGCATCCTGGGTAGCATTTCCCCCTTAGACTTCCCCAACATAAGTTGTGAGGTTAAGATCACTTGTAATAATCAAATTGTCGAGATCGAGACATCCCTGAGCTTCAATCTTCTCCCAAAAAAAATGTCTATCGGAACAGGGGCCATATAAATTGAGAAGTTTGAACCTTTTGTTGTTGTTTCAGCAAGTACAAGACAATAAAATTCCTCCACAACAAAGAAAGGGGAGGAAGTCATAAATGGCTAGATCACAAGTCACTACCAAACCCCCAGAGGTGCCAAGAGAGTTAATTGAGCAAGCATGCCAGTTAGGATGAAACACGTATTCCAAACAATGTACATGTATATGCCAAAAGAAAAAATTGAGGCTTAGATTACAATCTAAGCTTAATTCTTATATTACAATTAATTTTTCGAGTCAAGCTTTGACAATGATGTTTTTGTACAACCTTATTGTAACAATTCTCAACTCCAAAGGAACTTCTAGCTCTTCCAATATACTAAGTGTCAAAATATTTTGTAAACTCAATAAAACACCATAGGAGATTGGTTTTATTATTGCAACACTCCTACTTAACAGGGTGGTCCATGAAATCTCCTAAATTTACTAGTTTTTTTTTTTTTATCTGTGGATTTATAGCCATATTCTAATCTTCTTTTCCAAACTAATTCCCTATATCTTGGATAAAAGGGGGATAATCATAATGGACGTATAATTAGAGGTATTTTTTTTATCCTCACTTTTAAAAATAGGTAAAATGATGCTTGTGTGGGGTTAACAGAATCACTCCAATTTTTAATATTTTTTCTTGATAGCCTTTGATGTCTTTAAATTTCATTTGTAGAAAAGGATTGAATGTTTTACACAATGTCCAGGGATTCATAAAGATTTATGAGGTAGGAATTCTAGTCCCTCAAGGAAATTATACTATTTTCTTTAGTTTTGCAAGTGAGAATGCAAGTAATGTTTTTTTTAAATCTAGCTTAGAGAGATGGAAAAACTTTGTTTTCTTTCTATCAATACAGTACCTATTTTTGGGTCATAGCATCTCTATAGATACATGGAGAGAGAACTAAATTCAAAAGTGTTTTATAACTTATAATATCAAAATTAAAGGAAATACACCATATCCTATCCTCATCATAGATGAGAGTATCTCTCACATCGAGAGAACACCTATGACTAGGCACCTGATGTACAAGAACATGATAAAAAACATAAACAACAAATGCACGGTTAACATAAAGATGTCAAATCTTAGTTAAATCACTAGGGAATAAAGGAAGAGGTCACTCCATAGATTAACAATAATGCTAACAATGTTATTACATATAAATTAAAGGAGAAATTGTGGTGCAATAAATAATTAGAGGATGAAAGAAAATTACGATACTATAAATACTAATTAACTCTAATCTATGATATCAAAAGTATCTCCATTTTGACTTGTGTAAAGAAGAAAATCAACTTTCTTAAAATAAGAATAAACTAGATCATGAACTCTAACAAACTAGATCCTTTTAACTCATCAAAACTTTAGTTATTTAAGATCAATTCAATTAAAAAATTTCAAACACAAAATAAAGTTTAAATCAAACCAAGTAATTATTTACCTTTTTTAAAGTCCAACACACCAAATTTAATCTTGAAAGACATTAACCATCAACATCAAATTATGACCACCACCACCAACATTGTAACACCACTTTAACATCACATAGTATATGTAGTTCTAGTTCTAACTTATAGTACTAAAGTATAAGTTTTCATTTTTGTCATTTAACTAAGGTGATGAATGAAAACAATACAGTGAAAAGTGAAGATATGTAAAAATCTTATGCTAATCCAAATATCGGAAAATAATTCCTTAATCTTTAGTTTTACTAATAACAAAACTTGGACCTGAGAGAAATGAAAAAAAAAACCCTCTAATAATCACTAGAGATCAAAATTCTTTAATCATTATTCCTATTAATAACCAAACTTCGAATTAAAAGAGATCAAAATTCTTTAATCTTTATTCCTATTAATAACCAAACTTCGAATTAAAAGAGAAATGAAAAGAAAAAAAAAAAACTTCGAATTAGTAGAGAAATGAAAAAAAAATTAGAAAGAAAAACTCTAATAATCACTAGATATATCAAAGTTGTACACGTTTTACACAAGAAAATCCATACTTTCAAATAAGATTATTTGTACAAGTGCCTCATTTATCCTAAAATCTAGGATAACCTAAAGATGGAGTGAAGTCATTGAAATCCATCGGGGTGAAAGTATAACACCATGAGATTTGCTAATGGTGTAAAAAGTTTAGTCGATGCTAGGCAATAAGGAAGATGCCAAAATTAACATTTTCGGATGAAGAAAAATACATATAAAGTTTTATTTTTTATTATTATTAATATTTTTTAACTTTTTCTATTTTAAAATTAAAAATTACTAGCCCTTAATAAAATTTATGTTAATGTTGTAAATAAGTATTTGTTGTTAATTTAAAGTTAACATTTTTTTCTAAAGAAAAAAAAATATATATAAGGTTTTACCTTTTTTATTATTAATATTTTTCTAATTTTTCTAATTTTTTTTATTTAAAAATTAAAAACTATTGACCTTTAATAAAAGTTATGTTAATGTTGTAAATGCATATTTGATGTTAATTTAATTTTAAAATTAAAAATTACTAACCATTAATAAAAGTTATGTTAAAGTTATGTTAATGTTGTAAATACATGTTTGATGTTAATTTAATTTTATATATACTAGTGAAAGACTAATATATTATACTTAGTTCATTTTATCCCTTATCATGGTCATATTTTAGTTGTGAGTTCACTTAAAACAAAAATTAATAATATTTTTCAAACTTTTTTTTTTAAATTAAAAATTATTGGCCATTAATAAAAAGTTATGTTAATGTTGTAAATACATATTTGTTGTTAATTTAATTTTATATATACTTGTGAAATACTAATATATTATACTTGTTCATTTTCTCTTTTTATCATGGTCATATTTTAATTGTGAGCTCACTTAAAACAAAAATCTAGCTTTATCATGGTCATATTTTAGTTCTGAGCACATTTAAAATAATAATCTACACTTCCTCATAATTTATGTTATGATCATGTAATCAAAAAATTGCTAAGGATTTTTTTTTGGGTATAAATCTCAATAGTAGGGTGAGTGCACTAAGTTGGTGGAAGATAATGTGGCAATGGGGTGAGAAGGAACATGTACTTGCAAGAACATGTGCATGTTTCTAGGAATGCACACACATTTTTTATGTGACACGTTCGACAAATCCTGAACCTCCACTCAGCAAGCCACATAGGCATGTTCCCAAGAATATGTTTGTGTTCTCAAGAACGCGAACGTGTTCCTAAGAAACATGTGTACAAGAACACATGTGTGTTCCTAAAAAAAATTGAAATAAAAATAACGCAGACACACACATGTTCCTAAAGAACTTGTGTTATTATTAACATGAATGTGTGCACCTTCCTATTAACATAAACTATTCACTACCCCTCCTATCTCACCACCCCCCACCCCCACACCCCCTCCCCTTCCCCCCCCCTCTCTCTCCCCCCTCCTCCCATCTCTTCGTGTCTCCTTCTTCCCCTCTATATCTACCCCATCGTTCCCCCCCTCTCTCTCTACCCCATTGATTCTCTTTGTCTTTTCTCCACCTTATTCCCTCTCTCTCTCTCTCAATCATCCCCCCACTTCTCTCTCTCTTCCTATCGCCCTATTTTGCTTTCCCCCACCTTCTTCCTCCTTCGCTCTCTCCCTCTTTTCCCCTTTCTCCCCCACTCTCTCTCTCTTTCTCTCCCACTTTCTCTTGAATTTCCTCATCCTTTCCCTCTCTCTCTTTACCTATCTCTTCCTATCTCTCTTTAACTCCCTTTCCACCCCATCCCTCTCTCTCTCTCTCCTTATTTCCCCCTCTCTGATTCTCTCCCTCTCCCTATATACTACTCTCTCTCTCTCTCCCC
>JZKD02S1673938.1:423688-439113 GCA_000966675.3 Picea glauca
TTCAAACCCTGGTAAGCTCAGGAGGTATAGCGGTGTGCGAAACCGCAGCCAGTGTGGTCTATGGCCACATGGAGAGAGGACTCCACACCAACAGTGCTGGAGCCTTAGGATCTGTTCGAGAGGGAAGGTGAACCCTCGTGACTGTAGGATCAGGAAAATGTGTGCAGGGATTAAAATCCCCTTTGAAATGCACAGGAGTGTGGGAATCAAGATACGCGAAATCCCGAAAACCCAAAAAACTGTAGAGATCTACGTGGTATATCTGGGAGGAAGGCTCGACCGTTAGATCTGGCGGATTCACGCTCGAGTTAGTCACGAAACCTTTTGGATTTCGCAAAGTCGGGATATGGGAAGTGAGGGAGGTGAACACCTCCAAAAACCCGAAACCCGAAATCCCAAAACGATCTACACCGTAGACTGTAAGAAGGGAGTTGACCGTTCGATTCAGCGGAGGAGTAAACTGTATTTTTTTCAGGATTTCGGCAGATGGAAGTTCGAGATGTGGGGTGCACAAACTCCCAATGCCCGAAAACCCCGAAACGTCGAAAAGATATGCACCGTAGATTTGAGAGGGGACCTAACCATTAGATTTTTCTTGGAATGGATGTGGGCGCATGAATGTGTACCACGTGCCAGTGAGTCAAGAATACATGCGAGAGTGGTGGGACCTGAAGACCTCACCAAAGGTGACGTGGACCCTACTGAATGTACCAGGTGCCACTATGATGAAGGGCAACAACTGTGATGTGGGCCCGTAGAATAAAGTAATTCGCTATTTCAGAATTCGCAAAGGAGGAGCACGAAGGCTCAACACTCCAACTCGCGAAGTCGCGAGTTGGCAAAGAAGTTCTAGCACTTAACCCTAGCCTACGGTCATGTGTAGAAGGTACTAGAGAGGAGGGAGCCATACCCGTATCGCATCTTGGGTATCGGTCTTTGGAGGAAATGAGTCGAGGGTCTTCGACTCATGAACTCGCAAGATCACGAGTTGCGAAAGGGTGACTTTGGTTACGAAGATTTAACTGTTGGATCTTTGTGGACCGAGATTCTGAATTTTCAAAGTCCTAGAATTTGCAGAGTCAGATAGAGCTCAGAAAACTTTGTGAAGTCAAAACGTTTTTCTTGTTCAAATTGGCTTATGAATGTTGTAAGTTTTCTTGAAGGTTTAAGGGCCTGACAAACTTTGGTTGACTGCACGCTGTGTGCGCAGAGTTCAACGAGTGTTAGGACAGCCGAAAACTGATGCCAAGTATGGAATTGGAATAGGTGCAGATTGCCTCTGAAACAGAAGACGAAAGAGAAGGAAAGGATGTCAACTTGGGAGTCGAAGGAACAAACTTTATTGGGCACGGAAAAGAGATAGATAAAGAGGGACGCATGATGAAACTCATTGAAAAATTGCAGAAAGATGCCCAGGATCGCCGAGATGATAGCCGAAAGCTCATGAAAATCAGGGATCGACAGGGTGAATTCAACTTAAAAATGTTGAAGAGCCTAGAAAGAATAGAAAAGAAATTGGAAAAAGAGAGTGACACAAGTAGATCAAGAAGTGTCAGAACCCCTGAGAGCAGAAGAAGATCGAGGAGTGGTAGCAGACATTACCGTCTCTCCCTGAAGCATTCTGGCAAGGAGACACATAGTAGTTCAAGCTCGTCCCCTACCAGAAAACACCAAAAATCTGGAAGGGATGAATTGAAAGGGGAAATCAACAAGATTAAACCGCCTACATTCGATGGAGAACATAAGAAGGAGGAAGATGCCAAAACATAGTTGCTTGGCATGAATAAATATTTCCAACTGCAGAACTACTCCGCTCATGCAGAAGGAAGAATTGCGATGTATCAGCTAAAAGGAAAAGCATCCATGTGGTGGGATCAATTGGTGCAAGTGCAGCACGTCAGAGAGAAAGATATCACCTGGAAGGAGTTTAAGAGGTATTTCGAAAAGAAATACCTAACCAAAAGATATTATGACAGAAAGATGAAGGAGTTCTTCAAACTCAAGCTAGGTAGCATGACCATTGATGAGTTCGAACGAAATTTTTTGGAACTGCTAAAATATGTTCCATTCATAAAAGATGAGACTGTCAAGATTCAAAGGTATCTAAGTGGAATGCCACCTCCCATCGGTGATAATATTCAATATGATGATCCTAAGACCATGGAAGAAATGATAAAAAGGGAGAATGCTTCTATGAATAACAAAGAGAAAGGCCTACTTTTCGGAAGGCTTGGGATGATCAGAAGAAGTTCAGGAAAGAGAAGAGGCAGAAGGGAAACAAGCCTCCCTTTTTCAGAAATAGTCCCCACAGACAACCATCCTTTAGAGAGCCCGGGAAGGATGAAGGAGGTGAGAAAATGCCAAGACCTCCACCTATGGAGTGTTGGGGTTGTAAAGGAAACCATAGGTACAGAGACTGCCCCCATAGAAAAGATAAAGTGAGAAATGTTCAAACTGTTCAACAAGCTGAAAAAGTGGAGGATATGGGCAGCAGAATTCCAAAGATCTATGCAGCCCTGGAACACAAACAAGTAGAATTTCAATTGCACATGATTGAAGTGGAAGGTATGATTAACAACCGACCACTTATTATTTTAATTGATTCAGGGGCTAGCCATAGTTATGTAGATCCTAGGGTGGTGGAAAGTTTGCGTTTATCAAGGAGAAAACATGAAAAGTCTTGGCTAGTGAAATTAGCCACAGGAACCAAAATGAAGGTCACTGAATTGGTTAAGTCATGTTTAGTGGACATGAAAGGATTGAGCACTAAGGTTGAATTGAATATTCTGCCTTTAGGCTCTTATGGCTGCTTAATTGGGATGGACTGGTTGGACCAGCACCATTCCCTTCTGGACTGTTGTAACAAGAAGTTCACATGCCTGGATGAAGAGGGAAATCAGGTAACAGTCCAAGGAATTCCCAGAGCCGTGGTTGTTAGAGAAATCTCAGCCATACAGCTGAAGAAGTGTTACAGGAAACGCTGTCAGTTATTTGCAGCCCATGTGGGAGAAGCATCCAGTGATGTAGTCTCAAATATGGAAGACCATGAGGTACTAAAAGAGTTCAAGGAAGTATTTCAGGAGGTACCTGTACTACCTCTGAAGAGGGACATCGATTTTTCTATAAATTTGATGCCTGGAGAAGCTCCAGTTTCAAAGGCTCCTTATAGAATGAGTATGTCAGAGTTAAAGGAGTTCCAATTGTAGCTCGAAGGGATACTAAAGAATGGATACATTCGGCCCAGCGTGTCACCTTGGGGAGCCCCAGTCCTATTCGTGAAGAAGAAAGATGGGACGTTGAGGCCGTGCATTGATTTCCGACAGTTGAACAAGGTAACTGTCAAGAACCAGTATCCTCTGCCAAGGATCGATGATCTTTTTGATCAGTTGAAGGACACAAAAATATTTACAAAAATAGATCTAAGATATGGATATCACCAAGTGAGAATAAATGATGAGGACATTAGCAAGACCGCCTTTAGAACAAGGTAAAGTTATTATGAATTCACAGTGGTGTCGTTTGGACTGAAAAATGCACCTGTTGTTTTCATGCACTTAATGAATGGAATATTCAGAGATTATTTGGACAATTTTGTCATAGTCTTCCTGGACAATATCTTGGTGTATTCCATGACAGAGGAAGAACATGAGCAACACTTGAGAATGGTGCTACAAGTGTTGAGAGAACACCAGATGTATGCCAAGCTAATTAAATGCTCATTTTATCAAAGGAAGATCCATTACTTGGGACATATTATTTCAGGAAAGGGTATCGTTGTGGATCCTGAAAAGGTTGAGGCCATTTGAGAATGGTCAGTGCTGAGGAATGTGGCAGAAGTTAGATCTTTTATGGGTCTGGTAGGCTACTACATAAGTTTTATAGCTGGATTCTCAAAGATAGCTCACCCTATCACTTCCTTGCAAAGGAAGGAGAAGAAGTTCCAGTGGACTAAAGAGAGTGAGAGCAATTTCTAGCGATTGAAGCAATTGCTAACCAGTGCTCCAATCCTGAAGATTACAGATCCAAATATGAATTTCATGGTGTGCACAGATGCATGTAAGGAGGGGTTGGGAGGAGTTCTTAGCCAAGAGAGATTTGTAATTTGTTATGAGTCCCAAAAGATGAAAGAGCATGAAAGGAATTATGCCACTCATGAATTAGAGCTGGCAGCAATGATCCACGCATTGAGGAAATGGAGACATTAACTCATGGGAAGGAGATTCGAACTTGGAATAGACCACAACGGTCTGAAGTATTTATTTGATCAACCGACTTTAAATGCCAGGAAAACCGGATGGTTGGAGTTTCTGTGTGAATATGACTTTGATATCAAGCATATCAAAGGGAAAGAAAATAATGTGGTTGATGCACTCAGCAGAAAAGTGCACGATTTACATGCTATAGCCATTAGCATGTACAAGACTGAGATCGAGGACATAATTTTGGAAGCTGCAATTACTGATTTGTAGTACAGAGGTCGGGTAGCAAAGTTGCCGTAGCGTGAGAGATCACAGACCTAGGAAAGTTACACCTTGGGAACTAATGGATTACTTCTGTATAAAAACAGAGTGTATGTACCCAATGTCCAAGAATTGAAGCTGGCAATTCTAAAAGAAATGCATAACGTGGCTTATGCTGGACATCCTGGATATCAAAAGGTTGTGGCAGCAGTCAAAAGCCATTATTTTTGGTTGGGTATGAAGAAAGAAATCATTGAATACATCGCTAGATGTATGGAGTGCCATAAAGTAAAGGCTGAGCATAGGCACCCAGTAAGGTTGTTGCAGCCTTTACCCATTCCTATGTGGAAATCAGAAGTGGTGACAATGGATTTTATCACAGGATTTCCCAGAACAAGCAAGCAGCATGATGCAATCATGGTGGTGGTGGACAATATTACAAAAGATGCCCATTTTATTCCACTGAAAACCACTCACAAGGCAGTAGATGTTGTTGATATCTTCTTAAAAGAAGTGGCATGCTTGCACGGAATTCCTAAGACAATTGTGTCTGATAAGGACCCGAAATTCACTTCAAATTTCTGGAAAGGACTCGTCAAGGGATTCAAAATGAATCTGAACTTTAGTACAGCGTATCATCTTGAGTCTGATGGTTAGACAGAAAGGGTGAACGGAGTAATAGAAGACATACTGAGAATGTATGTGATGGATAAACCATCAAGGTGGGAAGATTACCTGCATTTAGTAGAATTCGCCTACAATAATGGGTATCATACATCATTGAAGATGAGCCCATTCGAAGCACTTTATGGAAGAAAGTGCAACACTCCAGTGTGCTGGGATAATCCAGCTGACATAGGATTCGTTGGGCCTGAACTACTCAAAGAGATGGAATATCAAATGATAAAAGTTAAACGAAATCTAAAAGTTGCCTAGGATAGGGAGAAAAGTTACGCTGACAGTAATATAACCCATAGAGAATTCAAAGTGGGTGACCATGTTTTCCTGAAAGTGAGGACTAACAGGAGTTCCCTGAAGTTGGGAAGTTGCGCCAAATTGGCAGCAAGATTTTGTGGGCCATTTTAGATCCTGGAAAGGATTGGGCCAGTTGCATACATGCTTGCATTACCTACATCTATGACTATACATAATGTGTTTCATGTTTCACTACTTAAGAAATATGTACCTAATGCTAATCATGTTATCGATTGGAATGTGATTTAGGTGGAACCAGAAGGTGTCTTGCAAGTGCATCCTATGTGCATATTGGACAGGAAAAGCAAATAGCTCTGGAATCGAGCCATAGAGGTTGTTAAGGTCTAGTGGGCCTGGTACGGTCCTGAGGACATGACATGGGAGCATGACGAGGTTATGCGAGCAGAGTACCCGCATCTTTTTGAAAATTTTGGAAAAAGCTTGCAGAGACAGTGTAAGGTTGCACTGAGGACAATGCATAAATAAGGGGAGGGGAATTGTAGTGTCCCCAAGGCTGATCCCTTTGTAACTCTGATGTATGAAATGAATTGTAAATATGTGTTATAGGCTGGTGAGCCAAGTTTGTATAAGACAATGGGCTTATGTGATTATTAGGCCAAAGAGAGAGCCTAAGGTTTGTAGGCCATGGACCTGATTTTGAACTTATATGTATGCAACAAATTAATAAAATATAAACAATGCTGCGTGCAGGCTGACACGATGAATGAGTGATGGGGGACTAAGAATCCATAGAGAGGGAAAGGGATTAGGGGCTAGAAGGTGGGAAAAGGGGCTAAGTGTTAAGCCTAGGGGGATTAATCCTTGGGAATAATATTTTATTATTATTCCAAAGAACATGTGCATTTTATGTTGTTTATCCTAAGTTCCTAGTAAGGGGAAAACATGCAAAGCGGATGCATGTTGATGGAACGCATGCAGTTCCAAGGGTGACAAGTGTCAACCCTGGTGCATGTGAATAAACGACCAAGATGAGCCGTGAGAGGGGTTCTTCTCCATTCTTCCCAATTTTCTAAACCGGATATCCCGTCCGACCTCTGCAAGAGATACCCTATACATCCATTGATCCAGAAGCCTGTGTGTTGATGCTAAAAAGCCGAAACATCCTCCGTCTGAGTATCGAGCCTATGCATGGAGTCTTGTTCGAAGCCATATATGTGAGTCCATTTGCCATTGTTGAACCAGTTGGAAAGCCGATGTCTGTTATCCCTGTTGATTGTTGTGGCCACGTAGTGCTGGAATGCATGTGGCTTGTTGGCCAGTGGAGCAACACTCTCTTTAGGAGAGAGAGTGTACAGAGGAAGGAGAGAACTCCTGGAACAAACCTTGTAGCTGCCACAGAGCCCGGAGACTTTCGATTCGTCTTGTTGTTGTAACTCAAGGAAAGGGAGTTTAACAGCCGAAGGATTATCCAGGTGATAGAGAAGGTGTATACTCCTCGAGTGGAATAGGCATGTGGGGAATGAGGGTCTGTGGGCAGTGAACATGAGAGGTTCCTGGGATAGAATCCCATCCTTGTGGTTGTGTGTTGTTTCCCTTTAACCTCAGCCTAGCCTAGGATTCCTTCTCTTGGGGTGGAGCTTAGTCCCAGCTCGGGGGTGACCCACTATTAAGCTAATGAGCAGTGAGGTCTAAGGCTGGGAGGTTCGTGGAAGGCCTGCACTTGGTTGTTGGAATCTACCATTGTTCAAAGATATGTACCAGATGATGCTTTAATTCTGTTTTTGTATTTCTGTGTATTATAATAATCATGTATTCTGTTGTGTATATGAATTGATGTTAAATAGTATTGATTGTTGATTATGGCAGTAAATCATATGATCACTCTGTGTTGAATGTGTTTAACTTGTTTTGAATGCATGTGATTAATTGTGAGTGAGAATGTTGTTATTCCACATAGTAACACCTACACAATAATGAGTGAAAAGTGGTGCTACAACTTGGTATCAGAGCCAAGGTTTTAACACTGAGCTTAGATTGGCCAGTTGAGTGGTCTTTAGACCGAGGGTGTGAGGAGAAATTTTGTCTGGAGGACCAATTTCAGACCCTGGTAAGCTCAGGAGGTATAGCGGTGTGCGAAACCGTAGCCGGTGTGGTCTATGGCCACAGGGAGAGAGGACTCCACACCAATAGTGCTGGAGCCTTAGGTGAACCCTCATGACCGTCGGATATGGAAAATGTGCGTAAGGATTAAAATCCCTTTTGAAATGCACAGGAGTGTGGGAATCGCGATACACAAAACCATGAAAACCCAAAAAATCGTGGAGATCTACGTGGTAGATCTGGGAGGAAGGCTCAACCGTTAGATCTGGCGGAGTCATGCTCGAGTTAGTCATGAAACCTTTTGAATGTCACAAAGTCGGGAGATGTGAAGTGAGGGAGGTGAACACCTCCAAAAAACCAAAACCCGAAATCCCGAAACGATCTACACTATAGACTGTAGGAAGGGAGTTGACCGTTCGATTCAGCAGAGGAGTAAACCGTATTTTTTTCAGGATTTTGGCAGATGGAAGTTCGAGATGAGGGGTGCATGAACTCTCGATGCCCGAAAACCTTGAAACTTCGAAAAGATCTACGCCGTAGATCTGAGAGGGGACCTAACCGTTGAATTTTGCTTGGAATGGATGTGGGCACATGAATGTGTACTACGTGCCAGTGAGTCGAGAATACATGCGAGAGTGGTGGGACCTGAAGACATCACCGAAGGTGATGTGGACCCTCCTGAATGTACCACGTTCCACTGTGGTGAAGGGAAACAGCTGTGCTGTGGGCCCGGAGAATAAAGTAATTCGCGATTTCAGAATTTGCAAAGGAGGAGCACGAAGGCTCAACACTCCAACTCACGAAATCGTGAGTTGGCGAAGAAGTGATAGCACTTAGTTGTAGCCTACGGTCATTTGTAGAAGGCGCTAGCGAGGAGGGAGCCATACACGTATCGCATCTTGGGTATCAGTGTTTGGAGGAAATGAGTCGAGGGTCTTCAACTCACGAACTCGCAAGATCGCGAGTTGCGAAAGGGTGACTTTGGTTACGAAGATTTAACTGTTGGATCTTCGTGGATCGAGATTCTGAAGTTTCGAAGTCCTAGAATTTGCAGAGCTAGATAGAGCTCAGAAAAATTTGTGAAGTCAAAACATTTTTCTTGTTCACGTTGGCTTATGAATGTTGTAAGTTTTCTTGAAGGTTTAAGGGCTTGAAAAACTTCGGTTGACTGCATGTTGTGTGTGCAAAGTTCAACGAGTGTCAGGAAAGCTAAAAACTGATGCCAAGTATGGAATTGGAAGAGGTGCATATTTCCTCCGAAATAGAAGATGAAAGAGAAGGAAACGATGTCAACTTGGGAGTCGAAGGAACAAACTTTATTAGGCACCGAAAAGAGATAGATAAAGAGGGACGCATGATGAAACTCATTGAAAAATTGCATAAAGATGCCCAGGCTCGTCGTTCTGATAGCCGAAAGCTCATGAAAATCAAGGATCGACAGGGTGAATTCAACTTAAAAATGTTGATGAGCCTGGAAAGAATAGAAAAGAAATTGGAAAAAGAGAGTGACACAAGCAGATCAAGAAGTGTCAGAACCCTTGAGAGTAGAAGAAGATCGAGGAGTGGTAGCAGACATTATCGTCTCTCCCTGAACCATTCTGGCAAGGAGACACACAGTAGTTCAAGCCCGTCCCCTACCAGAAAACACCAAAAATTTGGAAGGGATGAATTGAAAGGGGAAATCAACAAGATTAAACTGCCTACATTCGATGGAGAACATAAGAAGGAGGAAGATGTCGAAACATGGTTGCTTGGCATGAAGAAATATTTCCAACTGCAGAACTACTCCTCTCATGCAGAAAGAAGAATTGTGATGTATCAGCTAAAAGGAAAAGAATCCATGTGGTGGGATTAGTTAGTGCAAGTGCAGCACGTCAGAGAGAAAGATATCACCTGGAAGGAGTTTAAGAGGTATTTCGAAAAAAAATACTTGACCAAAAGATATTATGACAGAAAGATGAAGGAGTTCTTCGAACTCAAGCTAGGTAGCATGACCATTGATGAGTACGAACGAAGTTTCTTGGAACTGTTGAGATATGTTCCATTCATCAAAGATGAATCTGTCAATATTCAGAGGTATCTGAGTGGACTACCACTTCCCATCGGTGATAAGATTCAGTATGATGATCCTAAGACCATGCAAGAAATGATAAAAGAGGTGAAATGCTTGTATGAACAACAAAGAGAAAGGCCTACCTTTCGGAAGGATTGGGATGATCAGAAGAAGTTCACGAAAGAGCAGAGGAAGAAGGAAAACAAGCCTCCCTTTTTCAGAAACAGTCCCCACGGACAACCATCCTTTAGAGTGCCCGGGAAGGCTGAAGGGGGTGAGAAAATTCCAAGACCGCCAACTATGGAGTGTTGGGGTTGTAAAGGAAACCATAGGTACAGAGATTGCCCCCGCAGAAAAGATAAAGCGAGAACTGTTCAAACTGTTCAGAAAGCTAAAAAAGTGGAGGATATGGGTAGCAGAATGCCAAGGATCTATGCATCCCTGGACAACAAACAAGAAGAATTTCAATCACACATGATTGAAGTGGAAGGTATGATTAACAACCGACCACTTATTATTTTAATTGATTCAGGGGCTAGCCATAGTTATGTAGATCCTAGGGTGGTGGAAAGTTTGCGTTTATCAAGGAGCAAACATGAAAAGTCTTGGCTAGTGCAGTTAGCCACAGGAACCAAAATGAAGGTCACTGAATTGGTTAAGTCATGTTCAGTGGACATGAAAGGACTGAGCACAAAGGCTGAATTGAATATTCTGCCTTTAGGCTCTTATGACTGCTTAATTGGGATGGACTGGTTGGACCAACACCATGCCCTTCTGGACTGTCATAGCAAGAAGTTCACAGGCCTTGATGAAGAGGGAAATCAGGTAACAGTCCAAGGAATTCCCAGAGCTGTGGCTGTTAGAGAAATCTCAGCCATGCACTTGAAGAAGTGTTACAGGAAAGGTTGTCAGTTATTTGTAGACCATGTGGGAGAAGCATCCAGTGATGTAGTCTTAAATCTGGAAGACCATGAGGTACTCATAGAGTTCGAGGATGTATTTCAGGAGGTACCTGGACTACCTCCGAAGAGGGACATCGATTTTTCTATAAATTTGATGCCTAGAGCAGCTCCAATTTCAAAGGCTCTTGATAGAATGAGTACGTCAGAGTTAAAGGAGTTGCAATTGCAGCTCGAAGAGCTACTAAAGAAGGGATACATTCACCCCAGTGTGTCACCTTGGGGAGGCCCAGTCCTATTTGTGAAGAAGAAAAATGGGACATTGAGGATGTGCATTGATTTCCGACAGTTGAACAAGGTAACTGTCAAGAACCAATATCCTCTGCGAAGGATCGATGATATTTTTTATCAGTTGAAGGATGCGAAAATATTTTCAAAAACAGATCTCAGATCTAGATATCAACAAGTGAGAATAAATGATGAGGACATTAGCAAGACCACCTTTAGAACAAGGTACGGTCATTATGAATTCACAGTGGTGTTGTTTGGACTGACAAATGCACCTGTTGTTTTCATATGCTTAATGAATGGAATGTTCAAAGATTATTTGGACAAGTTTTGTAGTGTCCCCAAGGCTGAGCCCCATTACAGATCATGATATATGCAATGAATTGTAAATGTGTTCTATAGGTTGGTGAGCCAAGTTTTGTATAAGCTGGAAGGCTTATGTGGTTGTTAGGCCAGGAAGCCTAAGTGTTTGAAGGTTAGGAGACTGTTGTTATACTTGTATGTATGCAGAATATTTAATAAAATATAAACACCGCTAGGTGCAGACCAACCATGATGAATGAGTGAAGGGGGACTGAGCGTCCACAAAGTGGGCAAGGAATTAGGGGCTGGAAGGTGGGAAAGGGGATAAGTGTTGTGCCTAGGGGCTAAGCCTAGGGGGTCTTAAACCTAGAAATAATATTTTAATATTATTTCAAAAGATATGTGCATCATATGTTTTTATCCTGAGGCCTTTTCGAAGGACACGTGATTTCCCAAGTGGTGGGAGGAACGCGTGTTGGTGGAATGCATGCAGTTCCCAGGGTGACAAATGTCCACCCTGACGCATGCAAATAAAACGGGAAAGGAACAACGGTGAGGGGGGATCTCTCACATTCCATTCGACCCGACTGCCCTGAGGAGGAGCCGTACGAGACAGTCTACAAGAGACCTCGAATATGTCTGTTACAGAGAGGAAACCTGGGTTGGGTACTGAAGGATGCGTGTTTACCCTTGTTCAGAGACGTGAAGTCTGTCTGTGAGAGAAAACCAGTGTGTGCATTCCCTGAACTAAATGTCCATGTCAATTTTGGGGAAGAGTCTCTGTTTGCCCAGGAAAAGCTGAGCGAGCTTGTGCGTGAAGCCCTATTCTGAAATCTTGACCGAGAGAACATCCTATGACTGCTAAACTAGTTCTTGGGAAGCCTGTGTCCATTTTCCCTGTGTTTGTTGTGGCACGCAGTTCTGGACTGTGTGAGGCTTGTTGGCGTGTGAGTGACTCCCTCCAGGTGAGAGAGTGCGCAGAGGAAGGAGAGAGATCTTGGAAGGAACCCTGTAGCTGCCACAGAACCAGGAGACTTCCGGTTCGGTCTGTTCCTATAACCCAAGGTAAGGGAGACTGGCAGCCGAAGGACTGTCTAGGTGACAGAGAAGGTGCACTCTCCTGGGGTGGAACAGGCATGTGGGGAATGAGGGTCTGTGGGAAGTGAGCGTGGGAGATTCCTGGAGAGCGTTCTTCCTGGTGGTTGTGTGTGACTGAATTCCTTGTAACCTCAGACTGAGTCTAGATTCCTTGCCCTGGGGTGGAGCTCAGTCCCATCTCGGGGGTGACCCACTGTTGAGTTGAGGAGCAGTGCGGTCTACGGCTGGGAGGTTCGTGGAAGGCCTGCATTTGGTTGGTGGATTCCACCATTGATAAAGATAAGTATCTGAATTATGTTTTATCACATTTGCATGACTCTTCTGGATACGTTATCTTGTTTTCCGCTGTGTAAATGAATTACTGTTGAATGCTATGGCTTGTTTAATTGTAGCAGTACTTATATATTTTACTCTGAGATTTAAGTCTGTTTAATTGTTTAAATGCATGTGCTTATAATGTCTGTACGAATTATGTAAAAATCCATGTATAGAATGGTAACTGAGAGGTTTGAAAACCTCGGTAGTGAAAAGGGTACACTACAAATTGGTATCAGAGCCCAGGTTTCGACACTGAGCCTTGATGGGCCAGTGGAGCGGTCTTTGGACCGAGAATGCGAAGAAAAATTGGGTCTGGAATGGCCAATTTCAGACCCTGGGTTGCTCCGAAGCATCAAGGAGATACTTGACGAGTTTCTTTTAAAGCTCAGGAGGTATGGCGACGTTATGAAACCGCAGCCAGTGTGGTATGAGTCCACAGGCAGAGAGGACTCCACGCCGGTGGTGTTAGAACCGTAGGATCTGTTCGGGAGGGGATGCGAACCCTTGTAACCATCATATCTGGAGAATGTGCATAAGGTTTAAAGCCTTTGGATACTGCACAGGAGGTTACGACCACACCAGTAATTTAAACTCAGGAGGATCGTGAGTCGTAAGATCACTATGGGATTACCCGTCAACCGTCCGAGTTGACAAAAGTTGCACAGGGTTTAAGTCCTCATGGGTAGAGGAGAAGTCCCAGAGAGACGTCGGGATATTGGAGTCATCGGTGTTTTAGAAGTCGAGAGAACTGAGACCTTGTGAGTCTCGAAACACCGAAGATACCATAGCCATGAATCTCGGGTGGACACGTGTCTTGAAATTTTCCATTCCGAAAAATCGGAAATCACGAAATCGGAGTCACGAAGGAGGTCGGGAATTTTCATGGCAAAAGTCCCGAACTCCCGAGATTGAATCGGGATCATCCATTCGTTGTGGACGCATGGAAGTAATCCAGGCAATCGGGGAAAGTCCCAATAGAAGAGTCATCCATCGAAAATCGGGAATCGTGGGGACAAGGAGTCCATGCGTTGTGAAACTCTGAACCCCGAAACCCCGATGAGCGGTTTGATTACGGTCACAAGGTAGAGGTCACATGGACCTCGACATAGCCAGGGGGTTAAGGCAAAAAGGCGCATCGGCAAATCGGGGATCGGGAGTTCGTGAGGACAGGAACTCATGTCGTCGGGGATCACGAAACCCCGATACCCGAAACCTCAATTGGGAAGTGTGCCACGTGGACACGTGGAGTTGTACCGCGTGCCAATGGGGATGAGAAGAGAAGAAAGAAAGGTGGGACCCGATGAAGTCGTTGAAAGCGACGTGGAACCTCATGAACTTGCCACGTGCCACCATGGTAGTGGGCGACAACTGTGCTGTGGACCTGTAGCGTAGAGTGAGTCAGAATTTCGGAAGTCGGGGTTTGGAGAACAAGGCGGGTCTGAAAGCCTCATGGGCTGAAACCCCAAAACTTGAAGTCCCGAAATGCCGAGAAGATGGAAGTTTCGAAAACCCAAAATCCTGGGTATCGGAACTCAAGGTCCCGAATGTTTCAAAATATCGGAAATTGAAGTTTCGGACATCCGAAAAACACAGAGCCAGATAGAGCTCAGAAAACCTTGTGAAGTTGAAATGTCTTTCGTTCTTGTTCGTATTAGTTATAAATGTTGTGGATTGTTCGCGAAGGTTTAATCGCCTGAAAATTTTCAAATTTAATTGCACAGAGTGCATGTGCAGAATTCAACGAAGGCCAGAATCCCAGTTAATCAACGTCGAATATGGAGTGGGGAAAAGTGCAGTTTACCCCTGAAATAGAAGACGAACAGGAAGGAAAGGATGATAACCTGGGAGTCGAAGGATCAAACTCCAATGGGCATGGAAAAGAGAAGGATAAGGAAGAACACATAATGAAAATCCTTGAAGGATTGCAAAGAGAGGCCAAGGCTCGCCAAGATGATAGCTGAAAGCTAATGAAGGTCAGGGACCGACAGGGTGCATTAAACTTAAAATTTTTGAAGAGTCTGGAAATAATAGAGAAGAAACTTGAGAAGGGAAGAGACTCAGGTACAACAGAGAGTCGCAGAAATCATGGGAGAAGAAGCAGATCGAGGAGTGGTAGCCAACATCACAGTCGCTTCCAAAAACATTCGGATAGGGAGACACACAACAGTTCGAGCCCGTCCCCTACCAGAAAACATCGAAAATCTGGAAAGGAGGAATTAAAAGGAGAAATGAACAAGATTAAACCTCCAACATTCGATGGAGAACATAAGAAGGAGGAAGATGCCGAGACATGGTTGTTTGGCATGAAGAAATACTTCCAACTGCAAAATTATTTCGCCCATGCAGAAGGAAGAATTGCAATGTACCAACTGAAAGGAAAAGAATCCATGTGGTGGGATCAGCTTGTGCAGGTGCAGCACATCAGAGAGAAAGAGGTCACGTGGAAGCAATTTAAGAGGTATTTTGAGAAGAAATATCTGACTAAAAGATACTATGACAGAAAGATGAAGGATTTCTTCAAACTCAAGTTGGGCAGTATGACTATTGATGAGTATGAACGAAGTTTTATGGAACTACTGAGGTATGTTCCATTCATCAAAGACGAGGCTGTCAAAATTCAGAGGTATCTGAGTGGACTGCCACCTTCCATGGGTGACAAGATTCAATATGATGATCCTAAGACCATGGAAGAAACCATAAGAAGGGTGAAATGCCTATATGAACAGCAAAGGGAAAAGCCTACCTTTCGGAAGGCTTGGGATGACCAGAAGAGGTTTAAGAAAGAACAGAGGCAGAAGGGAAGCAAGCCTTCCTTTTTCAGAAATAGTCCTTGGGGACAGTCATCTTTTAAAGAGCCCAGGAAAGTTGAAGGGAGTGAGCAGATGCCAAGGCCTCCACCCATGGAGTGTTTGTAACGACCCTTGATTATAAATTATAATTAATTTAATAATGTAATTCTAAAATATTAGC
>JZKD02S1673938.1:472713-483310 GCA_000966675.3 Picea glauca
AACAATATTATTAATCTAAACAAAAAGGATGATGATCATATTAGTTAGAATTTGAGTGTTACTTGCTTCATCCAAACAATTTTTTAACTTATTGATGTATATGCCAAAAAATGTAAGAGATAGGAAACAGCCTTGCTTATCTCTTATATTATAATTAATTTCTATTTGGTTGTAAACATGGATAGCAAATTATATTACATAATCAATGCATAATCAATGACAAGGTTTTCAAGTCCATAAATACAACTCACTTAACTTGAACCACTTCATTGAATCATTGAAGAAATAAAAAAATTAAGATCTTTAAAATTGTAGAGTTTGATGAGTTCAATACCAAACAAATTTTCAACCAAGTCTTCAATTTTTTTTTTGTATCTACTAGCTTAAATAATGTCCTCATCTAATCCTAGAGGATTCGGGTTGGAATCATTATTTAAAATACTAACTTGATTAATTTTTGTTGTAGCATTCAAGTCTCCTAGGAAGATGACACTACCTTCATTTCTCATACTCTAAATATCCTATTTTAAGCCACTTTAAGGAAAACCTTAATCTAAGTGGTTAATCTTGTAAAAGGTGAAATTAATAGTCTCCAAATAACATAATAATAATAATAATAATAATAATAATAATCTATTTTTATGGTCACGGCCAAGCAAGCACACCAAATTGGTGTATGAGACCCCCTTGTTTGTGGGACAAGGGACCCCCCTCCACCCAACGATTTGACTGGTAAAGTCTACGAAGGTATACATACCCTACCCCCCTCTGGATTTGAACCTTTGACCTCTTAAGAGGAAACACATGTTCTTAACTGTCTTAAAATATTCTTAGCATTATTATATGAAATTTCCATCCACATCTATTGATTGAAAGGATCTTTATTGTGAAGCCTTATGTGAGGAATTTTTTTTTTCTTTATGTAACAATCTATCCCTCAAATTCAGTGGAATTCCTTTGTGATAAGATCTCTGTTTTTATAGTGACTACAAGACAAATCCTTCTATGTTAGAGATATTAGATTCTTCATGCTCCCAAGTTTCAACAAGCATTATAATATCAATTTCACTTGAGATCCAACATAACATGTGCCCTTTGCTCTATGGAAAGGTGATAGAAAGTCATGACATTTCCAAGAGAGGATCCAAAGTGTCCCAAACTCCTATTTATTATTTTCTTTTTGGCCTCTATCCCTAATAATATCTTTTTAATTCCCAAATTTTGTCCATTTTCCTTCCTTCCTCTCTTCTTTTACCTTTTTAACTTCCTTAATTGGTTTAGAATGAGGCCTTCATTGACCTTTTTAGATTCAGAGTTTTACTGAGTATGACATATTTATGGTCATTAGATCTTACCTTAAGATGAATTAACCTGTATTTATGCTCAATTATTTTTCCTAACCTCTTTGATTCTATGAGACAAGTTTCTTCAATTTGTAATTTGTTTTGTAGTTTTTCTTTCACTAGTGCTAACATGTCCTGATCTTTCTTCTCTTCTCATTTATTTCCTCTTTAATGGGTTTAATATACAATTTACCTTCCAAGTTATTTAGTTATTTAGGGTCAAATTATTATTTATGTTTTCTTATAGCTCTTTAATTTTGTTCTTGAGATTAATATTTTGTAATTTATACAATATCAATTAATGTGTTTGATATAAAATTTACCTTCAAAGTTATTTAAGGTCAAATTATTATTTAGGTTTTCTTATAGCTCTTTAATCTTGTTATTGAGATTAATATTTTATAGTGTGTATATTATCAATTAATGAGTTTATATATAATTTACCTTCCAAATTATTTAAGACCAAATTATTATTTAGGTTTTCTTGTAGATCAGTAAATCTTATTTTTAAGATCAATATTTTATATTTTATACATTATCAAACTCCAAAACCAATTAAGTATGTAGTTATATGACTATGAGTAAGTTGCTGGAGTTTCGAAAAGATGACTTAACATAACCCTATACCTTAGAACTAAAATTATTCATATTAGAATAAATCAATATAGAGTAAATAAATTATAAATGAGAGTATGTAGTTATATGACTATGAGTAAGCTGCTGGAGTTTCGAAAAGATGACTTAACATAACCCTGTACCTTAGAACTAGAATTATTCATATTAGAATAAATAAATATAGAGTAAAATAAATTATAAATGAGAGTGAGAGAAAAAACTTTGTAACCTAATTAAATCAAAATGGTAGATTAAGGTTGCTTAAAAGTAATTTAAGTGAAAATGTTATGTAATATGTGCGAAAGAAAATTTCTACGGAAAATATCTCATTGAAAATTCCTTTGTCAAAATGACTTGTGAAAATTACCTACTTCGATGAAAATGCCTCCATAAATATATAGATTATTTGAAAGTTCCATAGTGAAAACGACACGTTAAAATAACCTACTTCGATGAAAGTGCCTCCATAAATACATAGATTATTTTACATAACACTATAAAAGTTCTTACAAAAGTATTTAAATTCATTAATATATTTAATTATTTTTTAATTCATTAATATATTTAGTTTCTTTAATATAGATAATGAAAAAGGCTCAAATATAATAATAAAAAATACATAATAAAATTCCACCATTGATAATTAATTTTATCCTTTGTATAAAAGGAATAAATAGATATACATAATCACAAACCACCCTTTTAAGCTCACATTGTATCAAAGCTCATTTAATCTTAAAGCAAGAACGGAAGTAAATTAACAAGAGAATAGATATGACACATTTGATCAAGAAGATAAAACCCTATTTATAATAATGTCAGAATCCAAGAAAAAAGATGTCCTTAGGAAAAGTATTAACTGTGATTATATAAAGGAGGGTTAAGGATGTAACATACTTCTCCTCTTCCAGAATATTTTCCTTCAAATCTTAATTGTATTAAATGTAATTATATAAATACGAGTTAAGGATGTAACATAGTCTTTCACATCAAAACTAATTTTCCTTGAATCTTTGTAACGTCGTTATTTTGTGAGCACTCATCGTTTCATATGATTTTTTTCACTATATATTCTTCCATTTGATCATGGTTTTTCAATGGTTCTATTTTAGATGAATTTTTTTTAATGGTTCTATCTAAGAATTATTTTGGATTCCAAATTAATCATATTGTTTATGCAATTCAATTTTGAAAATTTTTTAATGTTTTTATTTAAGAATTATTTTAGATTATAAATTAATTATATTGTTTATATAATCTGATTTTCAAACGTTAATATATATTAAAATGTGTATTCTAGTTATCTTAATTATGGGTATAAAGTTATGAAAAGCCTTATAAATGTATGAAAAAACAACTGTAACTAATAAGTTACTTCTCTAATCTTACAAAGGATTTTTAAGATTATTATTTTCGAGTTACTTATTTTTTCTTCTTTAATTTAAAAGTGGAATATTATGTTACTTCTCTAATCTTACAAAGGACTTTTAATATTACTAATTTGAAAGTGGAATATTTATAAATTGAAGTAGTAGAGAGTCACATCTAAATTGGGAATTACTTTTTATTATCATGTTTATTTTCCTATTATTTTATTAAATTTTAAGCTAATTAAAGTTTTTCATAAGTATTTTTATTTTCTTGAGTTTCTTGAAAATGAGAATCAATTACATGACACTGTTCACATGATCTTGATTGGTGAAAAAATGACAATGGGGAATTAGGGAATGTGTTTATGTATAAATGCATACATGTTATTTAAAATGCACACGTGTTCCTTTTGCAATAACCTTAGTGCCCTCCAAACAACCACATACGTCACCATGAAGTTTTCCAATTAAAAAGTCACAAGAACATGCATTTTCTTTAGAGGTGTACATGCTCTAATAATATATACACCTTCTAAAATGTGTAAGCATTATTTTTTGGCGTTGTCTAATTCTTCTACGAGATGGATTTTTTCGTTGGAATCTGACGATATAAATTTGCACGAAATCACTATTTGTTGTTGTTTAAGATCCATTTTCGAATGTAGAAATGGATTCATCGTGCTTTAAAACCCCCAGGGCACTCAAATTATACAAAAATAATCACTCAAATATGTGGATCTAACAATTTCTCGTCGGATTTCGAGGAAATTTCCATGGAAAATATCGTCTAAAAAGAGTCATTTCGTAGAACATTTAGACTACGACTTTTTTTTTAAACGAAAAAAAATTATATTAGTAATTTTCCCTTAAATTTATACCATAACATCCATGTTTATCACTCTGTAACTTGTTGTAAAGGTCTTGAAGAGATTTACAATGTTTATGATATGATATTTTTACAATTTCAAAATAATAGAAAATAAATGTTTGGGCCATGATCAATACCTCAAATCACCACATAGTCCCTTTAAGAGGGATATTTGGCCTCCAATGGTAATATGGGTGCTCTTAGGAGGTTTTACACATGAGAGATATGTTTCAGAGACTTAAGCATTATAAGTAGAAGAAAACTAGTGGATTAGGATCTAAACAAACAATCTATAGTTCATGGGCCATGAACATGGCTTCAAAAAACCACACAGGCCTTTTAAAAGGGATTTATGTCCTCTGAGTTAGATGTATTTTCTCCTATAATCACTGGGATAGTAAAGATGGGTCTCAAGGCCTTGCAAATGGGTGTGGGAGGGAAATAGTGCCTCTAATTCCTAGATAAAACTTCTAGAGTCAAGGTCCTTGAATAAAGAAATAAACAATAAAGCATGTCCTATATTGGAAACCATTGTCCTTAGAGTGGGATATGGATTCCAATAGAATTTTTGGTGCACTAGGGATGGGTTTGAGAACATTGATCATGGTTAGGGGAGAAATAAAGTGAATGATTCCCTAAATTAGTATTCTTGAGCTAATGGCCCATGATGAAAGCCTTGAACTAGAACATATAACCTTAAATGTGGATATTTGCCATATAATTGGGATGTGGGTATGATTAAGAGATTGTTCATAGTAGTGATTGGTATCAAGGCCTTGAACATAATAAATGGAAGAAAACAAGGGAATTACACTATAAATGGATCTATAAGGATTATTATACATGAACATGACCTCAAATCACAATAAAGGTCCTTTAGAGGTGGTTTTTTTCCTACAAGTAGAATATGGGTACGATTATGAAGTCTTGTTCACTAAGGATGGGTCTCTTAAGGCATTGTTTATGGTGAAGAGAGGAAAATAGGGCCCTTGGGTCCTTAATGAATCCGTTAGGGATGAAGGGCCATAAATAATGCCATAAACCACATAACATGTCCTCTATAATGTATCATTATCCATCAAGTTAGATATGTGTACCATTATGACATTTTATATATCAAGGACGGGTCTTGAGGCCTTAACCATGAGTCAAGAAGAAATCCATGGAATTAGGCCCTAAACAAATATAATTCGGCTAACTGGCCATAATTAAGGCGTTGAACTATAAGATTGGCCCTCTAAATGGGATATTTAGCATACTAGTGTGATATGGGTACCATTTGTATTTTTTTTGCATTAAGCATGGGTCTTAAGGCCTTGACCATGAGATGGGTAGGAAAATAAGGTCCTTAATCCCTAAATCAATCTTATAGGTCTTATGGGACATGAAATATTCCTCAAATTGCCACAAAAACTCTCTAGAAGGTACCTTTTTCCTTGATTGAGATAAGGGTACCATTTAGAGGTTTTCACACAAGAGATGAATCTCAAGGCATTGGCCGAAAATAAAGGTTATAGGGAGTTAGTCATTGAAATATTCCTCAAACCATCATGCATACCAAAATCTCTAGCATCTTGGTGGGATACAGGCTTGATTAAGAGATTTTTCATGTCAAGCATGGGTTTCTAGGCCTTGACCATGGTCTATGAAGGAAAATAAGGGTCATATTATCTAAATTAGTCTTCTAAGACTCATAATATTTGGAATTTAAGTGATATATGGGTAGCATTAAAAAGGTTTAGACATAATGAATTGGTATTAAGAGTTTGACCATGGTCATGGGAGAAAATAAAGGGTCTTAGGACCTAAATTAATGTTTTAAGGATTATGAGCCATGAAAAAGTCCTTCAAGCACTACAAAGACATTCTAGAGGGGATATTTGGCCGCCAATTGGGATATGTGTTCCATTAAGAGGTTTTATGCATTGAGGATGGGTTTCAAGGTCTTGGCCATGGTAAGGAGATAATATTAAGGTATTCAAATTGTATCTAAATATTCGAAGGATCCAATCCATGAAAATGGACTCAAAGAACAACATAGACCATCTAAAATATATATTTTATCTCCAAGTGGGATATGGGAAATATAAGAGATTTTTCATGCTAGGGATGGATCTTAAGGTGTTTACCATGCTCAAGTAGCGGAAAAAAAAGTCATATGAACTAAATGAAGACTGAAGTCCTCATGCAACTAATAGAGGCCTTGAATCATTACACATGAATTTTAGAGTGGATCTTTAACAAAGAAGTGGGGTATATACACCATTAAGAGATCATTTTTCACTAGGGGTGGGTATGAAAACCTCATCTATGGTGATATGGGAACTGTTACAAATATTTCTAGACTATATTGTTCTCAAGATATTTCCCATGGTCCAAGGATAAAATTTGATGTCTTAGGGACCAAAATATGTTTTTATGGTTCGTGGACCATAGACAAAATTCTACACAAGCATTGTAAATCAAATATTTAACCCAAAAGTATAATATGGATGCCATGATAAGAATTGAAATGCTAGAAATTGGTATTAGGGCCCTATCCATGGTCCAAGGATGACAACTAGTGTCTTAGAGACAACCACGTAAAACTTTCATAATAAATGAATAAATATGACTATTAAAGATTAAACTATGCCATGGTAGGAGGGTTTTACAATCATAAATTGAAGTCTTAATCTCTTCAACATATATATATGTGTTTTTCAAGGAGAAGATGAATATTATTGAAAATAAACCATTCATAATTCTTAGTGGATTTTATGCTAAAAAAATTCTTATCACTTATAATGATAGCAAAAAATCCATAGGTGGAAGATATGACCTTATCCTTAAGAATATATTTTAGACCTTAGTGGTTTTCCTTGGACCATAGTTGAGGACCTAATACTAATTCCTAGTATGTAAAACCTCTTAATGATATCCATTTCATGTTTTTGGTGTAATAATTACATTTATAGGACTTGTGTGGTGGTTTTAGACCCTATTCATGGTCCATAACCAATAAAAACATCTTTTAAAATCTATGCCATTGGTTTTTATCCTTGGACCATGGGCCATGTCTGAACAACCATCTAATGTGGATATCATTGTCATGGTTTCCATATGAACATATTTAAGGTCTTAAGACCCATCCCAAATGAAATTATTCTCATAATGACATCTTTATATATTTATATCTTTTATTGTTAAGGAAAAGCATCAACCTCATAGGGTATTATTACAAGATTTTTAAGATCCCATGTAACAGACCCAACCCTTTAAATACCCTTTTAAGGGATGGGGTATTAAATTTTTTCTTTCCTTCAACCATATCCAAACCTATTTTTGAGGATACCATCGTCTACTGCTTCATGAGAGCTTTCCAACAATTGTAAGTTTGCTCAAAACAAAGCTCTAGATCAAAAGTTATAGCCTTTTAAAGATTTGAGACCTTAATTAGCCAAAGACCTCTTAATTGCCACGTGTCACCCTGTTGGCGACGGAAGTCACTCCTGGATTGCTTGCAGGAGCAGAGCCCGACGCCCATTAGTTTAATGTCACGATTTGTTTTAAAGGGGTGATCAAATGGAAGAAAAATCGAGGAGATATCACTCTAACTCAGGGAAATGAGTCTGGTACATATGGGGACAAATGAGGTCTTGATCCGACTTCAGCCAGTGGGTTGATAAAAGGGTGAGTAGGTGGAAGACTTAGTGAGGAAAATGAACAAACAGCTTTGGGCAACAGGCTTACGGCTCTTTGCAGAAGAAAGACGCTGAATGCAAGATCCTCTTGGTTCAGGGTCTCAAGAAGTTGAGGAGGACTCGACTAGATCCTCCAATTCCAAGTCACTCAGCGATAGACAAATCACAAGAACTGGTTAGAAACATCATAAATGCTACATTGATCCTACCAACATGATCTTATAACAACTATGGCTCGACTGGATCCTCCAATTCCGAGCGATTCAAACACAGTGTAACAAAGGCATAAAAGAAACTGGCATTCATTAGGCAAGAAGTCTCAAGAGTGGATACATAACCAGAGTATCAGTGCTTCATTAAAGATTTACAACCGAGAGCTCAGCTCAACCATCGATAGATAAAAAAATGGCAAAAACGCCTACATATACTCAAACTAACAACAGCAACAAAATCGAGACATAACATTGAAAGCTTTACGTCTGCATGGCTTCTGACAACACCGAACTGCAATCTTTGAATGGTCGTGCAACTTATGGCAGACACAATCGATCTTCTGACAGTTTCTTCGGCGACTCGACGTGCCTTTAATTCATTGCAGAAACTTCCCATTATGGCAGAGACGATGTCTAACCACCATCAACCACTTCAATAACTTCTTCTTGGGATCGAGGACGATCTGGCCAACTAAGCACTTTGGGATAAGGAAGGCTTCTCGCGCTGCCACCTAGGATAACTGAAAGGCCTGGTGGAGAGGCATGGCGGCCAACGCAGGAAACGGGGCGCACGGCAAAAAAGGGGGGTGATGGCGTCAGATTGTGAGGACGTGGAAGAGGAGTGGCGAGGTGTGAGGAGGGTGATAGAGGATGGTTCATGGTGAAAGACCTCGGGAGGAAAGAGGGAAGGAGAGAGATAATGAACTCGCATTTTGGTGAGGGGTCGACGCGAGGGACACATGGCGAGCGGCGAGTGGACGACGAGAAGGAGGGGGGGATGGAAGGGTGACACATGGCAGCATGAGAAAGGTGGAAAGGAGGACGTTATGACGAGGGAAGGGCCCACGCTAGCTAAACCCAGGGTGTCTGAGGAGGAAAAGGTTGTCCAAGCACCGTTGATCTGGGTGCTGAAATCTCGGTCGTCGAAATCTTCTCTGTCGATTCTGGACCCCCCCCCTCCGCTTAAAGGTAGAAAGGCAGGGGGGTCTGGAATGGTCTTCATAGTCGTTGATCCGGGCGCGCCAATCTGAACCGTTGGAGAGTTGCGCCTGCGATTCCGGACCCCACCCCTCCGCTTAAACGTAGAAAGGTAAGGGGGGTCCGGAATTTGTTGTGCACCATCGATCTAGGCACGCAAAATCCAACCATCCAAAAATGACCCATGTTTAATGCAGATGTGCTTGCGCCCAAAACTTAGGATAAGTGGTTTTTGACCCATTCTTTTGCAATTTAACCCTTTTGCAAGAAATATCGCTAACATTTGGCTCCATGGGGGATAGAGTCGTCCCTCTGATGCTCTAAGAACTCTTTTGCAGATTCAGTGCCTTTGCTGTTGGGCTATGGAGTCATTTATTAGTCCAAAAAATGAAAAACAGAAACAATATGTACAAAACAAAACAAAACAAAAAGAGCTGACTGTGGCTCATAGAGAACATTTTTTTAAGAAATGCCCATTGACTGGGCCACTAAAAACTTCATTGCCTTCCAGATCCTGCAACCTGTAAGTGTTGTTTGAAAATGCTTCAAGGATCTTGAAAGGCCTGATCTAGAGGGCATCAAATTTACTGTGTTTGCCCTTTTCCTACCTAGGTGCATCCCATTTGAGCACTAGATCACCCTGCTCAAATTCCTTCTTCTTGCTCTTCCTGTCCATGATCTGTTCTCTGATCTGCTGCACTTCCACCATCTGATGAATCCTTCTGAGTATATGATTAGGTTCTCCTTCAAGGACCTGGAGGAAATTTTCCACAGGTAAGGCAAGCTGAGTGGGAAAAACGACCTCTATTCCGTAAACAAGTTGGAAAGGTGAGAGACCCAGGGAATTCTTGGTTGTCACTCGATCGGCCCAGAGAGAAAATTTGAGCTTTGAGTCCCAGCCTTCTGATTGTCTTCCAGAAGCTTTTTGATAAGCTTGATCAGGCTTTTATTGGGGGACTCTGCCAGTCCATTTCCTTGAAGATAGTATGGAGTAGAGTGAACTAGTGAAATCCCAAACTGTTCACAAAACTTGATCAGAGGCTCAGACCTAAAGGGGGAGGCATTGTCAGTGACAATTCTGCTTGGGCAACCAAATCTGGGTATGATGTCTTCCAAGAAGCTAATGATTACTTTGTGAGAAATGCTTCTAGTGGGGACAACCTCTATCCATTTGGTGAAATAATCAGTCGCAGTGAGGATCCATCTGTGTTGGCCACTTGAGGGAGGATGAATCTCTTCGATGAAATCCAATCCCCACTGTTGAAAAGGTGCCAAAACTACTACAGGTTTTAATGGGAGGGATTTGAGTTGTTGTTTACCTGAGAATTTCTGGCATTTAATGCAAGCCCTGACTTCTTTGCAGACATCAGTAAACAAAGTAGGCCAGTAATACCCATCCCAGAGGATCTTATGGGCTGTGGTCTTCCAAAAATGATGACCTCCGCAGAGACTGCTATGAAAATCAAACATCACTTTCTGCGCTTGCAACGGGTCCAGACATCTTAATAATATCCCCAGAGGGTCTCTC
>JZKD02S1673938.1:488283-520882 GCA_000966675.3 Picea glauca
ACTGGCATTCATTAGGCAAGAAGTCTCAAGAGTGGATACATAACCAGAGTATCAGTGCTTCATTAAAGATTTACAACCGGGAGCTCAGCTCAACCATCGATAGATACAAAAATGGCGAAAACGCCTACATATACTCAAACTAACAACATCAACAAAATCGAGACATAGCATTGAAAGCTTTGCGTCTGCATGGCTTCTGACAACACAGAGCTACAATCTTTGAATGGTCATGCAACTTATGGTAGACGCAATCGATCTTCTGACAGTTTCTTCGGCGACTTGATGTGCCTTTAATTCGTTGCAAAAACTTCCCATTATGGTGGAGACGATGTCTAACCACCATCAACCACTTCAATAACTGCTTCTTGGGATCGAGAACGATCTGACCAACTCAGCACTTTGGGATAAGGAAGGCTTCTCACGCTGCCACCTAGGATAACTGAAAGGCCTGGTGGAGAGGCATGGCGGCCAATGCGGGAAACGGGGCACACGACAAAAAAGGGGGGTGACGGCGTCAGATTGTGAGGACGTGGAAGAGGAGTGGCGAGGTGTGAGGAGGGTGACAGAGGATGGTTCATGGTGAAAGACCTCGGGAGGAAAGAGGGAAGGCGAGAGATAACGAACTCACCTTTTGGTGAGGGGTCGACGTGAGGGACACATGGAGAGCGGCTAGTGGACGACGAGAAGGAGGGGGGGATGGAAGGGTGACACATGGCAGCATGAGAAAGGTGGAAAGGAGGACGTTATGATGAGGGAAGGGCCCACGCCAGCTAAACCTAGGGTGTCTGAGGAGGACAAGGTTGTCCAAGAACCGTTGATCCGGGTGCTGAAATCTCGGCCGTCGAAAGCTGCTCTGTCGATTCCGGACCACCCCCCCCTCCGCTTAAAGGTAGAAAGGCAGGGGGGTCCGGAATGGTATTCATATTCATTGATCTGGGCGCGCCAATCTGAACCGTTGGAGAGTTGCGCCCGCGATTCCGGAACCCCCCCCTCCACTTAAAGGTAGAAAGGTAAGGGGGGTCCGGAATTTGCTGTGCACCGTCGATCTAGGCGCGCAAAATCCAGCCATTAAAAAATGACCCATGTTTAATGCAGATGCGCTTGTGCCCAAAAATTAAGATAAGTGGGTTTTGACCCATTCTTTTGCAATTTAACCCTTTTGCAAGAAATATCGCTAACACACCCACATGGATCCATGTCACTTGTGTCACATGAAATTTCACCACACATCATCCTATGACATAGACACGGCTTCTATCGTGGATGTTCGCATGGATCCTTCCATGCAACTCACCCTGCATCAGCCCTCGACCTTTTATGTGCCCAACGTCGACCTCCAAATCCTCCCAAGATATGGTATCATTAGCTACTGACACATGTCCACCGATCATCGGAACCCCAAGATCTCGAAACCTTGGATCCCAGGATCTCATGACCTTAACCTTTTCTCTATTTGAAAATTCCCAAAACTCCTGATCTAGGATGAATTGGTATCTAGGTATATGTGGCACTGCCATAAGCTACCACATGGCATAACACATGGCTTAGAATCACTTGCCACCTGGCATGACACACTACCATTTTTTGTCACCTAGTATCACACATGTCACAACCCATACTCGACACGTGGACGTGCCATTGTCTGCCACTTGGCATGACACATGACACACGTACCACTTGACACGTGGCACCATTTTTTCTATGATTTTTTTCCCAAATATTCCAAAACAAGGTAACACGTGGCACCAACGATGGATGACACGTGGCCCTCCCAAGTCATGAAACATGGGTCATTCATAGTGCTACATGTCATTGTCGGGACATTTATGGTGTTATAGTGACCTAAAGGATCAAAAAATGGATATTTTTTCATCATATGGAAACTAAAGGGGACATGTCTCACCACTTGGTGGTCGCGGACATCTGGACCTCAACGCTTAAACGGTATCCTGTATACTAAAATTCCTTGTGGTTCATCGTCTAGGGATTACGAGACGATTAAGTGTCATTAATCACAAGGTTACAACCCCCGGTCTTCACCACAAGATCTATGGCTTAGATCCGTTGGATCCACAGATCTGAAAACTCATATTTTAAGGCACTCTTCTAAAGGATTAATCCTAACTGGGGCCCACACTTGACCTTCTAGCAAGTGAAACAATGACAAGTGTCAATCTCTTGACCTCGTTTCTGTTAGGCTGGCATGCCACATTGCACCTGAAATCACCCTCTCTCTGTCATGCTTACGCTTATATATATAAATAAAAGGTTTAGAACCCCATGTGGGAACCCTACCTATCGGGTATCGGTCATTGGGTGTTTTAACAAGGTATTTTACTCGAAACCTCCTGATATACCGATATTCGATATGTTGGCATATCGACTTGAACCCCCTCCTTAGATTTGTTACAAACTCAATGGTTGATATCTATTGACCTGTGGATCTTATGATTGAACAAACGAGGTGCTAAAAAAATTATTAAGTCCAAAGGTATCCACCCATCAGGGACCCACACTTGATCTGTCAACCACTCACAGGTCACCATGTGTCGTCGTTCAACACAGTAGATGCTATGTTCACAATGACACCTCATACCAACCTAATATTTACTTCACCTCAGTTATATGCGATAAGGTAATGAACCAGGGGATGCAACCATGTTCCCAAGGTTCTCGTTCCTCTGATACGATTTACAGTTGGCGTTCAACCAAAAAATGATCCAACAATTCATATTTTATTGGACTGATTTTCAAGGAACTATGATGTGTAACCAACCCAGTTGTGGACAACTAAGATTGAATCTTAGTTGAGGGATTAAAAACTGTTGAGTCTTATCACTGCAACTAAGCGTTAAGTGGATTATCATTCACGCTTTAGGATGCATAAATTAATATCCTTCCTGGGTCCTCCATAGGGGAACATGCAAAAAAATGAGAATCCCAAATCCTGTGACTTCTCTTAGTAATATCCACATCCACCCAGCTAGACTATGCCACCTAAAAATATCTAATCTCTGATACAAATTTCACTCCTCTAAATGTGCTACTTATGTACAATATTTATGCACAATATATATAGGGTATACATGCAACATATTCAGGAAAACCATAACAGAGATACATAATTCGAACAACAATTACCATGGAAGAGAATGCATAATTACAGTTCTTGTACCATTTAAACAACAATATACTGGAATATAATAACACAACATATACTCAATGCAGGAACACACAATTATTCATACAATAATTAAAACAAACACTTGGAAAACACTTAACTAATATAAATGCCTACCAACTGTATGCAGAGCTTCGATTTTCCTCCTAGCCTTAGACTTTGTTGCTTATAACTCAACAATAGGTCACCCCCAATCTGGGCATAAAATCCAATAGTAAAAAGGATTCCTAAGCCAACTAGGGTCCACAATCAATACCAAAATGGTCTAGGAAAAGGTACCAAACCTCAACACCACTCCAAACTACAACCGCTCATTCCCCATCAACCTGCACAACCCAAGGTAGTTTTCCCCCTTCTTCGCACCACGATCCCTTACGCTACACCACTACAATTCTAGGGCTCCAACATAGGATGAACGAGAAGTCTTAGATCATTTTGTCTATAGGAGTTCCATTTTCTCTCAGAGGTCTCTGTGTAGCCTCCAGACCTCACACTGGGGAACATATCCCCACAGTTCTCTCTCCAAAAAACCCAAGGAGAAGTGTACACACACCCAGATCCACCTAGGATCTACAAGGTACTTTCATCTCCATAGATCCATTCTCCATGATGGTTCTTTCCCCATCTATAATGAATGACTAGAGAATGAGATTAGTAAGGATGATAGCCTCAAATATTACTCAATGTAAGTATGTGATGGAAGCAGGGTACCAATGGTAGTAGAAGAGAGTCCTCCTTTCCACTCTCATGAGCATGATAGTCAACAACACCCCCATGGTTGTATAGAATGATGTGAATTACATGAAATTCCCTCATTATATTGCATGTGCCTCAAATGACAATTGTCACTTCATGAAACCCCATTTTCACCCACTTGGTGGTTTGCTCCCTTTATTTGGGAACTTAGGATAGAATAATGTATCCCATAAATTATCTTTTATAAAATATTATTAAAATATTCCCTTGGCCTAATCCCCTTAGAATTATCCCCTTAACCTAAGACTCTTAACCCCCTTTACCTCTCTAGTGGAGTCTATCCCCCTTACTCTTTTGTCGGGTTATTATGCAATAATGATGTGATTTTATTAATATCTAAGTATGATTACATAATACACATGATAGGCCTACAGGCCTTTTAGCATCTAGCTCACCAACCTATTTACTACACGGGCACTATGTACCTAAGAATCAAGGCTCACTAGCCTATATAATAAAGTACAAGTGGGGTTCAACCTGGGGGTATGACATCCCCTCTTTATTTTTATAGAGGTGGTACTCCTCTTTCTCACTCTGATTGTAAATTCACTTATTTAAAAAATAGATTTAAGAATTCATATTATCTATACCTAAGAGTTGACCAAATGGTAAAAAAAATGAAAAATTAATGAATGGTAAACCATAGAAAAATAATAACCTAAATTGAAATATATTGAATAACTATATCCATTACATCGAGTGCATTCATAGAGTAAGTGGAAAAGGGTTCAAAGAAATATATATAAGCAATAAAATAAATGAAGGCCCAAATAGAGGTATTTAAATTATTTCAAACATTTAAACTCATAAATATGATATCGAAACACATACTCAAGATATCATGATTTAATGAATGTCATGAATCAAAAAATTTATGAGCTCCACAAATAATTCTCTATGAGAGTCCTTAAAAGAAAATTACAAATTGGTTGTCCAAGTTCAAATAAAATGTGTGCACAAATCATCACAACATAATATTTGTGATAATTAAACAATAAAAGGAAATGTGTTCATCCTTATGGACTAGGATGAGATTCCTCAGAACCATATAGTAGAAGAGGTAACCTGGAAGAAGAGAGAAAATCAATCAGGATTGGCTTTACATGTAAACAATAAGCACATAAATATGGATGATCAGAGATTGATGTAAAGTTAAGGTTTGTTTCTAAAATATTTTTGGTCCCTCATGGGACAGATATTCTACCAATTCTCGACTATCATCTACCTGTACTACTACCCTTTTGGGTACTTTGTTATCATTATCAACTTCCATCTCAACTAAATCATCACCTGGGAATTCAAGGTTCTGAAAATGTTTGTTGCTATAACTCATTTTTCTCTTTGTCTATCCAACAGTATATTGAAATAAAGGCGGGGGGAGGGGGATCATCTACATCACCTTCTCTTCTACATATTTCATTAATCTTTCCTTTACTCACATTAATCTCTTGGATTCTATGGGTGGAGGTAGAACTCTTATGTCGGAGGCGAGTAGAACCAGTATGAGAACTAGTCTCAATTTTACCTCTTTTCTTACATTTTCGTTGTTGACGTTCATTATTCAAATTTATATTTTTATCTTGGGTGTTTGAATTGATCTTTGTGACCAAATCATTGTTACAAATTTGTTTCTCTTTTCTGGAAACTGCTCTTGTGGTGTTAGGATCATTATCACCTAGTCCTTTTGTGACTTCTAGTAATATTGCAAAAGCAATACTATAAACAATTGAAGATAAATGAGAAGAAAATTTTCCTTTAGGATCAAATACTTTGAAGGATTCAACTTCTTTCAAATGGAATCAATTCAATAATGCAACTTGTTTCATCCAAATGAGTTAGGCCTCTGATTGAAATGGTAGTGACGCGAAATGGTAAGGAAATAAAATTCCTCTTCTTCTTTTTGTCAAAGAAGGAAGACCAAGACTTGTACTATCTATAAACTTCAACAAAAAAATATTTATCACCCACAAAAATGGGGAGAAGGAAGGAATTTCCTTCAAACCCATAAGACCTAATGTTAGTGGATTCGTCCTTGTATACATAAATTCATTTTCTCCTGAGAAAATTTAAGGCTTACTGTGTAATTGTCAATGGTTGCATCCCAATGAGAATGTATCTAAATTCTCGGATGAATTTATCTTGAACTTGGAAGAATTTATATGGGGCCATTGGGGGTAACCCTTCAAATACATTACATTACACTATAGAAAATACCAAATATGCAGTCATGAAAAACCTCTTTGTCATAATGTAATTTGACAATTGATAATAGTTTTCAACTGAAAGAATTTCATTCTAGTCAAATACTACTTTCATGTGAACTGAGAAGTGTAGCACATACAAAATGTGCCTAGGAATGAAGGATGTAGAGTCATGTCCCACCAATCATGAGAAGATCCAAGAAAATTCTTAATATGGCTCATACAAAAGCCATATATAAATGTGAGTAGTATCAATTGGCATTGTTGAATATGATGCCAGGAAGCCCTTCAACAAAATCACTCCACCACCTTGTGCATATAGAAAATAATCGGTCTCCAGAATCCTTAGATATTTATCTAGAGTGGGGATTCATAGCATTCTCTTGAATACCTTTGAATTCAAAATAATGGGATTCATCTCTTTAAAAAAAACTTGAATCATTCTATGCTTGGAGTCGAATCTACTTGCGCATCAAGAAATTAATTCTATGACATCGAAAGCTTCATGCATGCAACCATCCTTAGCTGTACCATTTTTCCAAATTTTATTAGCAATTTTTTCTCAAGAGTAGGTTGTACTGATATGCAAAATCGACTAGTGAATATGTTTATTCTAACAAGCGAGGGATTTGACAGTATCTTCGCAGAAAGGTTATTTTTTTTTGTTTAATTTCGATATTTCACTCTTTTAAATACACTTTGAGATATGTGAAGGTTATTAATATGAATCATGAATATTAACTTATAAGAGGATAATATCATTAATACTTCTTAATGATACATCCTTTCACTATGTTCACTTTCCTTTGGAATGAACACAAACTTTTAATAGTAATTATCCTTCATATCAAAATGATCTTTTTGAAACCATGAAAATTACGCCTCGTTTACTTCTGAAAAATGACTTTTCCTTGTGAACTGGGTAATCATAAATGCACCATACATTTCCTTGAGAATGAAAATTGGGAATGGTTTTAGTGCAGGAAATATACTAAGTATGAGAAAATTGGTGCATGAGGAAGGTAAAGAGACAAGTCTTGCAGAGGAGTGAGTCGTGCAAAGAAATGAATCATGTGAGAGAAATGATGTGAAAAAATGGTTCATGAAGAGAAATGGTTCATGTCAAGTTCTTTGCGTGATATGTAACTCAGAATTGATTATGTATAGGTTATTTGGTAAAGAGGGGATATAGAAGGCAATGTGGGAAAAAGGTGTCGTGGATAAAAATATGTTGCAAAAAAATCATCGATGTAGAGGAGAAGTGTTATGGAGAAATGGTCATTTGTTGATTTATTTACATGAGACATGATTCATGAAAAGGATAAATATGGGACATTAATATAGGGAGGATGGTATTCATGTGGAAAGATTAAATTTCGAAGAAAAAGGTTTTGCGAAGAAGTGGTTGTTTGATGGGTTCTCCACCTTTGCATTAAATAAAAATTGAAAATAGACTAAGTGTCAATTTATGCAAGAAAAATTGAAGTACCAATGCAAAGTGAAAATAAATAGTTTCCATGAAGAGAACATAGTATAAAATTAGTGTCAGGATTCTCCGCATGGTGCAATTTATGAAAATAACTAAGTGTTGGAAGTGTATGATTTTTTCATGAAGTGATGAGGAGATGTAGAACTTCTACGGGATGCAGAGAATGATGGATTGGAATAGAAGGGAATTTTTTCCACATAGAAAATATTAACTTGAAGTAAAAGGTTGAGACATGAAAATGAATCAACATTTCAACGCCAACTACGGGAAAATGATCCCTTATGGGTTGCTGAGAACCCATAAGGTCTTGATCATTGGGCATAGAGTCGAAAAAAACTATATAAACAAAATGGATATGAATAGTGAATGTAAAAATTGGACTATGTTACACTGGTCATTCAAAACAAATGGGATGAACAAAGGAGGAAGTGTTTCAAATACTTCCCATTTACAATCATTTTTAGAAGTTTTCCATCCGTGCCTTTCAACAAATAAGAATGGAAATCATAATTTTTCTCAATCTGATAATGATCCGAATTTTATTGAGAACAAAATGAAGGCAGATATATAACAAGGAAATACAAATATATAGTGTAAGAAACACAGAGATACAGTAAAACTCAATTCCTATTAATGAAATGAAATATATAGGAACTACAAAATACAGAGTGAAATGAACTCGCTAGAATGGTGGAAACATATATCTGAGAAGAGATGTGACAACTACTCACATTCACGGGAAAATGATTACAATTAGGCTCAAAAGGAATTTTTAACAGAAAGGATTAATAATAAAAACCTAAACATCCAAAACCCTAACCCTAGAAGATGAAATTCCAAAAGGTTTGTGGGCCTCTATGGGGGTATTTGATACGCCAACTTCCCAAGGATGTAAAATTTTCATACAATCTTTGTTTTGAGATCTCGGTATACCATCAGAAAGGTCTAGTCAAGAATTACACATTTTTTTTTTACTAGCATCTTTGTTGGAATACATGTTAGACGTTGTCATGCCAAAAAACTGTCATTTAGGGCCTCAAAATGGCCTGAGAAGTTTAGGACCCAAAAAACTACAAAAAAAACTACCAAGGTGGAAAATTGTGTTTTGAGCCATTGGAATAGGTGGGTGGCCACCGATATCCATGTGAATCATGTTTATGAGAACCCAGAAGGCCTTGATCATTTGGAATGGAGTTGAATAAAATTATCTACAAAAAATGGATTTGAATAGTGAATGTACAAAGTGGACTATGTTACACTGGTCATTCAAAACCAATGGGATGATCAAAGGAGGAAGTGTTTATGATGAAATTATTGGTCAATTTCCAAGGAATACATATATTATTACACACTATGTAACAACTACATCACTATATAGTTTCTCTCCATAAAACTCTTTGGACTTCTTTAACACCAAAATACGCAAAGAATGGATTACTCTTCTAGTAGCTTCACCAATCAAGTTGTTCCAAAATTCTCCCAAGTTCCTCTCTTAAGAAATGTTTCTATCTCTTCACAAAAATCCACTAAAATGAAACATTGAACCACTCTGATAGAACTATAATCCCTCATTGTTCCAAAACATTTTATAGATTCTTATGAAGTCGATATGAACTTCATACATTTGGTGTCTCAATCTCATTTTCGAACCAGATTCAACATTTCTCCCCTTTGTTTCCTTGTAACATGATCATCTCTATAATATAACTATGGAGTCCTATGGATACTCAATGGGTTTAATCCATAAAAAATCATCTTTACAATTGTATCCATTTTATACTGACAAAACCAAGAACTAAAATTGAGTGCTTAATCACCATATATATCTTGATAGTCTCAATGTGATTGTATAAATGATCCGTCGAACACAATTCAACAAGATAACTAAGAAAGTTTCACACTATTTGTGAAGGGATTCGATCCCTATTATTTCATGCACACAAACAACTTTTAATCATGTCCATTCATGATTTCAATGGATTTTAAATGTAAATTTGACTCTGCTTCACTCTTCAGTCATAACCATTGGTCCATCCTAATTTTAATGGATAACTTTAACAGAGTTTAAACCTTTAACATGCACAATTGAATTTGGAAGAGATTCACTTCTACTAGAAGATATTTATCAAACTCTGCTAACAATTATTAACTCCATGAATCATCACAATATCTCATGGAGACATGAAATTCACTTTCATAAGATAGGTAGAATGATGAACTTTTGTCTTCTCTCAATTTAATTACTAAAAATGAATTTACATAAGGTATTTTTCCTTTATTGTTCTAGTTTTACATTATATTGGCCTCTTCTAGGACCTCTTGGCCACACTCGACCCTTATTTCACACACACACCTCTCTCATTCTATCCAATTCCTAACCCTTCAATGCTTGTACGCTTACATATTTGTTTACAAGAATTCTGACACCATAAATTGGTTCAAATACACAAAATACTCTATTAACAAAATCCTAGGATTACTCACTCATCTATAATATCCATCTAGGATCCTTAATCCTTCGATATCTCCTCAACAAAATAAGATTTGATTACATATTTGGCTTCCAAAACAATTCCTCATTAACTAAAACATTCTCATCCAACTAATTCCAAACTATGAAATACTTCTAGAATTCAAATAAAACATAGAATTTATAAAAAATTAAGTTAGGGAACCAAATCCCTTGGTAAACTCAAAGACCACTTAGGCCAAATAAACAAGGTTTATTTTGGAGGAAAATGCTCCTGCATCAGACCCCCTAGATTAAAATGTTTCATGATCTCATGATCATGTACCTTCAATTGCTTCATCCTTATTTGTACCCATTATCGATGTTGTCCATATGCTCTATTGCATATTATATTCAATATTTTCCTCCATCTTTGAGGATTATTTTTTTTTTTTTTTCGCTTCTTACACTATTGGATACCCTACAGCCTCATCTCTGGTTGAGATTTTCCTGGATCCCACATATTAATCTACTAATTTCCATTCACCTTTCCGATGCAATATTTATTAGCCTATTTCATTTTGTGTCTGATTGTATTCTTCAACCCATGGTATCTCCATCTAGAATCCTTCATCATTAGTCTCCACAATTTATCAATTCCAATGTCCAACTCTAGTCTCTACTAGTACATGGCATTTCTGTAAATTGTTTATTGCAAATTTTCACAAAAAAATGATATGGTTGTTGCCATATTTTTTTCTTCACACCACTTCATGTCCTCAACTTCTTGATAACATTGCATAATAAACATATGCAACTAAAAATGCACATCTCTGACCTGCATGATAAGATTACATAATCTTTCAATCAAACTCTATTTTCTGACCTCATTAAAATGACAAGTAAAAAAACTCTTTATACCTTCTATGATCATGCTCCAATGATCATTTATTAAACACAATAGTTATTCTTCACACTCATCCTCTCTTTAGGAATTTCCACACTTACTTCAATGCAATCTCACATCAACGAACTCAGAACCTTGCAATCTGCATCATCTTCAAGCCAACTAATGACTTTCTTCATGTCTTCATTTTTCTTAGGTTCCTTCTGGTTACTTTTCTATTTGAACTTTCTTCCTTGAATTTGTTTTGTCCTCAATCACTACCTTGATACTTATCAATATATAACAGATTCACCTCTTTATCAAAACATAATTTGTAATTTTTTCTCCAAATGTTTCTATCATCATTCCTCCTGTCAGTTGGACTTTCTTGAAGATATTTGGTTTCAGTCAGAACAAAATTCTAATCATACAAGATAAGATTCCATTTTATTCTCAATATATGAATAATGCACTGTGTGAGAGTTATACGAACTCTCTCCCAATTTCCTTGAATAACCTCCAAGGCACATAGTTCCCTTTTCCATTATTCTTGTCGTCTTATGGAAGATTGTTTGCTTCTACCCCCAGAATCATTATTTTTGGTTACATCTGCACACACAATAATCATATCACAGAAAAAAATCTCTTCTAAACATTTCAAGAGTTTGTTCTCCAAAATGAACACATCTTGTCCTTTTATCTGATTGTCCATTGTAAAAATATAGTTCACTATTCCTTCATGTATGTGGAGTCGTCCTTGAACTCTTAATCCATCTTCTATAGTTTTATGGTTATGAATAAAAAATTCTTTCTCTGCATCAATTTGTTCATTCCCATTTTCTCCATACACTTCTCAGAAGTGTTTGAGACATGTATTTTTCTCTTCCAAACTCCTTCCTTGGTTATGGAAAACTGACTTCTTCCAAAGATCTCATCCTTGTATACATCTACACAATAAACACATTTCTTCTCCTCCTCTTGAAGTCCATCATCACTCAAAAGAATGAATGTTGAAAATCCACGTTTTTCTTCATTTCTTAGATAATTTTCTACTTCCTCTTGTGCATGACTCCTTTATTGGATCTTTGAATTATCTTTGGTAGTCTCTTGTTGAATTTATTTCTCCTCATTGCTTTTCAAGAAAATTCTTTGGTTTGCTCCTTCCTGATGTAGCAGAAATCCATCTTCACAAATTAATCCCATGTATTGGCCTCCAATTTCTTCTTCCATCATGATGAAACTAAGAATTATTGAATGTTCTATGCCTGCGGCTATCGTGTAGTCTTGTTCTCCTTTTGTCTTCTCTAGTCTTTCTTCCAACATCCTTAATTATTATTCAAAATTTATTTGCACTATACATGAGTGGTGTTCTTTGATTTCCTTATCTTGTCCTAAGACACCTTCATGATCTAATTCTATACTTCCCATTCTTATAATAGGTTGTTTCACCTGCCTCTCCAAATCAACATATCTGGAATGAAAATGATCTCGGTCTTGATAAGATTCATGAGACAATGATGTCTCTTCCTTCTTCATGACAGATTCTTGATTCTACCTATCTTCATGTTCTCCAATTCTTGCAAATAGACACCAATGATCAGTTTTAAAAATATGAGAATCTTGAATCTCAACTGGTGCTTCTTGCATCATCTCCTTGTGTTGGTATAAGAAACTTATGAGTATTTTATCATCACCATCCTTCTCTCCAACAATTTCATTGGTCAACTGTGTATGTATCTCCCTTTGATTGTTCTTATGAGATAGTGTTGTTTCTTCTTCCTTCAGAACAAAATTCTAGTTTTTTCCTTATTTAGTGATTTGAAAAGGAACTCTCTCATATTCCTTTATCTTTATGATGGTTGTATATGGCTATCCATCACGCCTATAACCTGTAGTCATACAAAAATTATCTGTTTTAAATACATAATTCTCTTTAGACTCATTTGATTCCTCTGTCATCAAATCTTCATGATGATATTCACTCTTCAAACGATCTATGAGACTCCTAATAGGTATCCCTTCAGTACCTCCATCAACCTCTCTAAGGAATTATCCTTGCTTTGGTTCACATATTTGAACTAATTCTTTCGCCATATCCTTCTGTCTAAACTAATCTCCTATAACTCAACATGTGCTTCCTATTCTTCCTCAACTTTCTCAACTTTTCCTCTGTTCTGAGGAAAAAAATCATCTTTTGCATCAATTTCCTCGCAAACAAATGAAAAATAGGCCACCTGATCTTCTTCTTCACATTCCAACCTTATCTCTGGTCCTTATAAATTTTTTGTAGAAACATCATTATTATCCTGAGTATTTATGCTCCCTATCAAACTCCTCTTGACTCATATTCTTTCTTCCAACTTTTCTGGAATTCTCTTTCGTCTGGTTGTGGCTTCTCTCTGAACCTTTGACATGACTATCTATAGTCATCTTCGTTTCCTCCTTTTGTGAACTTTCCCTTTCCATTGTGAGTTGTATCAAGCCTTTCCTTTGTAGCAAGTATCATCACCTTCTACCTAATACCAACTCAATATCCATCTTGAGCTTGACCCATTGGTATCATAGGTCCTCTCTTATGGAACCTTTTGGGCACTCTTACTCCTTATCTCAAAAATTTGTAGGATTTTTCACTCCACTCACTTCTCTTGAGAACTGCACTGGTCCTCTTCTTTTGAACAAATTGTCACAACTTCTCCTATTGTAAGGGTCCTTCTGCCACAAGCTTGTCTTCTTCTTTAAGATCTTCACTTGTTCTTCCTCCTCTTCCACAACTTCACTAGTTGTAATGAATTCTATAAATTTCCTTTTCCTCCTCCTACTACCTACAAATGTAAATATGTCTTCACCAGAGTTAATTATAAAACATCAAACCAATACCTACAATATATATTCCATTATCTTATCTTCCAAACATCTCTTCCAGATTGGCCTCAATTCTACAATCCTAAGATTCCTCTATTGAACTTGATCTCTTGAATTTGTATCCTTATCCAATCTTCCTCCTTAGCTAAGATATTATTCAATCTACAAGTCTCAAGAGGTCCTCTATCTGAATTTATGCTAATCTACTACAATTCTGCCCAACTTCATTATTGGGATTGTCACTTTCTGTCCAAATATCCTATTACAATTTTTCACTTCTGATTTCCTTCACATAATAGTTATGCTTTGATACCAAAAATGATGACCTTATTGGTCAATTTACCAGGAATGCAGAGGTTATTAACTACTGTGCAACAACTACAACATTATTTAGTTTTTCTCCATACAACTCTCTGGTCTTCTATCACACCCAAATATGCATAGAACGGATTACTCTTCTAGTAGCTTCACCAATAAATTTGTTCCAAAATTCTCCCAAGTTCCTCTCTTAAGAAATATTTCTATCTCTTCAAAAAATTCCACTAAAATGAGACTTTGAACCACTTAGATAGCACTAAAAACCCTCATTGTTCCAAAACATTTTACAGGTTCTTATGAAGTCCATAGGAACTTCATATATTTGGTGTCTCAATCTCATTTTCGAACCAGATTCAACATTTTTCCCTTTTATTTCTTGGTAACATGATCATCTCTAGATTCTTATTGATTCACACTCAATGAGTTTGATCCCAAAAACCTCGGATTTACAATTGTATCCCTTTTACACTGACAAAACCAAGCACTAAAAATAAGTGCTTAATCTTCGTCTATATCTTGATAGTCTTGACATGATCGTATAAACAATCCGTCAACTACAATTCAATGAGATAAATAATAAATTTACACACTTTGTGAATGGATTTGATCCCTATCATTACTTTCACACAAACAACTTTTAATCATGTCCATTCACGATTTCACTGGATTTTAAATGAAAATTTGACTTTGTTTTTATCTTCAATCACAACCATTGCTCCATCCCACTTTTAATGGATAATTTTAACACAGTTTAAACTTGGAACATGGAAAATTGAATTTGTAAGAGATTCATTTAGACTAACATATATTTATCAAACTCTGCTAGGAATTATTAACTCCATGAATCATCACAATATCTCACAGAGACCTGAAATTCACTTCTGTAACATAGGTAGAATGAAAAACTATTGTCTTCTCTTAATTTAATTACTATACATGAATTTACATAGGTTCTTCGACTTTATTGGCCTATTTTTACATTATATTGGCCTCTTCTAGGACCTCTTGGCCACACTCGGCCCTTATTTCAAACACACACACACACACACAAACACACCTCTCTCACTCTTCCGAAATCCTAACCCTTCAATTCTAGTAGGCTTACATCTTTATGTACAAGAATTATGACACCAGAACCTAGTTTAGATCCACAAAATACTCTACTAACAAAATCCTAGGATTACTCAAGAATCCCTAAGATCCCTCTAGGATCCTTACTCCTTTTATATATCCTCAACAAAAGAAGATTTAATTTCATATTTGGCTTCCAAGCCAATTCTTCCTTAACTGGAAAATTATCATCCAACTAATTCCAAAATATGAAATCCTTCTATACTTCAAATAAAACATAGAATTTATAAAAATTTAAGTTAGGGAACCAAATCCCTTGGTAAAATCAGAGACCACTTAGGCCAAATCAACAAGGTTTATTTGGGAGGAAAATTCTCCTTCATCAGTTTCAAATGCTGCCCATTTATAGGAATTTTTAAAATTTCACCATCCATGCCTTTCAACAAATAAGAATGGAAATCACAATTTTTCTTAATCTGATAAGGACCAATTCATAAGGCATCAAAATTGGAGTGAAGAAATGGTTTCTCTCTAGCCTTGTTCCATAGTAAAACAAATTGGACTTTACAAAAATGTTTTATTTTGGTACTTTGGTCAAAATATTTCTTCACTACCTCTTTCGTTTTTTTGGATATTCAACATTGTATGTTCTATTTTCTCCTTCAATTGCATCGAATGATAAAACTGAGTTTTCATAGTTGTAGTCCCTTCCTAATATTCAATTCTTCTAGCTATGGCTAATGCATTTAGTTCAAAATGTAGTGGTAGCTTGACATATTTTTCATAGACTAGAGAAAATGGAGAATATCTAGTGCTACTTTTTGTTGTAAGTTTGCTTTCCCACAAAGCATTAACTATATTTTTATGCCAATCTCTTTGGTTTTCAACAACTATCCTTTTGAGTACTTGTAATATACATTTATTAGTCGATTCGGCCAATCCATTACCTTGTGGATAATAACTTGATTATTTTCTGATTATTATACCAAATTTTCCACAAAAAAGTGTTGATTTGGAACGAATGAATATGGAACCATTATTAGTAATGAATTTCTTTGAAACCCCAAATATTGAAAAATTGTTCTCTTGTAAGAATTGTATAATTTGTTCTAAATTGGATTCCTTTAATGTTATTTATTTAGGACATTTTGTGAAGTAATCAATTGTTGTTGATATATATGAATGACCTTTACCTAACTTTATATTTATGGGACCAATGACATCTGACCCCCATTGTGTAAAAGGACTATCAACTGAAATAGTTTTCAAAGTTATAGCATCTCTTTCCATTTTACCATAAATTTGTTTTCATTGTAAGAATCTCCTTACAAAATAGTGAACATATATAAATAAAGTAGGTCAATAAAAACTATATCCAATGATTCTATGTGATGTTACCATTAGAGAAAAATGTCCACCACAAACACCTTCATGCATTTCCTTCAAAAATCCAGCTAGCTTTGAATGGTTGAGACATCTTAGCAACATGTCATAAAAATTCCTTCTAAAGAAGACCTCAAAAATCAATGCATAATTATTTCATTTCATCTTTAATTCTCTTCTTTCTTTTGTTGAAATCCCAACAAGAAACTATCCAAATTTTAGATAAACAAATAGTGTCCTTCTACCGTTCATATATTTCCATCATTTCGTCTTGGACATAAGTATTTTTTTTTCATAATGGAAGGATCAATGTTTGTTTCCTCAATTCCACCAATTTATTTTCACAACCCTTGACCTTTTACATATTTTAATGGGTTTATTTCTGTTTCAAATTCATGTAATTGGGCCAACCAATTGGCCCATATTCCTTCTCTAAGATGCTAAGATAATATCATATTGACTGGTGGATATGGTACATAAGCAATTTCATGTGTATTAAGGATATACATTTTGAAATAAGAGACAATTTTGACCAAGGAAAATTCTTTCTTTTCCATAAGAGAATATTTCAATTCATATTATTGTAATCCTTTATTCATGAAAGAAATTGGATGTTATTCCTTTCAATCCTTATTTTGTGTTAGTAATACAACAATAGTTTCTTCTAAAGAAAAATACTATAAAATGAAATCTTATTCAAAATTAAGGCTAACCAGAATTAGGGATGTGGAGATTGCTGACTTTATATTTAAGAAATCCTTTTGTGCTTCATCAGTCCATTCAAAATTTTGATCTTTCTTTAGTGTCTTATTTATTGGCTTAACAAGTGAAGCATAATTTGCGAAAAATACTCTAACAAATTTTATTTTTCAGAAAAAGGACTGGACAAATTTTTGAATTGTAGGAGGCTTCAATTCACTTATGGCTTTTATTCTTTCTAGGTCTATATATATCCCATATTTACTTACAATGTGGCCAAATAATTTACTTTTTGATATTGAAAATAGACATTCCTTGGGTTTGAGGAGTATTCCATACAATATGGATCATCCAAAAATTTCTTTGAGATGTGTAAAATGATGTTCTCTTGTTTTTTTAATAAATTATCAGATCATCCTGATAAATTTCCATTGTTCTCCCCAACATCTGACTGAATGCATGATCCATGGATATTTGGAAATTAGTAGCACAATTCATTAGCTCAAAGGGAGTTCATACATAGGAATATGTTCCCCAATGTGTGTTAAATTTTTTTTTTGTCTATCATCTACTGGTATGAGTAGTTGATTTACCCTAAAAATCCATCCAGCATAGACACAGTGGCAAAACAAGTTACTTGTTTTAATAACATATCCATGTTTTCCAAAGGATAGTTATCTTTGGGTGATGCTCGATTAATATATCAAAATTAAACACACAAGAAGATATCTCCATTCTTATTCTTGACAACAATTAAGTTTGTGATACATTATGAATGCCTAACTTAAATAATAATCCCAACCTTTTCCATCTTTTGAAGTTATAATTTGACCAAAGGATTCAATTTAGGGTTAATCACCCTTGGCTTCTATCTTTAAATATTGGAACCTTCATTTAGTGGTATGACATGTTGAATTATTATTTTATCATATTCTTTAAGATCAACATACATCCATGCAAATATATTTTGAAAATCTTTGAAACTCTTTATGTATTGCTCAACTTCATTCTTCATACAAGGGTTACCCAAATTTAAGAACTTTGACCTTTCTTGGGTTCCAATATTAACTTTCATGGTATCCAAGACCTTCCTAAGAAAACATTCTTCACTTGGTATATCCTTGCATGATTGATCACCTTTGGTAAAAATGGGACTCTAGGAGGACTTGACTTTTTAAATGCTTTCTATAATCTAACTCATCATAATATCCATGATTTTTTGAGACATCATCCCTTTCATAATTTTGGCCCATTATCTCCACTTCCATATGGAATTCAATGATGTGTCATTCATTTTAAAAAACTAGCCAAAATCCTGATTATATGGTTCTAAAAGATGGAAAACCATATTTCTCCATAACGAATAATGGACTAAGGATGCATCAAGGTTGAATATTAAATTTCAAGTGAATAATCCTTTTTTTTTCATATTTCTCCATAATGAATCATGGACTAAGGATGAATAAAAGTTGAACCATGAAGATTAAATTGCAAGTGAATAATCCTTTTTGTTCCTTTCTCTTGGTATAGATTTTATATTAAAAGAATTAAAAGTTTGACTATTGTCCCGGACTCTCCTTATGCATGCCTTCAATATTTGCTTCTTGATATTATATATTTTCTAGACATGATTGACCACTATGTAATGTCCCCAACTAGGATAGACAGAAAAATAAATATGTTTTTTTTCCAAGTATTTTTTATCTTTGTGTGATTTTATCAAACACTTTTCATTAAAGCTACTGGAAATGTCTTACAAATAGTTTTCATATGTCACCAAGATAGGAATATTGTTAAACATAATACATGCACCCATTACACACGGAATAAAGAAGATAACCATGGAATCTTATTATGGTATGGAGACCCAAATCACAACAATAAAAATATCTTTATTGGTTGTAACAACAAATACAAACCCCTCCTAAACACAAAAATCTATTGGCTTCAAGGAAGCTACAATATATACTAACAAATAAAAAATAAGAAACTTAGTAATGATGCCAAAATATCCTCAATATGTGATGTATCTTCCCTTGAATTTTCAAAGCTTTGTTGGTGTGGTATCGATCTTCTCCTAAAACACCTACCTCAACAATCCAATCACATGTACCTCGGCAATTCTGTAACTCCAAATCACCAAAATCCTCACTAGACGAGGTTGAAAAATAGGTTGGGCCTTGTTGGAAAAGGTTGGAAAACAAGAGGGTCCTCACGAAATTCCCTTTATTCAACCCATGGGGGTTACCCCTATCATGGTTTCCCCAAAACCCTCCTAGTATTTGCAAAATCAATGATCTACCTCCTTTAGAACTTTCTATCAATACCTTACTCAAGGCAATATACCTCCAAACTCCCTCCAAGATGATTCCAAACACAAAATGAACTCAAGTGAATATCCTTGGTGGATCCTCTTCCTTGTCTAGACAGGGTGGGTATTGCACCACCGAAACTAAATTGCAATGGAAGGGTTTTTGAAAACCCTAATGAAAACCTTGAATCAAATAGAAAATCAACAAGAGATCAAATCACAATGAAAAAATGAAGGGTTATCCCTCTATTTATTCTTTCTCCAATCCTTCTAGATCTTTCCCTTTTTAACCAAATCAAATCCTTCCTTAACTTCCCTCCAATTTTCACTTAAACAAAATTATTTTATTTTTATTTAATGTCACTTTAGAATTTTTTATATTTTAACCCATTGACACTAAATAAATATTTGTGACTCCCCTTTTTTGACTAAATATATCCTATGGTAGTCATATAGGCTACCAAGTCATCCTCTGTCATGATCAATTGGAAGGGGACATTACAATCCAACCTTCCTGAGATTGCTTTTCCTCAAGCAACTCCAAATCAGGGTGATTTAAGATCTTCTCTCCTTCCCAAGTAGAGTCCTTGATGGGAAACCCTCTCCATACAACCAATTACTTTCAAATGACTCCAAAGGGTTAGCCCTTCTTCAACTAGTGGAAGAATATCTTTTGAATCAATAATCTGCTATCCCAATCGCTTCTTGAGGCAAGATACATGGAATATGCTGTGGATCCTACTACCCTCTAGTAGCTCCAACTCGTATGATACCTCCCCAACTCTCTCAATCACTCTATAGGGTCCATAAAAATGAGGCTTCAACTTCTCTGTGCCACTCTTCTTCAGCAATGACTATTTGTAAGGCTGCAACCTGAGAAATACTAAGTCCCCAACCTAAAAAATTATCTCTACCCTACACACATATGCACACATATTCTATGGATTATGAGCAACCTGAAGATTCTCCTTTAGGACTCTCAATATGTCCTTTCTTTCCTACAACCAATATTTGGCCTTGGGGGCTCTACTCTCTCCAAACACCAAATACACAAACGATGGGGAATCATATCCATATAATTCCATGAATTGGATCATCTTGATGAGCATGTGATGAGCGGTATTGTAGCAATGCTCCCCAATATGCAACCACTTTACCCATGCCCTATGTTTCCCTGACACATAGTTCCTCAGGTAACCCTTGATCGACTTGCTTACTATCTCGGTATGACCATATGTCTGAGGGTGATAGTTGGTACTAGGTTTCAACTCCATCCCATATAACCTAAACAACTCCTGCCAAAATGCACTGAGAAACTTGTTATCTCGATCACTGACTATGTTCCTCAAAAGACCATGTAGTATGAATACCTCCCCGAAGAATATGTCCGCTACTTGAGATGCGTTGTACTCTGAAGGAATGGAAAATAAGTGCACATATTTGGTCAAGCTGTCCACTACCATGTAGATAAATTCTCTTTCTGGTACCTTTGACAACCCTATAATGAATTCCATGGAAATGATATCCCACTTCTCCTATGGAATCGACGATGGTTGAAGCAATCCTATAGGATATGTAAGCTCTAACTTGTTATGCTAGAAAATCATGCACTTCCTCACATGTCAAAGTAAATCCTCCTTGATACCCTTCTAGTATAATCTCTCTCTCACCTTCCTTTAGGTCTTTAGATACCCCGGATGCCCTACCAATGGTGCACCATGTACTACCCTCAAAATTTTATCCTTGAGGGTGGAGTTAGGGACAATATAGAGGTTGTCTTTGTAGTAGGTGATGTCATCCACTATCGTTTACCTACCATTCTGAATAATTCCCTCCACTATCTCATAGGAAAAGGTATTCTTGGAGTATTCCACCAAGAGAGTGGACTTCCAGTATGTTGACATATTTGTCATGGAGAAGGATGCAGGTTTCCTATATAGGGAATCAAAATCTATGTTCTTATTCTCCTGTACATACTCAATGTCAAAATAATATTCATGCACCTTACTCACCCATTTTTGCTTCCTTTCATTTAGGTCCCACTGCTCCAAGAAATATATCAAGTTGTTGTGGTCAGGGCTAACCAGAAAGAATCCTTCCACTGGGTACTTTATGAACTTGTCGAGTGCATGCATGATGGCCAACATCTCCTTATCATAGGTAAGATAGATATTCTCTGTCTCTCTCATATTTCTTCTCTCAAAATCTATCAAGTGTTGGTTTTGCATCAACACTGCTCCTATCCCCTCACCAGATGTGTCACACTCCAAGACAAAAGGATGTGTAAAATATGGGAGTGATAATACTAGGAAATTTACCCTCACCCTCTTCATTCTGTATAATTCTACACATGCATCGTCTAACCATTATAACACCCCCTTCTTTTTGAGTTTTGTCAATGGAAAATAAAATTTTGAAAATCCTTTCACAAAGCGCTTGTAATAGTTTCATATCCTGAAGAATCCTTAGAGCTCCATGAGTGATATGGAGGTGGGCCAATCTAATATTCTCTAGATATTATCCTAATACACCTTTAATCCCTCAAAACCAATCACGTTCCCTAGATAGAGGATCTTTTTCAACCCAAACTCGAACTTTTACTCTTTGGAAAAAAGTGATTGCTCCTCCATAATGGTGAGAATATCGTCCACATGCTTCATACGTCCCTCCCAAGTCATCTTGTAGATCAAAATATTTTCAAAGAACACCAGTAAGAACTTCCTCAACTTTTTATTGAAGTTATGGTTCATACATGACTAGACGATAATGGGTGCATTAGTCATTCTAAAGGTCATGAATATAAACTCGTAGTGCCCATAATGACATTTGAAGGCTATCTTATGGATGTCCTCCTCTCTGAACCTAATCTGGTGGTACCCCAATCGAAGATCAATCTTTGAGAAGTACATTGCCCCATGAAAATGATGTATCAACTTATCAATCCTAGGTATCAAATACCAATTATTTATGGTCTTCTTGTTCAGTGAATTTTAGATGCACATCCTCATCATTCCATCCTTCTTCTTCACGAGTACCATTGAAGAAGTGAAGGGACTAGAACTAGGCCTGATGTACCCCATATCCAACAACTCCTTTATGGCCTTCTCTATTTTTTCTTTAAACCTCTTTGAATTCCTGTATGGTGTGGTGATCATGGGACTCGATCCCTCTTTTATCTCAATGACATGCTCAAATCCCTTGTCAGGTGGTCTCCCTACTGGTAATGGTCCAAATACTCTATCACTTTTTCCAAGAAATTCCTCAATGTCTGCATGGTAGTGTTGGTGATCCATTGATGGCTTATCCATGATGATCAAGAAATCAAATAAACAAGATACATCCTTGTGTTTAAAAAGGGCCTCCATATGTTGGTTAGACACAATCCTAGGGGCACCTGTCGACATACCTCTTAGGATGACTCATTTTCCACCCTTGTCCCTAAAATCCATCCTCATGTCTTGATAGTTCATTTGGATATCTCCCAATGAGTACAACCATTGAAATCTTAATACCACATGAGTGTCCACAAAATATATGACAAAAAATCATTGGTCAATGTATAATTTCCAAATTTTACTTCAAATCCCTTGATCCATTGAGTACACGTCATGTTGTACCCATGTTATACTACCACATTTAATCCCTCCAAGTCCTCTATAGGGATGTGTCTCCTGGTGACTAGTGCAACATCAATGAAGTTGTGGGTGCCCCCACCATCAATCAATGAGGTAACCCTCAACCCCTACAAAATACCTCTGATCCCAAAGGTGTAATATTTATGAACTCTTGAAAGTGTGGCAATGGTCACTCCCTTGGAACTCTCTTTCAATGGTGCATACTCTATATAATCAAGGTGTGATGGATCAACATTTTTCTATCCAATGCCCTCATCATCACCATCCTCCTCCTCATTGGAAACCACCTCAATGTAATGGACCTTACTCTTTCCCATACATCGATGAGCTAGTTCCCATGACTCTTTTAAATCGTAGAAAATATTCTTCCTCCTCAGTTCTCTCCAAGTCTATTCATCCATATTTTCCTTCCCTGTCCATGTAATATGGGGAGGCATCGTCACCTAATTCTTCTGCAGAATAATTTTTTTTATCGATGTCCTCTTAGGGAATGTGTATGCCATATCCCGAGTCTTCATGATAGATTCTTGTAGTGTTTTTGGACTGAAATACTTCAACCAACCTCTTAAGGGCTCAACCAATCCCTTCATGAATAACATCACCAGTCTCTACTTTGAAACATCAGTCACCATGACTACCATCTACTGGAACTCTGTGACATACACATATGGTGTACCTGTCTACTTTAGTTGTTCCAAATCGCCAAAGTGGATATTAGGATCCTTCCTATCAAACTTGTCCATCTTCCTTTGGGTTAAATCCTCATATGATGTGATGTGGGAATGCCCCAATGTTAATATCCCATGGTACCACCACTCATGAGCCTTTCCATCCAAGTGCAGGGTGCAAAAATAGATTTCCTATGCCTCAGTCATCGGATTAAGATGGAAATTAGTGTCCAATTTATGTACCCATGCTCATGTTGTGCACTTGTCAGATCCATCAAAAGATGATATAGTCATCTTCCCTAATTTGTGTATAAGATTAAAATTCTGTTGATATTGGCCCATCTAAGGATTTTTTCTCATTCTCAGGTTACATTAGTTATTTTAATACATGGATTACTAGGATCCTTATTCTAGAAATTGACACTCCCTAACGTAGGAGTTGATTTCGTTAGCTGACCCTTGTTGTTCTTGTGATCCTGCAGGTTGCTCCACAATAAATGGTGGAAATAATGGTTTGGGTACCTTTCTACTACCTTCATGGAAGACAATGTTTTCCATAACATAGGTATTACTCCCTTCAGGAGCCTTATTTCCTTGGTGGATGACCTCTACATGGTTCCCATTGGCACCTCCATGGTTTTTATTTACTTGGTTGTTGGAAAAAAATTATTTCATGAGTTATGTTAATTGTTTTTCCCATTGGATATGGTTTCTAACAAATGCATGGTATCTTTAGGATGATCCCCCATAACTCCTACTTATACCTCTTTTAATGAATATGATCCTGGGGTGGGTTTTTTCTCTCATCCTCTAGTGTTCCTTGGCATTAATTCCTCAAGAAATCATAGGCTGGAAATATCACCAGCTATGATACCGCCATAATGTCCCCAACTAGTATAGATAGAAAAAAATATGTTTGTTTTCCAAGTATTGTTTCTCTTTGTGTGATTTTATCAAATAATTTTCATTAAGGTGGTTGGAAATGTCTTACAAACAGTTTGCATATGTAACCAAGATATGAATATTTTAAAACATATTACATGCACCCATTACGCACATAATATATAACATAACCATGGCATATTATTATGGTATAGAAATCCAAATCACAACAATAAAAATATCTTTATTGGATATAACAATAGCTACAAAACCATCCTAAACACACAAATCTACTAGCTGCAAGGAAGCTTCAATATCTACTAATAGAGAACTAACAAGAAACCTAGTAATGATGAAAAAATATCCTCAAGAGGTGATGTGTCTTCTCCTGGACTGTCTAACCTTCGTTGGTGTGGTATCTATCTACTCTTGAAACATTTTTCATAGAAATTTGGTCACCCATACCTTGATAGTTTTGTAACTGTAAATCATAGAAATCCTCGTTGGACGAGGTTGAGCAATAGGCGGGACCTCGCGAGATGATGTTGGCCAAAGAGAAAATAAAAAAGAGATCAAATTATAATGACAAAGTGAAGGGTTACCCCTCTATTTATTCTTTCTCCAAGCCTTCTATATATTTACCTTTTTGACCAAATCAAATCCTTGCTTAATTTCCCTCCAATTTTCACTTAAACAAAATTATTTTATTTTTATTTAATATCACTTTAGAATTTGTCATATTTTAATGCATTGACCCTAAATAGATCTCCATGACTCCCCTTTTCCCATTTAATATAGCTTTCAAGAGTCATATAGGATACTAAGTCATCCTCTGTCATGGTCAATTAGAAGGGGTCATTACACGCTATTAGAATCTCTCATCACTATGAGTTAAATGATTTCCATTTGGTGAGAAAGTGTCAATCTCTGTATCAATTATTCATACTTTGCTTCATTGTTTGTACATTCAAAATGAAATCTAAATGCATGAGGATACAACCCTTCTTTAGGGATCTTAAACATCACACCTACTCTAGCTCTGAATTTAGAGGAAGAACCATCAAAAAACATTTTCTAAAATCCTTGGAATGGAGGACTATCATTCCTTTCAACCCCTATGTCTTCTTCACTCAAAATGTTATAATTTAAAATACTAGAATCAATGTAATTCTCCATTGCATCCATTTATTTCTTCTTAAAGGAAATAAGGATCCTTTGTTCATGTAGTAATTTGGTAAGGACACCTTATTTATTTGGGAGCATCATACAACTTCCATCATTCATTATACAAACTCCAAAGGGAAAACACCATTCTCTTCCTAGCATAACACAATATTTTTCTAGCACATAAACCACTATTATGGTTAACATTATTTTAATATGTTGCACAGAACTTATCCATGCACAAAAATTCCTTACTTTCTTTGTATGTTGGACCTACTTTTATTGAATCAATTGCATATATAATTTCACTAATCTCATATTATTTGGTGAATTATAGACCAATAACCTCCATTATAGAGAGTAACATGATATTACTTGTGGCTCCACTTTCCACCATGCAATTATGCAATATCAATTTAGGTGTTTCCAAATATACAAAGAAATGAGGAATTTTACCTCATGTTCTTGCAAATGGAACGATGTGTTATTTATGAATATCCATGATAGTTTCCTCTACTCTTGTATCATGTTTATCTTCATTCCCTATCACCTTGATCAATTTATCTTTCTATTGTGGTATTTTGAACGATTCCATGAAAGGAAGAGTGATCTACTACTTGGATAAGTCATCAACAACATTGTAATCCATTCTCATATATCTTTCTACTTCACTAGTTTTCTAAGGAAAATAAGCCTCCTTTTTGGGATTCATTCGAGGTATAGTTTTGAATATAGAAGGATCCATTGGTACTTTTTTAAATCCATTCATTTATCCATTTGTGGAGGGTTCATATATTTTCCCTTAAACTTTTTTAATTAGGCCCTCATTTGGACAACATTCTATTGATGTTGTTTCTCTTTATCCAAATATTCTTTTTCTTCCACTCAATATCCTCCCAAAAATTGTAGTGTGTCATTTTCCATTTCCATGGATTCTAAATTTATAGAATTTTCTTCACTACTAACTTCTTGAGGTTCAAGGAACTGGTCATCTTCTCTGGGAAATTCATTAGAATTTTCCTCCATTGCTATGGAATTAGGGTTTTGAATTCAAGGGGCCTTAGGCATGGGAATGGGATCATCAATGTTTTCATTTCATTCAGGAGGATCTCTGAAGCCATATGAAGGTACTCTAGGATTATGATATTGATTTTTGGGCATTTGTTCATCATTTCTCCTCAATTGAATTATCTCATTTTTCATTTGGCTGAATATTCTGTTGATTTGAGTAATTTCAGTATCTTGTTGTGCATGTGGAGAATCAATTGGTTGAGGAACATTAATTACATTTGGAGGTTTCCCTTGGAAAATTCCTCTTCCTACCTGTCTATCCTTAGTAGTTCAAGTCAAAATTATCGTTCTTTAATTTGTAAAGGAAAGAGTTCCACTTGTTAGTGTACTCATCCCAATATAATGTTTGGATCAACATTACTCTCCAACATGTCTTCTTCCATTAATTATGCCTTCCTCATGGCTTCATATACTGCATCCATTTGTGTGGAATTATTTGCATACTTTACATTCATGGGAATAGGATTCTTATAACATCTAATAATGACATGATCATTGAGACATTGTCTTTATAGAATTTGTTGCAGTGTTATGAAAAATTAGAGATTAAAGTCTCTGATTTTTTCATTATTTTCCAATTGAATTTGTGTGAACTGGGTTAGAAGAGTATCACATGCCACATTCTTGGAATAATTTTTCATGAACAAATATTCAATATCATAAAAAAAGTGATTGAATCTGTGGGAAGGGACAAATACCAATCATATGTGGGGCCAATCAATGTTTGTAGAAAGAATCTAACCATATCATCATCATGTGTGACCAAATGAATATCACAAATTGTTAAAAAATGATCGAGGTGCTTATCTAGATTCATAACACCGTCACCACTGAATAATTGAAAGACACCTGTAGGAATATTTGGTCAGGTATGTTTCTCTCCTTGTAAATCCAAAGGACTTATTCTTTGTCTTCATCTTTGGTTTCCTTGTCTTTCATTTCTTCTTTCTTCATTTCATCCTTCATCATTTATTCTTTCTTCATTTCTTATTTCATGATCAGGGTCTTCATGGTCTCCCATTATTTATTTAGGAGGAATAAATGGTGGAATTAATAAATTCAAATCTTGAACCATGGAACTACCAACTTGCTCCACTTGTTCAATCATTTTTCTTCTGCTTTTCATTACAGGGCCCTCAATTTTTTTCGAGGTGGCTAGATTATGAATCCTTTTATTAGAGTCACCTTTCAAAATTCTATTGAACTGGAAGCTCTTGTTGAGCCAGAGCTTGCCAATAATGTTAAATATCTTCTTGATTTGATTTTGTATTCAAAACCAAATCATATAATTAATTCAAAATTATTCTTTGTTCATTCAATCCAATGAGAATATGAGGTTGGACAGGTCATTAATGAAAAGATTCAAAATATTTTTGTTTTGTAAAAACATATGGATGTCTTTTATTATTATAACTCGATCTCCCAAGTGATTTTCCAAAAAATTCAGGCTCTTTTCTAGTTAAGGACAAGAGTCAACCTTGTAGGGTATTCTTACAATATTTTCAAGATCCACTCTTTTTTTTTATAGAGGTGGTGGTCCTCTTTCTCACTCATATTTTAAATTCACTTATTCAAACAATAGATTTAAGCATTCATATCATATACACTTGAGAGTGGACCAGGTAGTAAAACAAATGACAAAGTAGAGAGTGGTAAACCATAGTAGAATAATAACCTAAATTGAAATATACAAAATAACTATATCGATTCCATCAAATTCATTCATGGAGTAAGTGAAAAAGGGTTCGAAGCAAGATATATAAGACAAAAAATAAATGAAGGTCAAAACAGAGGGATTTAATTGATTTCATACATTTAAACTCATAAATATTATATGGAAACACATTCTTAGGATCACATTCTTTAATAAAAGTCATAAATCACAAAAGTTATGAGCTCCACAAATAGCTCTTTGTGAGGGTGTTTAAAAGAATATTACAAATTTGTTGTCCAATTTCAAATAAAAATCATGCACAAATGATAACAACATAATATCCATGATACTTAAATGATAAAAGGAAATTTTTTAATCCTAGTGGATTGGGATGGGGATCCCGTGGACCATATAGCAGAAGAGGTAACCTGGAAGAGGAGAAAAAAACAATAAGGGATTGGATTTATAGGTAAACAATAAATGTTGATACTGAGAGGGGGTGAATCAGTATCAAGTACAATTTAAAACCTTTTTTAACTTATACTTAAACCATTCAAATATATCCAATGAGCGATGAACAATAGTATAAGAGTTACACCAATACAACACAATACACCATGCACAATATATGAGAAATAATCAATAGTTATTGTTCAAGGGAAGTAATGACTTCCAAAGGTAGCTACAACTTTCAAATGTAAAGGGAGGGATAAACCTCCAAGAGGAAGATACAATCCTCCAATATCAAGAGAGGATTTAACTCTCCATCCTTTCCCCTTCCTTCCACCCAAGAATATAAGAGAGATAATAAAACTTTACATTAAATCATCACCATCAACCAACCATCATATAGAACTTGATAATGCTTCCTGAGACTTCTTCAATTTCTGCAATTATTAAATTCTTAGAATACTCTGATCCTGTAGATAATATTACTCAATGTATTCTCTAAAACTTCTCCAAGTTTCACTCCTTGAATCCTTCACAAAAACAAGTTATAGAGAGAATGGTAGACTTTGTTCAATTCTGATTTATTCAGGAGACCGAACTTGTACATAATTCCCCGCGCTCAATATTTAACATTAGATTCTGAAAATCACAAAAAAGAAAATAAATTCCGTACTCTTTCTAATTCAAATTTTCCCACTTAATTTGGATTCTCTATGAAGAAGTTATGACTATTTTACCCAGAACACATGTTTATTGGCTAGCTTCAGGACTGGTCAAAAACCCTATCTTCCATAGACTGTATCTCCATAATTATAACAAATAAATAGTTGAACCTTTTACCATAGGTACCTTGATATGTCTTATCAAGACCATAGCAATTTCACCATTTGAATCGTTCTATAAAAATATTTATAGAGAAAATGGTAAGAGGACCTAAAAATAACATACCTTAGAACACATCACCAAAAGACTTCATCCTCCCTTGAAATACGACCTTCTTTACTTCTGATTTTCCTCTGAAATTCGACTTGTGTATCAAATGAATGTATAATGATATTTATTTATACCATTTATGTCACTTCCTTTTAACATTAGGGCCGACCTGACACTTTCTTATTTTGTAATTTTGTTCTTTGATTATCTTCAGGGCCTACATGTACTTCCTTCTTCAATTCACTTTGTCATCTTCAAAAATTCATTTCTCCTCAACCATGAGGATCCACTTGACGTGCCACATACCACTGTAAACAACATGATTTATACTATCCATCCATGGGTGTTGTATCTGCATTTTCATTGTCCTTGATGTCCAAATATCTTCATCAATCTTGCGGTCCAAAACCCATGACTAGGGTTGACATCAATGACAACAACCAATCTTCCGACAATCTCCCCCTTTGTCATTGATGCCAAAACTCATGCTCCTCCTATCATCATGATCCCAATTTCTCTCCCCCTTTTACATCAATGGAAAATTTTAGGGCTTCTCCCCATGAGTTTAATGGCAAAAGGTAACTCTCTTCTTTGGGGTTGCTCCCCCTGAACATGTGGCAATCACTAATACTTCATCCTTATTTTTGGTATTTGGGACTTTTTCTTCCTTGGAATCCTTTTCTGTGGCTTCTATATTCACTCTCTTGTTCATGTCTAGGATGTATATGTTGTTTGGTCTTCTTGTTGCAGTTGCAACCAATCTTCCTGAGTTATTTTCTCTGATTTTACATTTTTGGGAGTCAAACGTAATAGTGTATCCTTGATCACATATTTTGCTGACACTGAGGAGAATATGCTTCATATCTTCAACCAATAGAACTTTTACTACTTTTACATTTTCACTTTCAATCTTTACAATTTCTTTTCCAAGTATTTTAGTAGATGAGTCATCTCCAAATGTAACATTTCCACCCTTTTTCTTCAAGATGACAAATTTTGTTTGATCTCTGGTCATATGACATGAGCACCCACTGTCTATGCACCATTCATCTTCTTCTTTAGCGACCAATGTTATTTGACAATTTTCATTTTGTGGAATTTCTTTCCTTTTCCATGTTGTAGTTGGTATACATACATTTGGCATATGATTATCTTCCTTCATCTCTCTGCAATCTTGTGATTTATGACCAAGATTATTGCACTTGTAACATACAATATTTTGATCCATTAATGGGTCAAATGGATTATAATTTCTGTTTATAGGTCTATGAACATTTCCATATCTACTATTTTCACCATTCATGTAGCTTGCATAGTTATTCCTTTCATTGATTCTACAATTGATTGTCTTGTGTCCAAAATTTCCCCAAGTATAACAATGTCCAAGAAATAAATTTTGACACCTGGGAGTAAGTGATCTTCTTTGTGGTGTGGTCCATATTGGTTCATGATCTATTCTTCTGTATTTTCCTTCATAATGATTTCTTTCATACCTGATGGGAGAGGATCTTCTTGATGTCTCATTCCTTCTAAATTCTAGTCTTCTATCTTGTTTTTCAACTTTTTCTGGAGTGTTGGTTTCATCATTTTCATCTTCCTTCTCTTGTTTTGTTGTCTTCAAACTGTCATTGTATCCTAGTCCTTTCTTGTAATTTGGAGATCTTTGATTGCTAAGGATCTCATCTAATTTTTCAGTTCTTTTTTGAACTTCTTCAACTTTTCTGTTGTCAATAGTAGCTCCCCTTTTGTGTGATCCAATTATGCTTTCAATTTCTCATAATCTTCTAATTGTTAATTCAAGCTATTAATGGTGTTTTCAAGCTTGTAATTATCTTCTTCACAACTACTCAATTCACCTTTTAGTATTATGTTTGTGTTTCTAAGCTTGCTATTTTCAGTTTCAACATTCTTCAACTTTTCAATATTCTCATATTCTTGTTCACTCTCTGCATTGTCTTTGTATCCCCAAAATGAATCAAGGTTGCTTTCTTCATATGAATCTTCTTCACAAATGATTTATTCTTATTTAGAATTCTTGTGATCATCATCCTGGGTTTCTTGGGTTATGAAGAAGAATTCTCCTCCATCATTATCTTCTTCATCACTCTCATCTGAGGAGATGTCATCATCCTTGGAGTAGAAGACCTTTTTAGTGTTGAGACTTCTCTTTTCAGTTAAAGCAGTTTTCAACAATATGTCCTATTCTACCATAGTTAAAGAATTTGAGAGGAGACTTACCTTTGTATATTCCAATTCCCTTCTGAAACCTTCTTACAAAATTTGTTATTTCTTCATCAAGGTCATTATCCTTGTCTTTTGTCTTCTTTATGGATTTAAAGTTTGATTCATTGTTTGGATGGTCACTTTTTGTACCTATTCTCATTCCATATGCTATAAGAGACCCATGTAATTCATCCATTCTCATTTTGGTCAAGTCCCTAGTTTCTTCAATGGTGGAGACCTTAGCATCATACTTCAAGAGAAGTGATCTCAACACTTTTTGTACAACCAACTATTCATCGAGCTCTTCACCTAA